>CM028381.1:30286536-30334312 GCA_013146195.2 Codonopsis lanceolata | reverse complement strand
CTTTGATTTTTGTTTTATTGGTACTATAACCTTAATTATGATTTATTTTGTTTCGTGTTTACAGGGAAAATTGTTTAAAACGTTTATACAAGGAAAAAGGTGGCGGCATACGCTAGGAAAGAAATGGGCAGCACGCCCGCCAAAGAACACGGCGATCGCAAAGGCGAGGAAGATGAAGATGAGCATGGGCGGGGCCGAGTTTTGAGCCTCGGGTGGCGGGCGGGGCTTTTGAGCCTCGGTTGAGCGAGGGGCGGACTTTTGAGCCTCGATTGGCGAGGGGCATACTTTGAGCCTCAGTTGAGTATGAGCATGGGCGAGGGGCATACTTATTGAGCCTCGGCGGACTTTTGAGTATGAGCATGGGCAGGGGCATACTTTTGAGCCTCAGCCGAACTTTTGAGTATGAGCATGGCGGGGGTTTGAGCATGAGCATGGCCGGGGTTTGGCATGAGCATGGCGTAGGCGGCGGTTTCAGCTTGACATGAGCCTCGAGATTGAGCTCGGATTTCACAGTGGTCCACGTGATACATCGTTCTTGACTACATACGAGTCCACGTAGGCTGCATATATTTGGGGTGGTAAAGAAGAGCGTGGTATTCTAAAATGCCACAATCATACACAAGTTGCTTAATTGGGTCATTCCTACGGTGAAGATTCGGGTATTTCGGGATATGGTCGAGGCGGTGCGCTTAGTAGACTAAGGCATGTATGTTATCTTTGATGTGAACAAGGTCTTAGTTTACGCTTTCGTGGAGCGATGGCATCCGAGAGACTAACGGTTTCCATATGCCTTTCGGGGAGATGACCATTAGTTTAGACGATGTGTTTTGTCTGCTCGGTCTTCCTATTGTGGGTGATCCATTAGCTTGTGCTAGGGATGTTGATGCCTCATATGTGAGTGAGATGTTGGGAGTGTCACTTGAGGAGGTTTTTGAGGGCATGGGAAATAAGAGGGGGCTTCGGTGACATTGGGTGGCTACGTGTGAGGTTTAATGATGATGTCACGTCGAGGATGAGTTTAGGGTGGGTTGTCTTTGTGAGCATACTTCTTATTGATCTTGGGTTGCACGATATTTCTTGCGATAAGAGCGGGACCCGTGTACTATTGCATACTTAGAGTGGCTTGAGGATCTTGAAAATCTAGATACTTATGCGTGAGGCTGCCACCCTATTTATATTTATATGACTAGGACAAGCATCTAGGTATAACACGGAATAAATTTGGTTCCATGGCATTACTTGAGGTAATAATTATAATTATTCTATAGTTTTATGTTGTGTATTTACTAGTAAAGTTAAAATGTTTTATTTGATACTTTAATCTTTAAAAATGTATATTTTATTGCTTTCGGGCGTGGATCTACTTGCGGTTTCCATATCGAGGCCACCTCATAATGTTGATTACAAGTCTAGATACCGCTTGCGTGGAGTGGATCATGAGGAACCGGGGAGACGGCCGTTTATTAGCATCACGTGAGCAATTAGATAGAATTGACGAGTCGTGACGTGAGTATACGTATTTTTCTATCAATTTCAACAACTTTTTAATATTAGGTTTCGTATTGAAAGTTTTAACTTTTTGTTGGTCTATTGTTTTAGGTTGGTGGCTTCCTTACGCGGTAAGGTCGGGGACCGGTTTCCATGGCATCGGTTGCCACGTATCTAGGATGCATCTGAGATGGGCTATGTTGTCGAGCCATACCATCCGGATAGAGTCCTTCGACAGGTTCGGGTATATTGGCGATTCAGAGGCGATCATTGCTCGAGCTGCGGCTCGAGATAACTTCGAAGGCCTTGCATCGTGGCTAGGTTTCTTTGAGTCTTGGTTGACATCGATAGCCATCTCTATCGAAGAACGGCTCGGCGAGCTGCTTACGTGCTTGGGATTGTGCTCCCAGTTATTTAGGCAGTGGGAGCGTTCACATGTAGTCGTACAGCCCGTGGTAGGCGATCCGATACGTTAACACCACTACGATGATCTTGCATTGACTCAATCCAGGATATTGGGAGTTGTGAGGACTATGATTGATCCCAGATCTTGTGGAGATCACGGTGACCGATCTATACCATATGTGGACTTGGGCTCGTTGCTTGATAGAGTGCACATTATCAATGGTCGGTGATGACACGGGACCGTCTCATAGGAGGGATAGTGACATGGACTATGTTTATGTTTATTTAATGTTATGAATTGTAAAACGAGTTTTTAGTATTTTTTGTGGTGCGAAATTTGTAGCAAACTTTGTATAGCAATATAAAGCATTGCTTGAACGGCGAATATCATACATAATTTAACGATTTGTTCAAATACATGTTTTTAATATAATACAATCGAGAACTACTCCAAATGTATACTATCGGAACTACTACCCGACAACTCTAGCTGAGCTACAGATTCATTTATATGAAAGTTGTCGATTAATATATAGTAATTTCCACGCATTAGCGAGACGAGCAATTACAGTCCCCATAGCACGGGTGCTAAGGGTAACCATCACGTAAAAAACCTACAAATAAATTGAGATGTTGTCAATAAATAATTTAAACTAAATAATATGTCAACCAATTGTAAATAAGTGAAGTAAAGCAATCGAAAGTGATCAAACACGAATAAAGTGATCACCGTTTACTCTTAGATACAAATAATATGTGGATCATTTGGGTGCGGTCCTCAATGGTAAGTAAGTGAAGCGATGTTTTCTATCTAATACCATGAAAGCAATGTTGTAATATGATGCCACCAAATGTCATATCATTTGCATCAAACCAATATGCCTTGGAGCACTAATGTCGTTATATTGTAGACTCGCGTTCACTTTAGGCACACGATTACGTTCAATTAGATACGTGTGTATAATTCTGGTTTGACATCAACTCCATCGACAAGTCCGCTCGAACCTGCTCCATGACTCTTCATTTCTATACATAAACCCGACTACGACGAAAACCACAATGACCGTCACCAATGATATTCGGCTGCCCAATATGAAAGGCGAAATTCGCCGGGGAATTGTTGGGCGTAATTACCACTAGCTTTCCGGCCTCTAAATGCGTGGTCGCACAACCTATTGAAAGTTAAACAGATTAAATTCATAATGTATATATATAGCAAACCTTATATAGCAATCCTTGAAATATAAGAAGATTAATAGGAATCTTTTCGTTAGGCGGGCAAGCAGCGTAGTGAGCGTGGGAGGTTCTTTGCGATGGACCAACCTCGTATAACAATCCTTGATCACAAGGGCAGCGACTATCTATCATCGACTCCACATGCTCAAACAAACTAGGATCACGCTTGGTTGATTTATCTTTTTTACCTTCGCGGAGCTTCGGACGACCACGAGTGCGCACTTCACGTGGAACAATCAAGGAGTTTGTTTCGCGTCTTTCACCTCCATCATTCTTTTAATGATTAACAACTTTTCGATCTCGGGAGCGTTCTCATAATATTCACGAATCTCATCATACGTGCTATTGAATCGATTGTCCATATCGGCTTCTTGAAACTTCAACATTCTCGGTAGGTAACATAACATCTAATTTCCTCCAAAATGAATCAACGATCAAGGGAATTGGGCAGATCATTTCTTATATACTCGGCAATCTCATGCGACAAAGGCGGCCGCATGTTTTTCGAAGTACACAACCACACAACAACGGGTCTATATAACCATCTTCGGGTATATTAGTCATCTCATTGTATATCGGACTCAATGCATGAGTAGACACCAAACCTCGAAGTTGTTGAAATATAAGCGATTTGTATTTCGGAAGAACGATTGTAAGGCTTTTCGTGAATGACACCTTGATTGCAATGTGAGATGTCTCAATCGAGGGTGTGTGTATCTCCAACATGTCTCAAAGTCACCTTGACTTGATTTCAAGCTGTCTTTTTAAAGGCGCATGTTGACTCTCCACTAAAATAAGATACAATTAATATTTCTATTACATGACAAAATTTATGGAAAACAATGAAATGTTGAAAACATTTAAATACACTTGTTGTGTTGTTGTCGAAATGCATTACATTATTCGTCCAAGCCGACACAAACCTTTCCTTGTGCGGTCGTATCCATTGCTTCATGGCGTACTCAACCATGACGGAGGATAATCAATAAAATCCATCGAAACCTCTTCAGGTATTCTTCATATATGTGCTCATTTTTGCATCCACCAAAAATTCCAACGGATGGAAAATTGATCCCATTGCACTTTTGTGCGAAAGTATTTCTTACAATTCGCAAGGATGTTTTTGTTGATATGCCATCGACAAAGTAAATGTTGGGAGGTAGGAAAAGTTACCTCAATTGCATTCATTAACGCAAGATCTCATCGGTTACTATCACGGTTGGCAAGGATGATTGATTCATCAAGCTTTCAATACCAAGCGCCCAAATGTAGTTATCTTGCGACTCAGGCCCATATATGCGGCTCCAACCAAAAATGTCATATTTGTCGGCGTCACACCAACAATCTCCAACAAGGGTAACTTATATACGTTTGTCTTGTAAGTGCAATCCATGAAGAGAACCTTGGGAAAAGAGCGTAATAGCTCAACGCTCATTGGATGAGCCAAGAACAAATCTTGGGCGGTGTTGGTTTTCTCACATCTCTATGATGGTAGTAATATCCATGCTCATCAATTTTGCTACAAGTGCTGCATTTGCGATCGACCATCACGCTCGATAATTTTATTCTTGCTACGAGCATTGTAAATAGTCGTATTGAAGACTTATTACTTTGAAACTTCTCGTGTAAACCTTGCAAAATGTCCTTAGGCCTCGAATTGGCATGCGACATGTCAAGAACATAAGCCTTCTCGGCTCGATAATCGACCAACAAATGAGTGGCCATGCATGTAGGGGGCCTCGGCATGGTTATGCAACCCACATTCAACTGAAGTTCCCATACTCCTTCACATAATTGTATACCCTTCAAGCGAAATGGACACCCACATTTTTTCGATCCACGTTCTCTCTTGCTATTCTTTGTTACTTTATTCGAATCATCCCCCTTTTTTTGACGAGGTTGCCCACCACGTTCACAACCTAAAGTCAGCCGAGGTCCTCTTGCCGTACCACTATCGGACCTAGTAATTACTATCACAAGTCCATTCTCCCTTCGGTTAAATGCAGACGATCAAATAAGTCATCAGGGATGAAAAATATGTGTGATTTACAAACACATTCTTTGTAATCTATAACAATCGTTGTTGAGAGGAATGATCGCATCATCTACAGGACCAACGACACTATGCTCAGTAGGATACGTGTTTGCTTCCTGGAAATTAAGCAAAAAAAAAAACATGTTAAAAATTCATGATTCTACGTTGTTTTGTTCGGCCGGGATAAGGTCGAGCGAGAAAGAGATGTTCGGCCAGGCTGAGATGAACAACATTGAGGGTGTTCGGCCAGGCTGTGATGAACATAACATTTGGTGTTCGACCAGAGTGTGATGAACACCCTTAAGGGTGTTCGGCCGGTCTTGGCGAACATCCTTAGAGAGATGTTCATCACACGAGCCGAGCAGTGACGTAAAAACCCCAATTCGAATTTTTTGGCAAAAATCAAATTTTAATGGAAGAAAGTCAAAGAAATACTTACATTACCCGACCCATGACTTCTTTAAGCTCCTTATAATGTTATTTTTGACAATGTGATTATGTTTGGTGTTGGTTTTGAGAGAGGTTTTTGAAAAAAATTGAGAAGAAGCATAAAATGAGGTCCCCCCGTAAAACATGTATTGGTGGTTTTGAGATTTGGGGTGTAGATATAAAATAATGTGGTGTAAAGAGTATTATTTGTTTTTAGTATAATATTTGTGATTTTTAAAATTTGGGGTGTAAATATAAAACAATGTGGTGTAGGGAATATTATTTGTATTTTAGTATAAGGGTATTATAGTTATTTCAATGGGGTGTAGTGATTAATTAATGGGGTGTAATGTTTAAAGGGGACTTTTAGGTCATTTCACTCAATGGCATTTGTGTAATTATTTTAAGTGGGGTGTAGAGATAGCTTTTTGGGGTGTGAATATCCCCACCCTATAGTTAATAGGTAGTTTTGGATATTGTCCAATAACACCCATTAACCTTAATGGGTGTTATTGGATAATATCTAATTCTATCCATTAATAAATGGGTATTATCTAGATAATTCCCAATAAGGAACATCATTTATTGTTTTGAGTATTACTTACCTACTTATATTATGATTCACTAAGCATAACATATACACACACACACGGCAAAAACACACACATGCACACACACACACACAATGATAAGTTAATAACTTAATGTTCATAAATCATAATATTTTCACAAACTTTTCACATTTAATAAAAAAATTCATGGGGCCCACTTTCAACAACGACCGAGATATTCTCTTAATTTTGACATTTATCTTTTCTTTCCTTTTTTTACTCCTCAAATAAAAAGTGACATTTGCAATGACACTATTTTTATCACCTAATATATATAAAGTTGTCAAAATTTTATAATAGTCTTCATAGTTGTGAGATAAAAAAAAATATACGTGTTTATTAATTTGACACTAATAAATGATTATGTAAAAGTAATAAAAAATAAAAAAAGTCAAATACCTTATTAAAAAATTAAATACTTATATTCATTATAATTATAAATTATAAATAACAAATAAATATTCTTAATCTAAAACAAAATAACAAATACGTTCATAATAATCAATAACTTTTATAATTACTTGTTTATATTTATATTAACTTTCAAATAAATATTAAAAAATGGTCTAGCCTAATGGTAACAAGTTTTGGTATAAAGCAACTTAATTCAAGTTTGAATCTTGCTAATAGTAAGTTATATATTTAATTATTATTATTATTATTAAGTAAAGAGCATCTAATTATTATTATTATTAAGTAAAGAGCATATAGTGGGAAGTGGAGGCGGTTGATGGTGGTGGCATTAATGGATAAACCCTGTGGATAATCAGTTAATATCCATAATTATCAATAAACCGAATACTAACAACCAATAAGTTTTTTATAATAAATATAATAAATAACCCAATGAATTGGATAAATTTTTGCCACTCCTACCTAGAATGTTATTGAGAATTCTAAGATTGCCAAGAATAGAGCAATAAACAGAATACTTTGAAGTGTTTTTGGATCACCAAGTTCTATTTATAGTCTCATGATGTATTTTCAAGGAAAAACGTGACTTTCCCAAATGAGCATTCTCCAAAAGTCATAAGAGTTTTAGAGTGGTCTTTTAAGTAAATGTAGGGTAAATTCGGGTTGGTCCAAATTCATAAGTTTTCAACCGCTGCATTATTTTATGTTTTTTTAACTGAAAAAAAAAATGATTTTTGGGATCGAAAAATCTACGATACCTTTAATGAACATATGACACGCAACCGATTGCTTACTCATTATGCATCGCGTTGTATCAATTTATGTATCATGATGCATCAATTTTAATTACCTAATCCAATTTATACAACGTTGTGCATTAATTTTAATTACATAATCAAATTTATGCATCACATTGCATCAATTCATGCACCGCGATGCATTAATTTTAATCACATAATCTAATTTATACATCGCATTGGAACAACGTCAAATGGAATAATGAATTCATATACCACGATGCATCAATATTAATTACATAATCCAATTTATTCATTGTGCTGCAACAAAGTCAAGCAACCAATTGATGCATCGCGCTGCAAAATATTGATGCATCGCACTCCAAATTATAATGAACTAGACTTTCATGTATGTTCTTTCCTGAACACAACCAACAAATAATTTTAAATTGATGCATCTTTTATGCATCCCAAATCCACATCACGATTATCAAATAAGGCAACGCGATTCAAAATTGATGCATCCACATTGAAAAATAGTGTCAAACAACAAACAAATTTCAATTCAGACATTTCATCGAACAGTTTATATACATAGTAATACAACACACAAGTTGGGGTGGTAGACCAATGAATTCATACACAAATTGAATTTATTTTTGAATCAAACACACAAATACAATGAAGATTGATAGAAGAAGAAGAAGAAGACACAAAAGAGACATAAGAAGAAGACATAGATCGAAGACACAGAAGAAGATACAGGTGAAACTGAAGATTGATAGATGAAGAAAAAAAGAGTGAGAAGTTGGGGTGGTATATTACTCGAATCCAAAGTGAAACACACAAGCATTCTTCACCATCCGACCTCCCCACCCTCTTTCTCTTCATCTCTGCGAATTCCAATCATTATTTCTCTTCGGGATTTTAGGAATGATTTCACGAAAGTGGACTTTAGTGATTGAAAAAACTCACGAGACTGGAGGGGTTTAAATTTGGGAAAGGTGACCGGTCAACAATTTCTCCAAAAATGTTTCTTATGTGCATATTAGTTATGGGGCAATCTCGTGTGTTTGACTTACACTAAAAGATAGCCCAAGAGACCTACTGACCTCGCTCTCTTCCTAACAGCTTGAAGAGCTTTTTAGGGGTAGCATACAAGCAAAATGGTACGGACTCTCTCACTTCACACATACATGCTGGCGATGTGCCCTCCCTTTTCCGTACATCGAAGTAATAAACACATAACGATTTCATCTTCGGATGGTGACTCCGGCGACCCACGTATAATACGATAATACTTTTAGCAACCCCGGTATGGTTATTTTTTGGCATCATCAGTAGTATTTACTAAAAACAGATAAAATTTCCAATTCTTAATTATTGTATCTAGTAGAAATTATCATTATGTTTTCGTTCTTTCAAGAATTATCAAACTACAAATGAAGAACTAACGGTTGAAGAAAAATCAACTCGGATAAAAAGAAATATATGAATATTTATTATATATTTATTGATCCGATCCAGTTCTAGAACCAAATTATAAGTTTCAAAACCCAAACCGAACCAATTTACCGGTTCTATTAAAATTTAGTAACAAATTCAAATCAATAAATTGGTTGGGTCCAATTTTTACTGATTCAATCTGGTTCTATTGGTTCGATTTGATTTTCAAAAAATCATTCAAACATCTATTCATAGATAGAATATCAACAACTTTTGTAAAAATAAAACAATTATGAAAGTAAACTGATTATACACCAATGTTGTAATTTCCAAAATATAGTTCAACTATGTCGAGCATCACAACAGTGGTACTCTATACCTCATTCTAGTCAACTCGTTTTCTGTTCTATTTACATTTTTTCAAAACTCTAAAAATTAATTTATTCCAATAAGCACCATTTACACAATACTATAAACATCAAATCTTTCAGAACTCAACTAACAAACCTAACTACCAACATATTTTTCATCTTTTTTATTTTTATTTTCCTACCATGATTGGAATGAAATATTTTTTATTTTAAAATTTATAATCTATGATTTTTTTTATGTTTGAATAATTTCAATTACTTTTATTCAAAAATATATGTCAATCTAAGAGGAAATTTATGTTTAAAATACATTTTCATAATTATTTTTTTGTTCTCTCATAATTAAGGACACATGACAAACTTTTTTATTTATTGAAAAGAATTCGTAGTTAATTCAAAAAATTTAATATTAATAAAATATGTATCTTTCTATTTGATTGATTGATAATGTTTACGATGATATAACAAAAAGAATAAATTTGAATTGCAACAATGGGAACATTAAGAAAAAAAAAGGTGGCGTGATTAATTGCACTACAACATATTCAGTTTTAAACCTTAAATCTCTCAAAAACTCAAATAACAAACCTAAATACCAATATATTTTCCATAATTTTTATTTCTATATTCCCACCACAATTATAATAAAATATTTTAAATTTTATATTATATGAAATCAATGTTCAATGTATTATTATCATTTTTATTTCAAAAATATATGTATTATTATTATCATTTTTATTTCAATGTTCAATGTATTTTAATTTCAAAAATCACTTTTATTTCAAAATATATGTCAATTCTAAGGGGCAATTTATGTTTAAACTATATTTTCATTATCATCTAAAAATTATTTTAATTAGTTTAAAACTACTTACTCTTGAAAAAATGACAAGACAAAAAGAGAAAATATTCAATAAAAGATGTCCACCAAATTAAATATATTAATCATAATAACTAAACAAAAAGAGGAGAGGGAGAGAGAAAATGCATGGGGAGAAGAAAAGTGGAGTAATTATTCCAATATTTTAAACATAGAGGGTAAGGTTGAGTGGCCATTCTGGGCTTAAATTTGGCTTCAAAAACTCTAAAGAGAGTTTTAGTGGGTAGGTAAAGTTGCCTATTGTGGCCGCCCTTATATTGTTTTTTTTTTTTCAAAATTATATAACACGTAATTCGAATATCTTAAATGAAAATTTGAGGTATATTTCTTTATTTTCTTTCAAAATCATTGAACATTTAACTCATCGTATTTTTGACTTATTACGAATTACTCTCTTTGTTCCGGATAAAAAATTTTTATTTGAAAGTCAAACTTTTTTAATAAAATGATATTTTTAGTAACACATTAGTAATAAAATAATATTTTCATATCTTAATTTTTTAAAATGGACTCTTTAAGTGAAACATCTCAAAATAAAATAATGAACTCTTTGCCCAGAGAGAGTATGTGTTTCATGATTTTGGAAAAAATATATATATCAAATTTTCACTTGAAAATTATCTTTTTAATTATAGAGTCAAATACGACAATAATTTTGTAACATATAGAGTATCGTAACAATCTGCTTGGGCTTGAGACAAAGTACAAGGAAATAAATATTCCTGATTGTTGACTCGACACACGTTAAAAAAAATAATCGACTTTATTATAACTATTAGAATAATCGTGTATTTTTCAAGATACCCATGTGACCCCAATTAAAGTGAATCAAATTAACGGTAAAATAGGAAAGATAATATCCAAAAAAGGAAAATTTGGAAAGTTAGATACTTTTTTCCTAATGACCAAAAAAGGAAAGATGTATAAGGGTAGGGAAAGATGTATTAGGGTAGATGTGCTTCATAAAAATGTCATGAAGTAATAACATATATACCTCAAACATGTTTATTTCACTATTTACGAATAGAAATTCACAAGATAGGATGTTCAGCGATGTCCATAAGATAGCAGTCAATAACAAGATTACACCAACTTTTCTTCGTTCGTCGTCTCCGGCACACAGAGAGAACAAAGAAAAATGATTGGAGAACCCCTTAACACCGCTGGCCAATACCTAAAACTGGAAAAGAACGAAAAAGGCCAAACCTACTAGGTGTTTCTCTCCATTGTACATTATCTGATGGGGCATTCTTCTCAACAAACAGTCTGTCTCAGCTTCTGAGGAAAGTGCAGTATCTTGTATTTACAAAGTACAACAATCCTGCAATCCAAACATTTGAAACTTAAACAAGAGACTCGGGATAGAGAAACTCTTAAATATATCAATACGAGAAGTTAGCAGCGTAGGTAAAGTCTTGACTTTTAAATATCCAAAGGCTTCAGCTGACGTTATTCACAGCTTAACTATAAGTAGCGAAATCATACCTTTAAAATAAATCCAAAGCATCAGCGAGTACTCCATCTTCCCACTGTACATCTTTTGTTTTTGATTCCTTCCCGATTAGTTGAAGAGGTGCATCTAATGGTGGTGGGTTCTGCATGCAAAGACAAATAAGCACACCTTAACTTGCAAACACCAAGCTCTCTAGAAGACCATTGCATGAAAGATGAGATTATTCAGGGCTCAAAGTAAATTTCTTTTGAAAATGAGATGGAAGAATTACTTACCATGCATCGGATAAGAGGCCAATTTATTTCGCGGAAGAAAGGGTGCTCTTTTATTGCATTGGCACCATGAGTTGAACCTAAACGGCTGGCAGGGTCTCGATTTAACAGAGCGTGAATCAACTGTCTGCCTGCAAGACTTACCTGCAGTATCATTGATATACAATCAATTTCAAATACTCAACATTAAAGAACAGGAGAGATGTGTACACTAAATCTTTAGAAATTCAGATCATTCACCATGTGAGATGTTGATAATAATTTATGTCAAATATCTTCCTTCAAAGTTCATGCTTCCTTTAAAAGAAAACTTAGACTAGAAAGTTGGAACGAAGAGCTCTATATATAATTTTGAAGTAAAATGTGCTACTTATTTTCGCTCTACTCCTGAGTCTTGATTGAGACGTTATGTAATGCAATTAAATGAAACGCCGGTTGCATGCATCTTCCCAACCAAAACGACATAGATTCCATATTATCAAATAAATTATCTGATAAATTTACCCACAATGAAAATCATAAGATATCAAACACTTTTAGAGTTAAGGATATCTCAATACCATGCAAATGATTTAAGCATATTATGTGGGTGGTTGAAATCTTACAAACTATATCTCATTATCAATAATGATCTTACCGGAATGCTACTCGGAAAGGTGAGGTCCTTGTGCAAGATGTTGGCAAATGTCTTCTGCCTGTTCTTTCCCCTGAATGGCGTTCGACCATAGAGCATCTCATACAGCAGAATACCTGGATTTCAAAAAGGGATAAATGCCTTGTACTATTCTTAAGAAATTTTAGAGTAGTAACTTTGAATGTCAACGAAGTACAGGGGGCAAAGACGTACAGATAAAAGGAAAGTTCTCATGAAAAGAAGACTATTTACAGATTTTGTCCAAGATATACTGCCAGATACTACAAAAGTTTAACAATTATAAACATGAGATTGATTGGAGAAGTCGACAAGTAATGACAAGGGTCACACTTGCCTATCAAAAAAAGGGGTCGTGTTAGAAAAAATAGGGCTTTATTTGAAAGCTCAATTCCAAACATCAGAAATGGAATTGGAAGTACATTTTAGATTCCACAACTGCACTTGGGAAGGTGAGTTTGATTGGAGAAGATCACTAGTAAGGAAGAGGAGCAAAGAGAGAAAAATAAAGGCTTCTACCTGGCAACTAATTCCAAGCCTTGGAATGGAACTAGAAGAGTGCTTTGAATTCCTAATGTTCTTCCAATTTCCAAGTCCAAAGCTTGGAACAAACTTTCCAAATAAAGGTTCAGAGAAGTTTTATGCTTGGTAAGAATGCATATAGATTTATACAGTGGAACTGCTGCATGCTATAAATGTATTACTCATCTTCAGCGTATGAATCTATGATGAATTGGATTTAGCAGAACCATAAGTGACCGACAACTACTTTTGAGTTCCCAGATTCAAAGTTGATCAGCAAGAATGGATGAAATCGTACGCAACCCAAGCATTCCAACCAAAAGATAACATCCGACCTAATCACTCTTTTATGAGATTAGCCTTTTTAAAGGCACACAAGTACCTACCCCCAAGTAAGATTATCCTAATTTTCATAAAAACCCAAACTAACTAGAAGATGCTGGTAATATCCGACGACTGTATACTAATAAACAACTCATAAAAATTCTTGTTGCTCCTGCACCATTCTCTTCAGTGAAAGGAGAGTTCAACCTCACACGTATTAACTCAGAGTACGCATACTTATCCCTTCCTGATCGTTTGATGGGTCTAACCGGTCAACAACTTACTCAGCTTCTCATTCTTGAGCATAAGTCCTTGATTTGCAAAAAATGGTCGGGATACTTCCTGGATTTTAGCAAGTGTCTCCACAATTATAACATGATTCATCCACAATATGTCGGTCGCTCACACAAAGATTCAGAATGGATCCCTTTGGAGTCAATTAATTTTGGTCACTCGTCAAACTGATCCCAAAGATGCTTCATCTTTTTTTGAACCTCTTGCAAATGAATGCACACTGTCAATAGAGCCAAAATCGAGACTAATCAAATCATACACTTCCCCCGTTCCTAAATAATTGTCCTCTTTTCTTTTTTTGTCCGTTCCAAAATACTTTTCCTCTTTCAAAACCTTCTTTTTTAGGAAAAAACTTTTTATCATTTTACGTTTACTTTTTCTGCCTACTTTAATTATGGCCACAAGCACAAGGACATTAAACGAAACCACACATTACACCAATATTTATAATATACTCAATTACTTTTTCTTAAATAGTGTGCCGGGTTAAAGAGGACAATTATTTAGGAACGGAGGGAGTATCATTTTTCAGCTCTCAACCATTGATATGACTTTGAGAGACAGATAGTAAAGTTAGCGAGTCTAATCATCCCAGGCGCCAAACCTTGCCGAAGAATTTTGGAGCCATGGCATCCTTTCTATCTTGCCAATGAATGATTGGGGTCAAGCCTCTCAGAGGTCATTGATGAGTAAAATCTGGCCACTTCTAGCATAGCCAAAAAATTGGTAGCCACAAGAATCACTAATAGAT
This sequence comes from Codonopsis lanceolata, assembly GCA_013146195.2. Classification (NCBI taxonomy): domain Eukaryota; kingdom Viridiplantae; phylum Streptophyta; class Magnoliopsida; order Asterales; family Campanulaceae; genus Codonopsis; species Codonopsis lanceolata. The sequence goes on along the minus strand of CM028381.1, from coordinate 30,319,989 downwards.
CATCAGAACATAGTTAAGAACATGATAATAAACAATGCACTGAGATTCATAATATCATGCATTTTTATGTGCTTACCAACAGCCCACCAATCAATAGCACTGCTGTGGCCTTCTCCTGTTATGATTTCCTGAAATTATGTCACTGTAAGTATCCAAAGTAGCGTTAATATGTAAGGGAGAAACATTCATGAAATATGTAAGATAATCTCAAGCTGTTCCAAGTATTCCTGTATTAAAGGTTACATGTAAACCAGTGTTTTGACAAACTAAGTCTAACAAAGAGCGCCACCTCATTTCAGTTGGTTTCTGTCGATTAAACTATCAAGGGGAACGTGGCCATTAAAAGTTTTTTAAAAAAAATTTAAAAAGAAAAAAAAAAGAAAAAAGCCATTAGAAGTGTTAAGGAGTGACTTCATCTTACTGGGGCAATGTATTCTTCAGTCCCTACAAATGAATTTGAGTGTGTAACTGGTGTCGCAACAAATATTGGTGGTGGTTGATTCCCAGATCTTCTTTTAGCCTTAGGCGGAGAATGCTTTAAAATCTGCAAGCAAATAATTAAATAAATAAAGAGTTCCATGAAATAAAAAGTTATGCCCATGAGAGAGTCATTATTGCCCAAAGTATAGGAGCAAGCAAGCATCATACATGAATAGCCATGGTTTATAAGGTACATAAGAAATTTTGCACGACTCTAAAGAAAGCATTAGCGTTCATCATTGCTTATCATATATTAATGGTTATATAGTAATACATTGCTGGATTATAGAAGACTTGATAACAGGTTAAAGTGCAAGCATAAATCAGATCATTTAAAACTACATGAAGGCCTTGTTTGGTCTCCTACAGCTTTTCTCTGATATGTGCATCTACTCCGTATAAGTCCACTATGAGACATGTTGTGCCATCTTGATCCGTGCTACATGATAGAATCAACAAGTTTCTCGCTGTCTCTGTCTCTTTTTTCTCTCTCTTTCTCTCTCAATTCAACAATTTGATGGATTAATAGGACGATCCACATGATAAGTTAATGAGGTAGTAGAAAGTTCTGCTCTTCAAATGTTTTCTTTTTCCAGAGACTTTCTGGTATTCTCCCCTTTTCTTTTTTACTTTCTTGAATTAATGGTCCTTCTAGCTTTGGGAAAAGATCTTTAGCAATTTTATGCATGATAAGAGATGACCATATGACAAGTGAATTGCCTCTCATGCAGTCTGAATGGCTGATCCAAGCAGGGCAATAATTAAGCCGTTGCAGTAAGCATATAAAAAGCAATGCTTTTCATTGCAAGGAAAAATTGTGGCATACCTGGGGTTTGCAAGATGTCCTAAATGATAGATCAAAGTCGGCCAATACAACATGTCCGTCCCTTTGAAGCAAAATATTTTCTGGCTTCAAGTCCCGATAAATTATTCCTGCACAGGACCACAAGAACAAGGAATAATATTAAGGATCTTGGACTAACCTCGTACATTAAAGTTGAATCATTTGTTAACTTGCTGTAACTATTTTGATCAGTATCAAAGCCATCTTTTATAAACAGCATAACTAGGGGAATAGTGGGGGTGCCATCAGACAAAATATTGATACTATATATAAAATCTTCAGGAAGGAGGAAAAGAAAAAGAGATCTGTTGAAATTCTCCCCAAACACTCACATTTGCGCGAGACCACGATTAATGGAGAAAGCTTCAGGAAGGAGGAAAAGAAAAAGAGATCTAATATAAAACCTTCCAAGTGATCATAACTCCCGTTCCTACAACATATCCATGTACTAAGAAAAGTAATCCTGAGTAGGGATGAAGATAATGCAAGGCCATGACACCCCCACCCCCCCCCCCCCCCCGCGCCCTTGTCAGATCATTTACATAACCCCTTTTCCAGATATTAAAAATAATGTTTTGGCCATTTATTTGTAAAATTACCATAGATTTAGAATTTTTTTATTAAAGATTTCATGAAACTATTTTATTCCCATAACACATGTAATCTGACATAGTTTGTGGAAAAACAAAAAGGGTAGGCCAAACTAATCATATTTATTTGGCCATATGACAAACCAAACTAAAGAATAACACAGATTTTAAAAAAAAACATACTGCCCTTATCCGACATACAACTAACCCACTTTCAAAAATTTATATTTCTACCAACCCCGTCACACTTCCATCCATAAATTTAACGGCCATCACCCTCCCATCCAAAAACTTAATGCAAGTGCCAACATGTTCAGACTTATGCCTACAGCACAACTTCACCGTCATTAACTTCTACCGCACCCTATCATATGCTTCGGTTCACCAAAGCTAGTGGAGAAATTTGGGTTCTCTGCAGATTGGACCCGATTGGGCTCGGATCGGGCTCGGATCATTTCAATCCACGTGAATTGGGTAAAAAGCCAATTGGGTAGATTAAATATATAGGGCATCTCCAGCATTTTTCATGTGTTAAAGAAACATACTCCCTCCATTCCATGTAAAGAGTTCACTATACTATTTTGGGATATTTCACTCTAAGAGTTCACGTTCAAAATATTATGTTTATCATCTCCATAACATTTCAACTTTACCCTCCACATTTTATATTAACATATTGATTATGGTCAAGCATTTTTGTAATTATGACCAACCTTAATGCTAGTTATATAACCCTTAATAATTAGACTTTTCAAATATGGACTCTTTGAGTGGAACGGAGGAAGTAACTTGAAGCCCAAACAAAATATGTTATTTTCTGTGTATACAACTTGATCTAAACTGTTAGATAATTACGTTAGTTAAACTAATATTAAAATAACTAAATATTATCTCTAGAAGGTTAATGAGGTTATCAAGAGATGAAAAGCTCTAAACTACATAGACATTTATGTTGTGTAAGTCAGATTTTCTATAGGTAAACAATTATGAGCCAATGTCTTGACGAAAATCCAAACAATTAGAAGTTCTTTTAAGTTGCACCAGAAGAGGCATTACTCAATAATGAGCAGAATGGAGGGTCAGATTCAAATTATGTTCCTAATTATTTTTGCTTATAGTTCTCATTCAGTGTGCGATGGTCATGTAAGGCAACTAGTTCTTTAAATTCATTCACAAAGAACTGTTAACCAGCTTTACCATGTAACATTCTACCATGTGTATCATATATATCAACTGAGTGATGGGGAACGAGAAGGGCTGGATCCCCCAAAGAAGATGGTGTGGACAGTGGATATGTTATAAGCGTAGGGGCAAAGCCTAGGCCATAATCAGATTTAAAGTACTTAAAAAAAATTGGGCAGTTTAGCACTTCGTTAGTATTTAGTTACATACGGGTTTGCCTATTTAAAGGACTGTGATATATTAGATTAGTCAGACTTGATTATTAAAGAAGTAAGAATTGATAGTGATTTGATTTTTCATTCAACGTCCTTTACTTTTAATTCTTTAATTTTAATTTTCCAACTTCTATCTCTGAGTTCATTAGTTTTTGAGTTTTTCTTTACGACATCCTATGTCTCTTATATTCAGTAACAGCACCAAGCGTTACTCAAGAACTCGTGAAAGAGCTAAAAATGCAAGTACATAAAATATGGTCCATCATTCCAAATTGGTGCAAGCTACATAAAAAATCTATCTGCCATTTTGCCCTATCTTCGTTCTACTGATTTCAACTTGCTGCTTCAAATTCTTTCGGACATTGTTGACCATATTCTTCACAAATGCGAAAAACACTGCTGTACATCCTTATTATGACATTTTTAGCTATTGTGGTTAATTTGGGTTGGGTCACAGAGCAGCAGATCCAGAATTTTGATTCAATGGGATGGAGTTTATAATTTGAAGAGAAAAATACATAAAATAAAATATTAACATTAAAAGCAGCAATCTGTTGGAAAGAAAAATTGTAGTTTTGACCGAGTAATGTGTTCAAAAATGGTTAACTACAAAAGCATTTTACACGGTCTATTTCTTGAAAAATTAGGGGGAAAGATATATTTTTTGTAAAAGATTGGGGCAATTTATCTACCTTGAGGCTACTATCACATTTTAAGGGGGTGAATATAATTTTTTGGGAGGGGTAATTTGCATTTTGAATGACAATTTATATAAGTTCAGAGGTGCAATTGCTCATCCTGAACTATATGTGGCTCTGTCACTGCTTCACACGTCTTTTCACTCCTAGTGATGTTAACAGTCTGCCATGTCCAAATTACTTATCATCAAATTTATGCATTAGTGATTTGATTCTATTATACTTGGATTATCATTATGAAAACTGATTCAACACCACAACTGTAGTACATATAACATCTACAAACTAAAAGAAGCTGTAAAACTCCTACCACACAAGACGGAAAAAAGTACGCGTTAACAGCGTGAAAGCAAATATACCTAGGTATAGGCAAATTTTTCAGATAACTAGGAGAAACTAAAAATAAAATGATTGCAGAAAAAAATATGAACATTCTTAGTTGATTAAATACCTAAACAATGAAGATATTCCAAGCCAATTACGACCTCAGCTGCATAAAACCTGGAGAAAATAGGGCATTAGTCGAATGTACTGAATTACTATCATGGTAATAGTCTTTGGTGCTTTAACTGAAATTGAAGAGTACCCTCAACCAACAATGCAAATAGGTAAACGCAACTTCATGGGTGTTAATACCGACTCATTTAACAGCTTAAGTTGTTAGAGAAGGGACCAACATTGTACATCAAACTTAACACTCCCCCTCAAGTGGGACCATCTCACTTGCGAAGAGATAAACAAAGTAAAAAATGGTGCCAACATGTACACTCACAGTAGTGCGGGAACTAAATGCAAGTGGGATGACTCGAACCCAAGACCCTCCCATACTTAAGCTTTGATATCATGTTAAATCACCAACTCATGCAGAAATTTGAGTTGTTAGAGCGAGACCCAACAATGTATATCAATATTAGCAATGCGAAACTAAGTTTAATCTCTAACAAAATATATCACACAAGAATATAAATAGCAACTTCATGGAATGCGAGTAATTGTGAGCCATAATGGAAATAGCATTGAGGCCCATCAACTAAATAAAATACTAATTACAAGCTTCTTAGTAGGAACTATAGTACATGGCAAAGGGGCCTTCAATGTTAAACTTTTGATAATGGCGTATTTCAAGTACTACAAAGTTTTAGAGTGGAGCTAATAACACCCCATTTTTTCACCAAATACACCCATTTTTAACCACACCACCACTCTTGTTTTTTAACCTATCCCAATACTACATACACTCCCCCCTATGTTTCCTATTTTAACCCTCCCTTCTCTCTCCCTCTCCCTCTATTTTCATTTCCCTTCCCTCGTCTTCCACCTCTCTCTCTTTCTCTGTGTGCTTTCCTTTCCCTTCCCTTCTCTCGTCTTCCACCTCCCCCTCTCACTCTCTCCTTTATTTTCTTTTCTTCCTTCAACCACCGCAATGCACCACTACCGGAGCATAAAAAATAATCGTGGATTCCTGTTTTCTTCCACCTTCTAGTCAGATCCCGACGCACTAAGCAAATCTCTCATGCAAAAAAAAAAAAACACTAGTCTCCTCGGCAAGAATACAAACTAAAAAAATTATATTACAAAGATGAGGCAGAAAGGACGCGAAGAAAACTTCAAAAAATTGTGACATGTGGTGTTCGCCCTGGTTGACCGAACAATTCGGCTAGCACTAACCGACACTAGGGTATTTAAGACAAAGGGAAACAAGGTCTTTTTAATCAATTGAATTTTTGTAATAAAAGAAAGGAGGTGTATTTAGAGGAAAGGAGGGGTGTTAATAGCCCCACTCAAGTTTTAACTGAGTGAATCATTAGAAGCAGTTCGATTGGTAAGTTTCAAGTACCAAAAGGTAAAAAGTGGAGGCTGATGTAAAGCAGTAAAAAGAGCATTAAGATTTAAGAATGTACCTTGCAGATTCCTCTTTAAAATATTTCAAAGGCTGTTTGTCAAGCAACGCAAATAACTCCCCTCCAGGGAAAAAGTCTGTTATTAAACAAACGTGTGTAGAAGTCTGAGAGAACAGAAACATATTAGTATGCTTGTTTTTCATCATATAATTCATACTTGACAAATAGATTATATTTTACAATACAGACATTAATAAAAACATTTGTGAAGGTTCAAGCTCTGCTGAATTCTCCGGTAGGGCCTAGCTTATGCTCATATGCAATAAGAAAAAGGAGAAATACTCAAAAATCCTCAAAGTTGCTACAAATATAAAATCTAAAGTCCTTGAGCTAGTCATTGTGCCACCCAAAATACTCACAAACAAAGGAAGGGCGGTAAATAATGCTACATTGTGGGCAGTGGCGAAGTCTGGATTTTGTTTTGTCTTTGCAGGGCCGTATATACTCAAATAATATTATTTTAAATGATAAAACAAATTTTCACCACTAATTTATTTATTGTACTTCTTTATACTAATAAACAATAGCTAGTGTACCCATTATAATAAACCAATATTTCTTTTTTTTATACTTAGTTGTTATTACTAATAAATTAATAATATTCAATTAAGTCAACTTTTATTTTCTTTTACCGACCATGGAAGGAAGAAATTATAATATAAACTTTGACTTAAAAAATTCTTGGAGGGGGGGGAGTACACTTTTTTTTTACCAAAAATAACCGAATTCAATAACCATACATATCAGTAAAAGAATTATTTAGAAAGGCTGCAGGGGCCATGGCCCCTTTAGGCCATAAGGTGGCCTCACCATTGATTGTGGCTACGGGCCTACAAGGATAAAGTGCATCATGAAATGGAATGAGGGTCCACAATAACACAAAAGAACAAAATTGTAATATAATTACAAAAAGAGAAAATAAATATTGAAATATCTCTACGATGTCAATAACAGGTGTTTAAGAATCATCGTTGAGGATGCACAGTACCTAGAAACAAATGAACTGTAGACCAGCAATTGATTTTTTTTTAATTATAAGGAACTGTAGATCAGCATTTGATAAAAGTGAAAACGTGACAATTTATTTTTATTTCCAATAAGAGGTAACATGAACAAGTAAAACTCAATAAAAGGAAAGACCAAAATGAAACCTGAAAAGAGGCGTACAACGTTGGGAGAAAAGGATGATCCAGAAGTGAAATTATCTCTCTTTCAACAATTGCCCGATGAACCTGTACATTGTATGATAACATAAAATCCATAACCTCATACAAATCGATGGAGTTGTAAGCTTGCTTTAAAGGAAAAACTGTGTGTGCATGAACCATAAAGAATTAAAGAATTCTAGATAGAGAACGTTTTGACATCACAAACGGGAGGGCAAGGAGCTACGTGGTCTTTTCCCTCATGTAGGGGCATTAATGGATGATATGAATACTTTAGGATAATTAGTCAGGAAGGCTCATGAAACTAAGGATACATTGTTTCTCATCCAATATCACATCATATAACTCTATTTGGACAGAGCTATGGCCTATGGGCAATTTTGCAAGGGTTGGAGTAGGAAATTAGAAACTTCATTCTTGAGACGAACTCGGAGGCAGCAAAACAACAGTTGAGGTTCAACCTGGAAATACCCAGCCTCATAGGATTCTGATTAAGCTATGTCTGGCAATGCTGGAAAAAATGTGGGACTGCCAGGGTTGTCAACTAATATAGCGTGAAATTGCCACATGCACACCCATGTCATGTCATGTCATGTCAACGCGTGTCGTGTCCCTTCGCAAAAATGTAGGATCCAGCTAACATAGCACATAACAAATCTCAAGCTTATAGAGCCCCAGTATTCACATCCTAGACCAGTAATCCTTCTTTTCACTGTCAGAAGAAACCTATTTCGTGGATAGTTATATTCACAACAAAATATAACTGTCATATAAACAGTTGATGTACACTACTGTCTGAGGAAACCTATTGCACAAATTAGGACGGAACTAGTGATAAGATTGCTAAAGGATCTTTGAATCCTACTAAACAGCCCCAAGGCCCACGTTGCATTTAGTTGGACAAAATTATGTGCTCATTATGACTTGCAAACCATCTGGAAGAACATGATCAGCACCAAAAAATTCAGGCTCTTATTAAGGCTAAAAAGGCTAAGCAGTATACGAGTGACTCCGTGAATTTCCTAGTTGATAATTACAAGTTAATAAATGCTTGGGTTACGAATGTCACAATAGTTCAGCTTCTAACATAAAGCAGAATACAGAAAAGAAAGAGGAAGCAGAAACTCAGTTTCCTAAAAGCATTTGACCTGCTATGGAGTCGGGTGCAATTTTATTGAAAGCATGCTAAAATAAGCTTGATAGATATTTCAATAAGATAGCACAATAAACTTGTAATTCGTACCTTGTTACGATTCAACATTACAGATTTGTCCATTGCCTTCATTGCAAAAAGTTCACCTGTGCCTTTCAGTTCCACCATATGAACACTGCAACCAGCAGAACAATTAACCGCAGAGAGTTACAGTACCTTTAATAAAATCAATGTTACTGAAACTTCTCTCCAATATTTACTTCTTCTTTTTTTGGGAAAAAGTTATTTTCTTTGCAGTTAGATCTCCATTCGTAAGCATAGAAATGATGTACTTATCAAAAAAAAAAAAAGCATAGAAATGATGTCCTCATGAGTACTCAATGCCATAGGCATGTATTGTTAAATCTATTCACTGATCTATGGAAGAGATCTCACGAACTTCGCATCGAGATTCTCTAAAACCTTTTGAATAAAAAAAAGCATACACTAAAAAAAACATATATCATCGTCAAGTGGGAAGTAGATATCATCACTGGAAGATAGATGGAAAATTGGAAGGTGAAATACTATGTCACCCTAGATTATAAGCCGGTGGAAAAATGAACACAAGCATAACTATGTAACAAATTTTAATTTAACAGAAGTAGGAAGGGTGTATTGCAAATGATCAAGTAAGTAAATGTACCTGCCCGTATCTCCACATCCCAAAGGTCTGATAGGCTTAAAGTGATCAAGTCCAATTCTTTCACCGCCTGCAGTGATCTGGAAGCCCAAGGAAAAAGATGATATAGGTGTAAGAGACATGTTATCGCATTACCCTTGAAGATGACAAACAAAAGAAGAAATTTCAAAAAATCAGTAATAGTAATCATAGATCCCTTATGTGTAATTGACTAAAGAATAATCTTCATGACATGCACTTCTTACCCCACTCAGATCATGAAAACAAGAAAGAATGGCACACATCACTCACAACCAAACAAGAAACTTTCTCATAAAGGCACAGATGGAAACGAGGGGGAGAGAGAGAGGCGAGAGGAACTAAATCGTGAATACTCTCGAAACAATCAGTAGAAATTCCGTAACATGTATCCACATCTCATGCGAAGGAACCTAGTGGAATAAGTTAAGGTTAATTAAACTTACTAAGTTGCATTAAAACTGTAAACTTAGAACTAGAATTAAATGCATGATATTAGAAATAAAGTTAAATAGTGTCTCCGTGATGTTAAACTGTTACTTTTTTCTTGTTTATAAAATATATCTATTGAAATAAACAAAACCTTGACCTTAAAATAGTAAAATGGCCATCAGAAAAATGAGTACTGCTGGTTATTGTCTTCATGCGCTTTGCTCTAACTTTACTTTCTTCCAACTAACTACTAGATTAGTCCGTTGTCTTTTCCAACTCATATAATTAGGAAGAAGAAAGAACTCCAGTACTAACTACGCATTACAGCTATAAATCATAACTGCATTTTAAATGCATTATCTGGAAATGTGGAGAGACCAACAGATGCACCCTTGTCCTCTCCACCAAAGAACAATAAAAGAAATACTAGAAGTATTAATGTGTTCAAAATGTAATTACACTTTTTTATATGGGTAGTGGAACAAATATAGTTCTTCAGCAGGTCGATGAGATGACTTCCATGAAATATAATGTCAGCCTTGTGCAATTAAATTAATACTATCGAAGTTTGACGTGTGATCAGAAACATGAATTTCCTAACAGATAAAAATTCAAAAAAAATTTGTTTTCTCTACTCAATGCATATCGGCTTTTTAGGCCATAGCAGAGATGTCAACTTCACCAACATACCTTCTGTATTGCTTTCCAGGAAGAATTGTACATTTTGTGAGGCTTTGGAAACACTTGGTAAGAATGGACGGCCCACAAGTCCTCTGGTCTCTGAGAGTGGCACAAAAGGAAGTTTAAATCAGAAATAAATAATCTGGGGTATACAAGTTAAGCAGACTATCGGGCCAAACTACGATTCATTGGACTTCAAAATCTAGATGACTATGGAGTCTAATTACTATGTAAATGGAGGAAAGATCCCAAAATGTGGTCATTGAGTGTTGTCTATTCTATACGGGAAGTAGACAGCAAATATTAGCAATCGTAAAATTTTGAAATAGCACACACAATTAACCTGCTAACAACCTCTGAATGCATAAGACAAATGTGCACGTCAAAAAATAAAATCATAATGTTCCTAGACAGTTACAAGGAAATTATATATATTTCATTATAAACAAAGAGAGAAACGGAGTACCTTACCGAGTTGGCATCAGGAAGTTCTCGAACAGCTTCATTAACATTTTCAGCAGTAGCTTTGACCTGAAAAAGCAAAAAAAAAGGCTTAAGTAGGTGAGAGGGGGCGGGTAGGGGGAATTACTTTGACCTGAACATAAGAAATCCAACTGCAAAAAACAAAAGATTATGGCTGCTTTTTTACTAGTTAGAGCCATATTAGCAGCATTAACATCTTTAGTTCTATAAAGAATAAAGCACAATTCAGATCAGTATGGCGATGATAAGAAGTACAATGTTAAGAGTGGACAATTTCGTAAACCACATTTTGTTATTGACTATTCATGGATCATAAGTGTCACTTATGGGTCCCAAGGCACACTGTAAATCTGTTCTGGAGTACTCTAAGGAGGGCAGATTACAAGTTTACTTTGCTCAGTGCTGCTGCTACATAATATTGGTAGGAAGGCACCACTTCAGAACAGAATAGAGAAGATTCGTGATGCAGACGCAGTCGGAGAAATAGAAATAGGATAGAGAACTCAATGTGAAACCTGGCCTCCATGGGATTGGAGAGATAAACTAAACTTCCTAGGTGATTGGAGAATCAAAATTCCAAATTAGTTCACAAAATTCCATCTTACACGCATATTCTCTATCTGCCTTTTCCTGTCTCCTTTAATCCCAACCAAACCATGGGTAGCAACCATGACAGTAACTGCACCATCCATTTAAGAGAGGACGTTTTTGATTGGTCAAAACAACACAGGAGAGGGAGAAACAACCAGAACAATGGAATTACCTTCGACTAAAATCTCATTAGATACAGGGTTAGTTCTGAGATCTGCAAACAATTTGCACCATGTTACCAAACAGGGAAATCCTTCATCCTTATTGAAAGAACCTTTCTTGAGGACTCTAATTTCCTTGGACAGAGAACAAATTCCTAGGACAGAGTGGAAATCTGATAAAGGGTACACCTTAATCCCAATAGACATTTGCCATGAGTTTGCAACCCAGCCTGCTATTTCTGACAATTATCCAAAATCCAAGCAAACTTGAGCAAACATGACCGTAAGTACGTTTCTGGGACATCTATACCACCCTCCTTAACATAAACAAAACTACCCGAGGCCTTTAGAATTATATCACTGTTGTCAGTTAAGGAGAGAAAGGGAACGGTGGAGCGCAGCAATATCTCTTGATGAAATAATTACAAAGAAGTAATCCGGATTTTCATGGCATGCGGAATTTTGTACACCACAAGATGTAAAAAAGCTAAAACCTAAAAAAATTTGAAAATTTTAATATGTCTGAATATATATATTAAAATAAGAAAAGAAAAACTGTTATGGGAAATATACAGAAACAGAAACAAGAAAACAATATTATAGGCATAAGGGAAGTCAAAAGTGCTGATAAGCCATGAATAAAAGTTACGGATCAATATATAGATTGATTAAAATACAAGTTGAATATAATTGCATAGAAGCATACCAATTTAGCACTTTGTTGCTCTGTCCTCTCAGATAGTCGGTTTCTCAGGGGTTCCACATGACCACTTCCATCCAGTTGCACACCAATGAAGTATTGAAGCTCTCCCTGAAAGTATTACTTGATGCTCAAATTCCCAGTAAGGTGCAGTATCTTTGACTTCTGGCATTTGCTATTTTATAATTAATACAATAAACATCTTAGTCACCTTCTGGTCACGCATGGGTTGCAAATGAAATAAATTCCAGAACTTCTTTCCTGCTCCAATTGCAGTTTACACATTGATGAAAGAGTGTTAAACCAATTAGCTGATCAAATCAAGAATGAACAGAGTGCATTGGCACTTCTAAGAAATAGTAACAGAGAAAGCTCACCGCTCTTGGTGTAGTTGATCAACTGTACGGTGATTTCTCTTTGTTCTCTGATAGCATCTCTTATCTTTGAGACAGTTCCTTGATCTGTTTCAGGTCCTTGCAGAAACCTGCAGAATTTTATGAGTAGATAAAATATATATTCATGGAGGCATGGAGAGGAAAGAGACTACAAATTAGAAGGAAAAATATTTCTCCAAATAAAATGTTAGTATTGTGCCCCATATTCTTAGGTAAAAGATTTATGTTGGGAAACTATATGGACTTCATAGTTGAAGAACAAGTTCCTGATATGTCTAAGTCTCCAACCTTGATGTAACAGTTCTTCGCAGGGATACACGTGAGTACAGTGGAATTCATATTCGCACAATCCACCATATTGGTGCTAAACTCTTTGAATACTCTAGAAAATGTCTTTTAAAGTCCAATCAGGTTTGAAATAGGCCATATAGAACCTAAAATGCTCACTAGCTTAACCCACCCACCCACCCCCCACCCCCCAAAATTTAACACTGGTGTCCCAATATCACTTCAATACAAATCCTCTGTAAGGCCTATCCCTCATCTCTCAGATATAAAAGCTAACAAGGTGATGTAGACTTCTCCCTCCCCAAACAACATATATATTTCCAGGATTATTGATTAGGTTTAAGTTAATACTTTCTCACACATATGAATGTTGTAAATGCCATAATGGAAACATCACAGAAATTTATAACTTAATTTAAGGTTCATATTATAGAACTAAAAAGGTGAAGATGATTAATGTAAATGGCTTTTTTGCAAAATGTAACATCGCATCTGGCCTATACATCAATAAGGAACTGGAATTATGACTGTATCATTCAGAGTGGATATGTATGCTTCAAAAATTAAACATTGTACAAAATTGAAGCCTTCATACCGACAATTTCTTCCCAAAATTTCTTCACGTGTAAACTCCGTTAATTCAAGAAAGCTATCAGATGCAAAAATCTGACATTAAGAGACAATCTATCAGTTCCGTATAGAGTCACTAAAGATAGAAAGATGCACCAGTTTAATGTAGGAAATGATGGTGAGAGTTTGAAATGAAACTCTCACTAGTATTAATTCTGGATCTTACAATTGGGTTATCAGGAAGTCTAGGATCAGTTATCACGAAATTTTTTTCAATGCGCTCCAGTGTAGTTGCTAGGTCAATTCCTTGCCGTATATCTCTCTCTCTTTCGGCGCGGTCCCAACTGTCAGAGCGTTCTATATCTTCAGTCATTAATAGCTCAGGCTCAATGATTGGTACAGACTCTTGCCTCCCTCCAGTGCTTGAAAGCCTTCTCTTAGACCTGCAAAAGATGCATCCATAATTTTAAACAAAAAGTTGCATAAATCCAGATTCCACAGAGCTTATTGGAAGACTCACTTGGCTTATCTTGAATGTTCGTTTTGAGTGTCCTTATGCAGAGACCCAAGGGTTTATAGAAGGATCATATAATAAGAATATAAATTTCCTTTACAAACAAAAATGTGAATTTGTGAAAGTAACGTGAAGATTTTATTTACTCCCATTCTGTCCACAGAAACAATAGAGTTTTCAAAACATGTGAAATCTGAAATATAAATTTAAGTATTTGTAACACATGCACATTATAAAACACGAATGGCAAGATAACGTATATCACTCTATGTCAAAAACAGTAGGCTTTTGAGAAGTAATACTCCTACATAATGACATTAACTAGCATTATATCAAAAACGGGAAAAATGCATTTTATTATAGCTTGATACAAAGTTTCATAAATATATGAAACAAGAGAAACAGGGAACATATTGTGCTGAAGCTTACTATGAACAACAGATGATACCAGCCTTAGTATCACAGAAAAACCATTAAAACTTGGACAACAATTAAATGTTAAAAAACAAAACAAAAAACAATCGACTCACCCCATTAAGGAACTGCGTAGTGATTTTCTGGATTTTGTGCCCGAGGCGTTCCAAGAATTTGCGCGAGATAATTCACTTTTAGATTCAAATAGAGGGGTTTGTCTACCAGGGGTAGCCATGCTCCCCTTTTCAACAGCTTCAGCAAGCGAATAATCGATCTCCAACTTCTCTGCCTTTTCATGCTTACCAGTGGTGTCCTGTTTTTTAGACTGAGCGTTGTTGTGTGGATGTTTCAGAGCCTGCACGACCTCCGTAATGTTATCTAATGCAGTTTCTTTCTGACGAGCTGTACATGATTGAAACAATAACATCAATATGTAGCATAAAGACATTTTGCACCATAACAAGATTAGCTATGACTACTAACCATCGTAACGAATTAATGACTTGGGCAATCCATTTGGTCTTAATGCTTTATCGTTCACACCTTCTGTATACTTGCTGACCTCAACCTGCATTCTGTATGACAAGAAATGGTTTTGGGTGATGATGGTGAACATAACAATATCAAATGTAATGAATGCATTTATACTCCCTTCATTCTTGAAAAATAGTCCATTATTCCTTTTGATCCAAGAAAATATCCACTTTCTCATCTGTTCTTTTGGGGATGTTTACTTTTACCATTTTACCCTTGATTTTCCTTAAGATGTAATTGATGGGTCCTACTTCAATGTGGGTATTACTGAATAATACAAAACATTCAAATTTTCATACTCCCCCTGATCCTTAAAAAGAGTCCATAAGTTCCTTTTTAGGCTGTCAAAAAAGTCTTGTTTTGTAAAATTTTCTTTTCGGAGGGTTTCTTTTACCATTTTACCCTTGTTTTTTTGGATACTTTTTCATTGGGTCCCACAAACACATGGACATCATTGGAAAATACACACATCGTAATATTTATTATAGAGTAAATTTACTTTTCTTAATATGTATGCCAAGTCAAACATGACTCTTTTTAAAAGAACGGATGGAGTAATAGAGAAGGGAATCGTTATTAGCACTTCACTGTCCAATTGTGAGACCCTAGTGTATAATACGTGAAGCTTTTGGTACAGACACAGGTGGAGGCAACCCTTGCCCAGCACAGCATGCGCCTAGTCTCATGCTCAAATTGGGTCTATTTTTTTTCATCGTGTTTGATACAAGGTTCATATTTTGTTTCATGATTTTTTCGAGGTTTTTACTTTCTCTATCTTTCATCTCAATATGGTTCTCTTTATCTTCCTCTTGCTTTTTGATTAATCATTACAAATCACAAACTCATGGTTTTCACTTCTTCTGTGAATTCAAACTTTGATGCATTCAACCCATTTGTTAAAAGTTCAGAATGAATAACATAGACAATTATACAAGTGATGCATGAATATTGTATGGTTTCCAAGGAAACCTTTGGTGCTCCATCTGTTTCAGATACATCTTCTTTGGAGATGTCTTGTGCCTATAAATAGGCTTTTGTAGTTTGGTTTGGGTGAGGTCCCAGAACTGTGAGAAACACATTTGATAGAAACAAATTGTAGTGTGAGAAAGTGAGTGAAACACTTTGTAAACATTTGGTTATAGTAAATTTGGATCTTTGGTTGCTGCCCGTGGACATAAGAAAATCTCTCCGAACCACGTAAATCTCTGTGTCTCATTTGTCTTTCACTTTGCTGCATTAATTCTTCTATTTGCAACACTCTACCCATTTGTTAAAAGTTCAGAATGATTAATATAAGCATATATATTAGTATGATGCATTGAAGCCATTTGATAAAACAAAAGGTTGAGTGAGAGGCTAAAAGTACCCAATGAATTTGATGGTCTTGCCAGATTCATCTTTGATAGGAGTGACAGTGAGGAGATTCCAGAAAGGAGTGCCATCTTTCTTGTAATTGAGGAGCCTGCCGCAGTAGCTTGTCCCTGTTTTTACTGCATTCCTTATCTTGGCTACCTCATCCTGGTCCGTCTCCTCCCCTTGCAGAAACCGGCTGCACCCAAATCCAAACAACCCACATTATTAGTTCATGCATTCCTGCCTTCAACAAAACAACTACCACACACACACACACACACTAAAACATCTATATTACTCTCTCCATCCCTAAATTATCGTCTTCCTTTCCTTTTTCGTCCGTCCCAAAATAATTGTCCAGTTTGAAACTTACCTTTTTAGAACATCACTTTTACCACTTTACCCTTACTTTATCACTCTACTTTAATTATGGGCCACATACACATGGGTTTTAAAGGAAACTACACATTAAACTAATATAAATAATCAAGTCAATTGTTTTTTCTTAAACTATGCATCGGGTCAACCAGGACGATTATTTAAGGACGGAGGGAGTATAATACAGCTTGGGAAACATGCTCGCAATTGACTTGGGATAAAGAGCGGCTGAGATCAATTCATTTACTGATATCATACGGTCTCAATTTCGTCTAGATTTCACATGTGCGAAGAGCAGTTATGCAACCCCTTTCCAACTCCCCCACTTCTCCCTGCCGATCTCCAACTTCCCCTCTCTTTCCCATCCTTTCTCGCTTCACAACCATCTCTCTCTTCCCTAGCTCTCTCATGTCCCTTTTCTTGACTCAACATTCGGCAGAGTCTTTTCCCCCTTCCACGCACGAGCACTGATTTTCAAGTCTAAGACTTGCAATCTTAATCTCTCTGTTCCAATACTGACATCCTTCCTACTCGCGTCGTGCCATGGGCACGAGCACAAAGACTAGATATATATATATATATATATACACAGAACACCTAAACTTAAAACTAAAATCTCTAAACGTAACATCATTTAAAATGTAAAATTACTTTACTACCTCTTTTCACATTTAAACTATACAACCCCCTCCCTCCCTCCCCCTTCACGTAATTTTGATTACTTGTCATTGTTGATTCGATTTCCATTGTTAATTCGCATGATATCGTATGTGAATTAGATTGGTTTTGATTTGGTTTATTTTTTCTTTTCAATTACGAACAAAAAACCGTTGATTTGCATTTTTTTTCGATTTCAGACAAAACAACCGCTACAAACTAGCGGATGTTTTAAAATATCCGCTACACACTAACGGATGTTTTGTCAAACATTCGCTCTAGGGCATAGTGGATGTTTTATAAAACATCCGCTAGTGTGTAGCGGTTTTTATAAAACATCCGCAAATGTGTACCAAACGTGAGTATCTATTAAAATATTTAAAGGGGTATTTAGGTCATTTTATGCACTAAATGGTGTTACGTGTAGGGTCACTCATATATATATTATATGTTTTTTTTTCAGGTAAAACTGTGTAGAATCTTTTTTAGACAACTGACACTTGGATCATGACACGGGGCCAAAAAAAAAATTTCCAGGTAAATGGGTATTAAATCATGTCATGTGTCGACCACAATCTTTGTCTTAATTTTTTTATATTTTGATTGGCTCCATGTCATGATCCAAGTGTCAGTTGTCTAAAAAAGATTTTATATCGCTGATGGATAAAAAACTAATTCTTAAATTATTAAGCATTTTCTTTGTTAAGGTCAATGATGAACTAATATAATTTTACTAAAGTTATTAATTTTATGCAAAATATACTTTTTTTCGTCCCACTTAAAAAAGAAACAATTTTTTGATTATTATTTTTTTGGTGAATGACCAATTTTCAAATTGATTGTTATATATTTTTAATTAGTTATTGAATAAAACTAACCTTCGAATTTTCTTTATTTTCAAGTACTTTTTATTTATTTTTTTGATATTTTTTAATTGAAAAAAAGTTAATGTACAAATGTTAAAGTGAGTAAAAAGTAAACGAAAAATCAAGGACAAAAGGACAATTACTAAATTACCCATCACATGTACGCCACATGCTAAATTCCGTTAGTTTTTCCAACGTTCATCCGCGTGAAGGTTTGATTAGGACAAATTTAAACATGAGTAATGCTAGGTTTATTATTAGTATTACGACTTGTCTTGAGAAAGACAAAGTTAACTTTTCAACTTTCCCTTTCACAAGGTAAGTAGTAACACTAATGGTAATTCTAACATTTTTGTTTGAAGATGGGTGTGTGATATTAGGAAAATTTTGTTTGGGGGTGATCTGGAATTTGGTGTATACTTGAGGGGTATTTTTTCAACCACTAATATATGACTATTTTTTACTCTAAAATGAGTGTGTCCTATTGTCTTGACATTATTTTAATTTTCTGGGAATTAGGAGATTTCTACTAATAAAACTAGATGTTGAAAATCAATATCAACCAATCAAAATTTTATTTTTTCTTATTATATTTATTTAGATTTTCTAATGTTACCTACTTATCTATTCAATTTTCATATTTGACGTTATTTACAGCACAATGTATAATACCTCAATGTAGAAAATGAGGTGTAGAAAATGGGTTCTGAGGTTTGATTAGCCTCCAACAATTTATAATCTTTAAAGTTTACAACAACCAATTCAATTTGAGCTTTGAATCTCTATATATGCTAAATAATATTACCAACACATTATGGATTAAAAATAATAATACTAGTAATAGGTCAAAAAGGCCAATAGTCACATATTTTAAAAATGAGTAACACTATGGATACCTAAAGAATACTAAATTTTTTGTACCAAATGAGATGTCACATAATGTGGCAACTGATATGGTGAATTAATTTTAATTTTTAATTTTGTTTTTTGCACCACATTAGATGACACCTCATTTGACGTAAAAAAATTGATACTCTTTAGGTACCTATAACATTACTCTTTGAAACTATATCATCATTATTTGTCCCATACAAAAATCCACATTTCGTATCTAACACACTACCATCTCTTAGATTATATGACATATCTTTCATCCGTTCCAACTAAAAAATCCACATTTGAAAAGTCTCATAAATAAGGGATACAATAATACCATTGGAGTTCTTCATAATTATCAAAATATTTAAGTACAACCAGTATGCTTACAATACAAATGGAGGGTAAGATGGAAAATCATGAAAATTGCAAGCATAATTTTTTAAGTGAAACATCCTAAAATAAAATAATGAACTATTTACCTGAAACGAAGGGAGTAAAATCTAAAATAATATACAACTCTCTTCATTTCAGACAAATAGTTCATCATACTATTTTGTGATATTTCACATAAAGAGTCTACTTTCAAAAATTGTAACATTTCAACATTACCCTTCATATTTATTATTAACATATTGATTATACTCAAACATTTTTGTAATTATGATAAAATATAATGTGAGTTACATATCTCTTAATAATTAGATTATTCAAGCATGAACTCTTTGGGTGAACGAAGGGAATAACATATAAATAATCATAGCGTATAACAATTAACTTATTACAATAAACGAATTTATACATAAGAAAACTCAAAAGTAGGTCTTATGTAAGACGCTTAATCCATAAAACGGACCTATCCATAAAACGATTAACTCTTTTTTTCGATGGGTAACTTGCGGCTTTTGCAAATTGGTTGGTCATGCCTAGACGGTCTTACACAAGTTTTTGCCAAAACGCAATCAAAGTATATAAAATCGTACCAATCATATCGTGTGATTTTTATTTTATTTTTTGTGAACCTTCCTATATTTTGATATGCTCATATAGGGTTGACGATTGGGTCGGGTCGAAATGGGTAATGGGTCGTGATCTATTATAGCCCAAAATTAATGGGTCAAAATGGGTTGGGTCGAACTAGGTCGGATCGAAATGGGTAACGGATCACCCCATTTTAACCCACATTTTCCATCAAAAAGCTGCATCTATATGACAAAAAAATAATGGGCCCAAATGGGTAATGGGTCCGATCTGTTTTAACTTGACCCAAATCAACTCATTTAATTTTTTTTGTGTCAAAACAGTAACTCATTTCGACCAAAAAAAAAATACGAGTCGGGTTGGAATGGATAATTTTCAAGTCAAGTTGGATAGATTAATGAGTTTTAGGTTGTAATTATCAAACCTATACTCGTACATAGTTTCTAATTATCTCCAAAATTGACACTCCATAATTATAGTCTCTAAATTTGCTTACAAAGATTACGGAATAATCTTCTCACTTTTAGCCTCAATATTTATGTACCATCTATTCCCTCTGTTTTTAAATAATTATCTTGTTTAATTGAACACACATATTTAAAAAAAACTAATTGATCATAAAATAAATATTGATATAATATTTAGTTTCCAATAAGACCACGTACATGTGGATTATCATTGAAGTAAGAGAAAAGTAGATGTAAAATTGTATGAGTGTTATCCTAAAAAAAAGTTTTGAAACAAAAATTATTTTAAAATAGACAAAAAGGAAAATAACAGAGGGAGTATATCTTTACTATATAATACATCATTCGTGCCTAAATAATTTTTTTGTTTTCCTTGTTCGTTTATTCCAGAAAAATTATCTTGTTTCAAACTTTTCTTTTTAAAAAATCTTTAACTAATTTTACTCTTACTTTTTTTCATACTTTAAATATGAGTCATATCTACATGAGTTTTTAAAAAACTACATATTACTCCCTTCGTTTTTAAATAATCATCATTCTTTCTTTTTTCGTTCGTTCAAAATTATCCTTTTTCAAAACTATTTTTTTAGTGAAACAATTGGTAGAGGCTAACCATACCCCAACATTCATCTTCTACACCCCATTTCATGCATTAAGTTATTATACATTGTGCTGTATATTATAAGAAATAGGGTGTAAAGAATATATATTTTGGAGTGTAATTAGTCTCATTTAAAATAATTTTAAAAGTTAAAATAAAAATCGTATTTTGTCAAGTATACACACTTTACGTCTGTTTTTGTGTTATAAGAGTATCCTCAATGTTATATATTCTTACACAACTTAACTCCTCTCACTTTACCTACACATCTCTTTTTTTCTTAACTTAAAATATATCTTCCTATTGTATAATATTCTTACATATCTTCTTACATAAACAAATATTAAATTTAACATCATATCATATAATAAATACAAAACCAAAACCCCCACCCGCACTTCCCCCACAAAATAAAATCGTAAGTTCCCTGTAATTCAAACATGTTCTTACATTCAAACATGTTCTATTCCCCAAGGCCAACTTCTTATTTTGGAAGTTTTTTTTTTCTCTTTTCTATATGGACGTATAAGAATATTTGTACCATTGTTGAAAAATATATTTTTAATAAGAATTTGTATAAAAATTATGTATTTTATAACAATGGTGATGCTCTAATGATATTGACTACATTTTCAAGTTTTGATAAATCCACACTGTATCGCACCCGTACGAGTGGTTGATAGATCTCCCACCCACCACTCACTAAATTTAAGTAATCGAGTGGTTTTAAAAGAAACAAAACAAAACAAAAAGGTCCTACCCCACCACTTATTGACATTGCAAAAGACTTGTTCGAAAAGTCAATTATATTATTTTACGATATTTTAATTGAATTTATTTTTAAAAATTATGTTTATAATTTTTATAATATTTTACAACTTGTATTATAACCACATTGTTTGTGTTTAACTATTTTTATAATTATAATTAACTTTAATAATATTAATATATCTTTTAATAATTAGACTTTTCAAATAAAGATTTTTTAAGTGAAACCTAGGGAGTACCATTTTGAAAGGTTCATAAGAAAGAGTGGTTTAGAGTATGAACAACGGTAAATCAAACTGAATCAAAAAAAATCTTAGGTTACAACAGTGTATCTAAATAAAATATAATCTAATTCTTATTTTATTTCAATCAATATAGGCTACAAATAAAAACCAAATAAAAAAATTCAAAGCAACCGACCATAACATAAAACAACAGCGTTTTGGTCTTTAAAGGCATGAAACAACGGCATTTCAAACCTTTTTTTTTTAAAGGTGGCCGACAAGGTCTTCCACGCGGGCTGACAATGGGGCTAGCACACTTTCTGCGTGTCACCCATTGGATGGTCCGTACAATTTCGTAATTATCCATCGTTTTTGGGTATTTTTGGTATTAGAAAAATGTTTTTTTTAAATAATATTTGTATTTATAAATAGATACTAGGTTTGCCTCATTTAGACACCAAACGAATTTTTTAGGAAATTTGATATTTATCTAATTTCTCTCTCTCCTTTCTCTCTCCAAATTTCATGTAAGTAACCTTTTTTAATTTATTTTTATTAACTAAATTATAACTAAATTGCTACTTAAATATTTTAATTTTTAGTATTACAAATTATTAATATTATTGTAAGTATTGTTAATTGTTTATAATTGTCATTATTTATTGTTAAATTTCGTATTATTATTTTTAATTAGTTGTTTATTATTGTTAATATTATTACTAAGTAATATTAGTAGTTATTTTTAATTTATCAATGAATATTAATATAAATATTATTTGAATTATAATAAATAAATTATATTTCGAATTTAATATTATTATATTATAAAAAAATATCAAATTATTGTAGTTATTTCAAATTTAATATTATTATAATTAATAATTTTGAATTATAAAAAATATTATTATAATTATAAATAATTAATTACTTTAGATTTAGTAATTTCTGCAATGTTATTACTAATTGTTAATATAAATTGAAAAAAGATATTAAATTAATGTAGATAAAAATGGTGGAGTATGTAAAGTAGTTAGAGATAAAGATAGTGAGTTATGGAAAAATATTGGATTATGTACCACTGTTGTATGAGGTTTTTGGTTTTGAATCAAACAAGTACAAATGAGTTATTTTATTGTTTTTAATGGGCTGTGTTTGATTTGAGTTGTTTAATCCAAGTTGTTGTTCATTCTCATGGAGGGAAAAAAGAAAAAAGAAAAATAAATATTGAAGGGAGTGAGATAATTAATGATTTTGTGATGTGAAACTTTAAAAAAAAAAATTGTAAATTGAGTTTAACCATTTTGATGAAAGGTTTTAAAGAGATGAATTTGTTGCTTTTCAGACGTGGCACGTTAAAAACTATAAAAAAAAATTAAACTATTGGAGATCTATAAATAATCAATCAGCATTAGCGCACAAATTTATTAAGCATGGCATTGACATTATCAAAAGGGTCTGTTTTGATGTATTGATTTTGAATTCAATAAATATTAAAATTTTATAGAATTTAAATAACTTAAAATTTACTTTCAAAATCATAGCGTTTCAATTGTTTGGATAATGCGTAGAATTCAATTGTAATTCTACGGTATACTGAAAATAAAAGTTCAATAATAACATATAGTGGTAGTAGTTGACGACGGCGATGGGTGGCAGTTGGCGGAGGTAGTTGGAGGCGGTGATTTCCGGAGGTGTTGCGGCGATGGCGAGGGTGATCGGACGCGACGGTAGCGGGAGGTTGTACAAGTGATGGTGGTTGAAAGTTGTTATAGTAGTGATAAAACAAAAGTGAGTTGTTACTATGTAAAAAAAGTGAGTTATTACGTTAAAATTTGGCAAGGACTTCAAAGTCATTACAAAAATTATATTTTTTGGCGAGACCCACGGCTCTAGGGGTATAAATCGAAACCACCGAATCACCGAACCGAATCAAACCAAATCAAATCATTCGGTTTTGGTAGAAAACGATTCGGTTTCGATTTCAAGAATTGGAAAAAATCACACGGTTCAGTTCGATTCACGATTTTTGGTATCGAACCAAACTAAACTGAACCACTTACACCCCTACACGGCTCACATTTATGAGGATGGAAAATGCTAAAACAGACAGTACTCAATAGAATGCCGGTCAATAGAATGCCGGTCCGTTCATGTCGAGAATTTGGGACCACACCGACACCATCCGCATTGTCAACACAACTTAATGGCAGGAATAAATTAGCATTCAAGACTTTTAAGTGGGCATATAAGTGTGGCAAACGTAATTTCTTTTTTTCTTTTTTTTTTTAAATTTTAATTGTTTTTCAAGCCATATATTCTCATAGTTCGAACTCAAAATTAACTTATATCGAACTCAACACTAATTCATGAACTAGGATAATAAGTGCGATAGAACTCTCCCGATCAAGGTTTAACAATTTTCATAGCTCGAACTCGAAACCTATGTTAAAACTTTTTAAGATACCCGCGACCGCGAGTCTTCAATTTAGGGTATTGAAAGCAATTAGAAATGAAATCATTAGAAGACCTAGTTCCAAATATGATGAAAAAAAAAACAAACATACCAGTTTCGGCCGATGACCTCCTTGGACGAATAACCGGTCATAGTGAAGAAGCCGCTGCTAGCATACATGATCGGGCACTCGGGTTTCGTAGCATCGGACACGACAAATGTTTGTTGAAGCGTCGCTAAAGCATCTTTTAACTCTTGCGACACCCTCGGCTGCCCTCCGATACTCCCACCATACTCGGATTCCTCGGATCCTCTCCTCGAGTATGCAACGCCTTTATCTCTATCCAATGAGTTTTTACTTCTCTCTCCTAATTCCCCAAATGAACTACTCCTAACTCCCCATTCAGCTACCCTTTCTTCTATGCTAACCTTGCTGCTCCCGCCAATTATATTTTCAAAGTCTTTAATAATGGCCTCATGATCATCATCATTTTTACCACCAATGCCGGAAGAAGTAGCGACGATCCTCGGCTGCTGCTGCTGCGGCTGCGGCTGCAACTGCTCGAATGCCATCCACGTCTTATCGCTACTACCTTCACCTCCTTTCGCTGCACTCGAAGACTTCATCGTACGTAAATATGATGCTACCGCAACCTACACATTGGTATAACAATTATCAACAAACTTACTTACCATGCATGTTCTAGTAGTATTAAATTCAAATTCGGCAAACAGGTACAATACCTTAGATATGGATTAATATCAAATAAGAGAAACACGTACTTCTTTACTCAAAAATGGAAAAAAAAATTGGACTGGGTTCAAGTCGTACCGGTTGTTATTACTAGTTAGGTATACGAGCAATTTAGGGTTGGTTCGGCCCCATTGCTATTACTGGTTAGGTGTCCAATACGAACATGAACACGAACACGAACTCGAACCTCCTAACGTACCTTAAATGAAGATGATAGCCGTTGGACTAGCTTAGGTGCCTACCTGGTAGCTAGTTTCTCTGTGACTTTACAAATGGGTTTGTTTGTTTGGTGGAAATGGGATCAAGTTTAGATAATTTTGGGTTGGGGATAATGTTTGAGAATTAAATAGCCCCTCATATCATGCCACGTGGCAATCTGACAGCCCCCAGTTTAGGCTCTACGTACGACCCTCGCAACCACCTCTCACTTCTATTTTGTTGTCCTGAGATTTTTCCACGACAGATTTGTTTGGAGGGGTAGCTGTCTATTTTTCCCATCCCACTAATAAATACACTAGAAAATGACATAATAGAGTGAGAGAGAAGTTACGGAGTTAGTTTATAGACATCGTTACTGTCTCGGTTTAAATCAAAATCATAAATCAAATCACTTTTATTAGCACCGAAAGTTTCAAACGGAATAAGATCATAACAAAAATCAAATCAAATCTAGTCGGTTTGGTTCAGTTTAGTTTTTAAGTTCAAATAAATGTTTTTAGTTAACATAACCAACAAGTAACATTAAAAATGAGGCAAATAAGATTTTTAATTGGTAATAACTAACATCAGGCATTACAAAATAAACATTTCAAAAATAAAATATCATAAATAAAACAAGGATGTTTCCTTTTAATCCTTACACAATCAAACTTCTCTTACAAATTTAAAATTTCAAATAAACACAACTAATATTAAAAAAAATCTTTAATGTTACTATATAAGTATATATTACGAAATCAAGGATCTAGATTATGTTATATGATCCAACAACTCAAAATATTTAACAAAATTTATACAGACTTCGTTCCATAAATATTATTCTGCTTTCTTTTTTCGTTTGTACCAAAAAAATGTCTTGTTTGATTTTTTTTCTTTTTTATGATAATAGTTTTACCATTTTACCCTTATTTTTTTCTTTCTATTTTAATTATGATCCATATGCATGTGAACTTTAAAACAAACCATACATTATATTATCAATATTAATGATTAAGTTAATTATTATTTTTTCTTAATCTATGTACCGAGTCATATATGACAATAATATTTGGATGGAAGGAGTATCATATATCATATGTATAATAAATAAAAATATACTCCCTCCGTCCCTAAATTATCGTCCTCCTTTCCTTTTTCGTCCGTCCCAAAATAATTGTCCACTTTGAAACTTACATTTTTAGAACATCACTTTTACCACTTTACCCTTACTTTTTTACTCTACTTTAATTATGGGCCACATATACATGAATATTAATAGAAACTACACATTAAACCATTATAAATAATCAAGTCAATTACTTTTTCTTAAACTGTGCGCCGGATCAAACAAGACAATTATTTAGAGACGGAGGGAGTATATAGGTTTAGTTTGGTTATATATCAAAAACCATGAAATGAACAATCGAGTTTTCAATTTTTGAAAAGAAAACCGAATTATTTTGGATTTAAATCGAACCAAATCGATCAATTTAATTTGATTTGATTTGATTTGATTTGATTTGATAAGTCCGGACCACCCTTAGTAATTTACAGCAAACGTTCTAGTGTTGTTATTGTACAGTTATCGTGCATCTATAAATTGTACTGTACAATATTTTAAGATTTGTTGCAAATCAATTATAGAAACTTTATACTCATTTTTTATCAGCACTTGCCTTTTTGTCAATTCAGTTTGAGTCTGACAGTCTATGCCAAAAAAGCTAAAAAATGGCATGTGTTAATCACATGCCATTTTTGAAATATGTCTGTACGTACATCTGTTGCCTCGATGACCGCTCACTTTACTTCTAGTTTTTTCTACTCAATTTCGTTATTATACGTTAACTAGTGTGTAACTCGTGCTTTTATCCGTTAGTTTTTTGTTTATCACTAAATTTATTAAATATGAGATATATTTCCTTTGTTTCTAAATTATCGTTTTCCTTTTCTTTTTCGTCCGTTCTTAAATAATTGTTCAGTTTAAAACTTACCTTTTTAGAACATCACTTTTACCACTTTACCCATACTTTAATTATGAGTCATCTGCATGAGCTTTTAAAAAGCTACGTATTAAACCAATATAAATAATCAAGTCAATTGTTTTTCTTAAAGCGTGCGGGTCAACTAGGACGATTATTTAGGGACGGAGGGAATATTTATTTTATAAAATAAGATATATTCCCTTTGTCCTTAAATTATCGTCCTAATTAGAGCTGTCAAGGTGGGTTGGCGGGACGGGTCAACCCACAACCCGCTATAACCCACCATTTGGTGGGGCGGGGCGGGGCGGGCTAACCCATGAAATGTGGTGGGCCGGGAAATTGTCACCCCAACCCAACCCATCTTGGGTTGTGGGTTAGGCGGGCCAACCCACCAATTTTTTTCCCCAATTAATCTAAATAATAAAAATAATCATAAATAACACAAAAAAATGTCACAATTCGTTAAAAATATACTTCATCCGTCCCTAAATAATCGTCCTAGTTGACCCGGCGCACAGTTTAAGAAAAAACAATTGACTTGATTATTTATATTGGTTTAATATGTAGTTTCCTTTAAAGCTCATATATATGTGGTCCATAATTAAAGTAGAGTGAAAAAGTAAGGGTAAAATGGTAAAAATGATGTTCTAAAAAGGTAAGTTTTAAACTGGATAATTATTTTGGGACGGACGAAAAAAGAAAGGAGGACGATAATGGGACGGATGAAGTATATATTTTCTACTATTATATTTTTAATAGTGTTTTCTAACAACTTTCTTTAATATTTATAGTATAAAATGAGAAAAAAAAATAGAAGTAAGAAACAATTTTATCATTACTCTTTTTGTATGTTCTTATAATCATTTTTTCTATAAATATTGCGGTTAATTTACCTTATTCTGACATCTTTAATTGTTATAAGTGTCATTTTTTGAACGAATTCAAAATCATTTACTAATATTTCAGATATAAAAAATAATCTTACATTTTGAGCGAAAAATGATTTAAACTAATTATTTCAAACTTATGACTTGGTTATTTGAAACTAGTATATGGCGGAGCCAACCCGCCCGACCGCCTTTAAACCCACCTCAACCCATGACCAACCCAGCGGGCTCAACCCGTTGACCCACCTCTAATGGGTTCATATTTTCAACCTCAAGCCCACCTTTTTTTTTAAGTGGTGGGGCGGGCCAAGCCAGGCCCAACCCATTTGCGCCTCTAGTCCAATTAGGCCTAACAATTGGTTGGGTTGGGTTGGATTGTGATATACCCGGCCCAAACCGGGTCACGAGCGAGGCACGAGTTAGCATCACGTGCCAATCACGAGCACAGTACCTCTGGGGCCCACGGCCCATCGAGCAAGATGAGGCGACCGGCGGCAGCGGCATAACCCTCACTCGAACCTAGGCGGGCAAAAGCCTTGCGTCGACCGAGGACCATGATCGGGACTCATACATGCTTAGCAAAGGAATCATACTACTTGCCGCCCGGTCGGGCAAGCCTTACTGCCCGGAGGGCCGAGGGCCGATATTGAGGCCGGCAAGTTCAGAGATCAATACAAACAGAATAATCGGGCGGAGCCTTGCTCGCTCGAGCACACTCCAAGTCGGGGACGCTGATGGCTTGCTTGCTAAGGCAAGTCGAAGGTTTCCATGTTTGGGCGGAATTCTTACCCCATCAACTCTATAACTACGCTTTGCCTTTTTCGCCTAGAATCAAGGGATTTCCTCCTTGATTATCTCCATTTATTTGTTATGAAGCGAATCCTAGGCAGATTCAATCACCTTGAGGGCCTATAAATACCTCTCCATAATCATCAACAAGGTACACACACTTTCTTGAGCCCGGTTACTCTGTCAATTTACCTTTTGACAATCACTCGATACTTACTCTCACGCCAGGAGGTTTCGCGAGCCTTGCCTTGCACGACTTCAGTGTTCTTGTGATCTTAACGAGGCTCGGGGAAGGCGATTACAAGCCCGATATCTACTCATCTCAGGGCTGCCCAATTTGTGCATTTTGCCACATCGGTTTGGTTCCGTTCTTGGGAACAGTTTCATCACTTCCTACTAGATTTTTCCAGGTAAAAACTCTTAATTTCCCTCTATTGCAATGGCTGGAAAGAGTAGCAAACACCATGCCACAGCAAGCAATCAACAGGCTGGCGACCACCAAGTTGGAAACAATCCTCCACTGAGAGCCGCGTAGAGTGCTGAACCGAAACCAAAAATGGGCTGCTGGGAGCGCAATCCAGGCAATGAGGTGCCATTTGTGGAGGGACAAACCTCCCGACATGCCGGCCCAGGAGCCGTGCAGCCAACGAGATGCCAGGCTGGTCATTAATGAGAGGCGGGATGCCCGCTCACAAGATCTCAGGATGCAGCTCAATCGCCAGCGGGAGAACAGTCAGGGTAGCCATGTTAATTTGCCCGGACAAAATCTCGATCAACAAGCGGTACTCTCTGCGGAGTTCGAGCGAAGTATTATAGTAAAATGTATGCTCTCAATCGGCAACGCTTCGCCTTAGGCCATGCCGGTGCGATTGCGAATATGTATACTGCTGACTTATTGCAATCCGATACACTGTTGGAGATACCTGCCTCAAGCAATTTGCCCGTCTGGCTGACGCGCACTCCATTGTCGCATACCATCTGAAAGGGCGATAAAGCGTCGCGGTCGGTGGCGGTCTGATCGTCAACATCATTCAGCGACGCCATGAGCACGGGGGAGAGTCATAATCGCCGTAGAGGCAGAGTGTGCTGACGCGAGCGGCCAAAACACAAAACCGCGTCCTGGGGAGGTCGGATCTTAAATGGCGCCCGCGCCCGCGCACGCTTGCATGTCACGGTGATCACTCGGACCTGCTCGTTCCTCAAGATTGGCCAGAGGATGTGGATGTGGGAAGCGGTGTCAGAAGATGGAGGCCATGAAAGGGACATGGCAAAACAAATAGCAAGCCTAGCTTGGCCAGGTTATGGCGCCCATTACTGGCATTGGAGGCAACCCTTTCCTCCAGAGATGAGAATCGCCTCTCCGCATGAGTTATCTTCCGCGGTCGACAAATATTTCGGGAAGGCAGGACAGCGATTGGCCGATCATTCGAAAGCACAAATGGTCGGATGATTCTGGAAATATGAAGCCACGAAAATGCGGGCGTTCGAGGAGCCCTCAGGAAAAGCCCTTGCTTGGTTGAGGCCGAGATTCGGGGATCTATTGGGAGTTGGTCGGTGCTCAGGGAGAAATTCTTGGAAGAATTTGGCAATGCGAGGCCCAACCCAAGCAGCTTCGACCTTACTAAGATCAGCAGGCGGGGATAATGAATCATCTGTGATTACGAAAGGTCGAGAAATGCTCGAGCGGTGGCCGCGACCGGTGACCGGAGATCACCTTTTGCTATCTAAATAACATGAGAGGCGAGGCCAGAAAACTATCTTTGCTTGATGACCTCGGGGGCCTCAGGTAGAGGCTGGCTTGCAAGCTCTCATCTCTTTTGCTTTCGGCCAAGGCGTCCAAGCGATAAGGCCAAAAACAAGATAAGGCTCTGGCGGCTCGGCCTCGCCCGGTGACCCGAGCCGGAGGATTCTGCCCTTGCTCGAGCAAGATAGGAGAAAATCATCCCACTCCCGAGGCGAAGGTTGTTGAGAGAATCTCGGTTTACCAGATTAAACACTACGGCGGGGAAGAGAGATCATGCTCAGTGGGAGATGCTGCGCGCTATCTCTATCCTCTTGACCCCGAGCTCGATTATACTCGGGACAACAATCTCTTGTGAATACCACCAGGCCCCAGCCCACGGAGGCGTAAGGTGTTGAGGAAATCAAAAGGCGATCAATGCGGGCAAGTTAGACAGCTTCAAAAAGACCGAGGCGAAGGAAACAATGCCCATGAATAATCAAGGAGACCCAAGAGGAAGAGGCGGCGGGCCCCTCAGTTCGGGGAGTGATAAACATGATTCGGGGAGGAGCTCCGTCGACCACCTTATTTCGAGGCTCCACATATATTCTTTATCCGAGGCGATCAATGCTCGGTGTAATACGGTGAGGCGGGGAAGCGAGCATATGTTTTCCCAGCGGCAGCAAGCACCCAATGGCGTCCGTCTGACCTGCGGTCATTTCTGCCTCGTCAGCAAGCTGGCGGAGTTCACGGAGTTTTGTTAGATCACGGGGGAGCATGCGGGGACATCATGTACTACTCACTTGAGGGGCTGGGTTTCAGGACTCCATGCTCAAGCCATACTTGGGAAGCTTGAAGGGTTCACTAATCACGAGGTGGCGTAAAGGAGCACGTCGAGTGGAGGTGTTTATGGGTGATGGGGCCCAACGCGGATTGAGATGATCACCTTTTTAGTGATCGACCTAAAATCGGCATACAAGCTGCGTTTAGGTACTCAGCGATGGCCAAGTTCTAGATGGTAGCCTCCGTCCCCCACAGGCCAAGTTTTACTTGAAAATGGAGTGGGGATCCTCGATAGCAAGCCAGAGCAATGTGGGGTATGTCAGGAAACTTCGAGGAGGAAGAAACGAAGCTGATTGTGGACATTCCCGATCAGGCAGAATGCCGGTCCCAAAGCCGATCGTGGACCTTCGATCGAGCTGCGGTAGCTACAATTGAACTGTCCCAACGACTACTTCCATCAGTAACATTGAGCTCGGAGAAACTCACGAAGCATCCAGGAGCCCGTGGATATAGAAGACTTAGAAAAGCTCAATTGAAACTTACGAGCAAACTCAGGCCCCGGTCCTTCTAGTCATAAGCGCTTGAAGAAGCGCCCCAAGTCACAGACATCGAGCTCGACTCTTCGGGTCGGGGCCGAGCACGATATTCAACGGAGGCGGCGGAAGAAGTCATCATCAATCCGCATATCAGAGCAAAAATTAAAATCGGAAGGCCATGCCTCACTGAAGCTTCGGGCGGGATTGATTGAAATTTGTTGAAAAAATAACTTTGGATGTGTCGCATGGTGGACGGTTGAAGACAAGAGGGCATCGGTGAAAACATTGCCACGTGACCTTAATGTCGACCCTACCTTAGGCCGTCCAACGGCGACAAGAGCCGATGCTAAGCTTGAGAAGAATGAGGCGATCAAAAGCGGAGAATTGAAGAAACTCCTAAAGGCGGAGCATTATCGAGGAGATTGATTGCCGCACGCTAGCGAGCGTGGTGATGGTAAAAAGGCAAATGATAAATGGCGAATGTGCGTGGACTTCACGGCCTAAATAAAGCCTGCAAAAGAAAACTGCTATCCACGCCCATTGATATGCTTGTTGATTCTATAGCCGGTTTCGAGATGCTTAGTTTCTGGGCGGCGTACTCGGGATACCACCGGAGTCAAAATGAGCAGCGGAGGATAAAGCGAGGAACGACCTTAGAGGCGGTGGCGGCCTCTTTGCTGAAATGATGCCCCGCCGGGCTCAAAAATGCGAGGAGCCACTTACTAGCGCATAGTCAATAAGGTGTTCGGCTCTCAAATGAGGAGAAATATGGAGGCTTACATAGATGACATGGTCATCAAAAACCGAATGAGGCCATACTTTCTTGACTTGGGTGAGACATTTGCCAACTGCTTATGAGCACTGACATGAAGGCGAACAGGTAAATGCGCTTTTAGAGGAAGTTCTAAAGTTCATGGTCAGCAGTAGCGGACATAGCGGCCAGGAGAAGATACAAGCCTGACCTGGCATGGAGCGACCTGTTGCATCAGCACGTCCGGGGTTAAGCGAGAATCATTGCCTAGGCGCTTCATTTTCGATCGGCGGTGAAAAGAAAATTGCCTCCCTTTCTTCAAAGGTCTGCTTGGCGGCAACAAGGGTTTTGAATGGAACACATCTTGCGCCAAAGGCCTAAAACGACTCGAGGGAATATCTTGGCAAACCACCTACTCAAAGCGGCCAGGTGCCGGTGAGCCTTTATTTGTGTATCTAGCAGCCACGGACCAGAGTGGCCTGTGCCTAGTTAGGGAGGAACTAGATATCCAAAAACATGTGTATTATGTATCCTAAGGCCCTCAATCTGTTGAGGGTCGTTAGGGGTCGATTTTAATGTTGAAAAAATTAGCCTACTCGCTTGTCATAGGCACCAGAAAATTAAGGGCTTATTTTTGCACATATGATCATAGTATACAGATGCACCAACTGCGTAAATCTGCACAAGCATTGATACATCGAGCGAGGCTCATGGTCGTCCAGGCTCATAGGAGTTCCA
>CM028381.1:30250791-30286436 GCA_013146195.2 Codonopsis lanceolata | reverse complement strand
CATTTGAAAGAAGAAATAAGTGTGTTGTTGTTACGAACATATATTAGTGTCGACCACTTATGACTTCTCCAAATCATAACCTCTTTACTCATTTGCAAATCTTTTACAAGGCTTTTGATTTGAATAAGCGATTATCGGCGAGTTGTTATACTTGCTTAGGAAAGTCTACCGATAGCCTCTCTGGAAGACATACCCAACTTGATAATCTGTATTGCCAACTAAACTATGCTTTATGAATATCCAAAAGAAAAGTTTTTAAATTGGCATTATAGGCTATTCACCCCCTCTAGCCTATTTGAGCATTATTGTGGACCAACAATTGGTATCAGAGCTCAGGCTCTTCTAGCTTTATGCCAGGACTAACCTCCTGAGAGTTGTGATCCTCGAATGCTCAGTTCAAATGCATGACAAAAGAAAAACTTGTTTTATTCCTCTAAAAACTTTTGTCAAGGATTTCAGTATGAGATAAATATTTTTGAAAAATATACCTATTTTGAAAAATTATTTTGTTTTCAAAAATATCATGAGATGTATGATTACCATGATGATTGAGAGATACTTATTCATACGACAGATATCTATATCAATTGGCACTATGAATAACTATCTCCAGATGAAATGAAATTTTCAGATGGATGCTTCAATTGAAAGGATTTCTGATTCAAGCTTTCTTGACATAAGGCTAACGATTGAAATCAATCCAACACCTTCTCGAGAAAAAAGAAATTTTCGTTCATACTTATTCTTTTGAAAAAGGTTAAGAGTCAAAAACTCTATATCATGAAACATTGATTGATCCTACGTTATATGATATTTAGTTTAAGAACTTGGCCCATGTTTCAAAGAATTATCTGAATCATAGAAAAGGAATCAAAATTCTTACAAAATTGTTTGCAAAGGAAATCTACTCTTTAGACAACATCTACTACAGATCTATCAGCTCAGATTCAAAAAGACTTTGTCTGAAGAACATCAATCTCGATCCAGATAACTGCCAAAAGGTACATCCATGTCTTGTGCTCTTTTTCTATCTTTATCTTTGCACAAAAGACCAAGGGAGAATAGATATTCAAGATCCGGTCTTTCCCTTTCAGCGATCTTCTTGAAATACTTATTCCGATATCTAGATTTTTACGGAGCTTCCTAAAGCTCATAAAATGTTGCTAATGATCTTCTTGATTCTTATTCGGGAATGTGTTTTCTCCAAATCAATAAGCACACTTTATTATCTCTCTCGAGTTCCAAAGGCTTTTTGGTGATTGTACATGATTCTTCTCACGATTCAGTCTTCTTCCTACGGATTATGATATATTCATGTTCTTCATTTATGATTCCACACTAATCATGATTTTGAATATATCATCTCGCATAGCTTTATATTTTGCTTATTACTCTTATCTATTCTCAAAGCAATATATAGCTAGAGTAATTCATCCTATCATACTTTGCTTTCTTTCTTACAGTATGATCTATGACTTACTCATCTGGCGTGTTGCCTCATTTTCTTTGAAGTGCCTTTCCGTTGCTCAGTACTTCATAAGCGGTTTTATGTCTTTGACTTATAGAAGTTTTTACCTTGTAGACAATGTGCAAACTACATGGGTACTTTTGCAATTTCTCAAAGGTTGAGGTAAAGCTTTAGAAGCTGACTATTTCTAAAAGCCAAAGCAGATTTCATAGAATCTCGGTAAAGATAAAAACGACTTTGAAATGTGGGAATTGTACTTCCCAAAACAATCTTTGAAAAGTTATGTTTTGTCAAATCCACCGAAAAAGATTATCCACTTAGGCGTTTATACTTTCAAGAAAGCCAAACCTACTTTTCAAAATCTTTTAGCTTTCCAAAGGATGACTTTACGGATATCTAGAAATTTATATCAACTCTCACTCTTCCCCATATAACTTTTATTGAAGAGTAGTTGAAAAGGACTTTCACTCTTAAATGAGTCGGTCCATTGTCTTGCCTCGGCAGTATTTATAGAGACCTTCCTTCCCTCTTCTCTATCACTGCAAACTACCTCAAACACTATGATAGACAACGATACAAGATCCCCTTCTTCCAAAATGTTACTTAGGAGAATTCTTAGCACTAGATCAAGGCTACTCTCAACAACTTAGAATCACTCTTCGATTCTTGAAAGTTGTTTGGTTTGTTTCAAGGATTTCTCGCGTGAAGACTTTCCTTAACAACCATTTAGCATATCTCTCCCTTCCCTTTGACTATGCTCATGTCGGCAGTTTCTTCAAGACCTCGTAGACCTTCTACGTGATCCTTAGCGACATGGTTCTCCTAGAATTAGCCTTTCTCATGCCGGTTTCGATTGAAGGTAATCATACGCTTGAGAATCATCTAGGTGAGGAGATGGCTATGAAGGAGAAGGAAAAGGAACTGGATTACTCATCTGCATTCTTCGTAATGTAGAGATCTGTTTATCCTCTTTTGACCTTATCTAGGACCCTTATTCAGTCTTCCAACCGGTTAGGCGGATGCGGGTCCATGGTCTATAGACATCTCCTTGTAACATTCCTTTTTAGATATGTATCAGGTGTTTAGATTAGTTGTTTAAAAGGAGTAGTTAAGTCTTCGGAAGTTGTAATGAACAACAATCTTTAGATCCTCTTTGTATTCGTGTTATTTTTTGATCTAAATGAGAACTTGTTCAAAGCATCTTTACTTCATGTCTATACGCCTTTGTATGAATATTCCTTGATAGCATGAAATCTTATATTTGCTTGAGTTTTGGTATTTGTACTTTCTTTATAATATATTGTTCCAAACTCAACACAGCAAATATAACTCTGCTGTTAACCCAACAGCAAACCAATACTCACTTATAAATTTTCTTATTCAACATGGTGCATTCATCAGTTGGTATCTGAAGAAATGATGTTGAAATATGGTTAAAATTTTAAGTCTTGGATTTCTTTGAAGTAACTGCATACCTTGCAACTACTTCATCGGGAATTATAGATCTCATCTCAACCCATGATGTTACGATGAATCTTAATTCCCTCATAATTCTGGTCTCTCTTGTTTAGCGGTAGACCTCATCTCGCCGTTGTGACAAACGACCTTTCGAGGATATAAGCTTCCCTCAAATTCTATTCCTCTCTCTTCTTCCTCTAGTTCAATGACAAGCGTGCTTTTAACTTTCCCTGTTTCTATTGTCTTGAACAATGACTTCCTTTACCTTAAAAGGTTAGTCATCTTCTTCTTAGTTGACCTTGAAGCAAAAGTCATTACGCATCTGTATCGTCGGCCTAACTAAGTTTAAGTAACTTGCTTCTTTGTGATTCAGGCACTTTGACTGAATAGGTTGATATCTTCCGTTTTTGCTTCCAAATGCTCTCAT
This sequence comes from Codonopsis lanceolata, assembly GCA_013146195.2. NCBI lineage: Eukaryota > Viridiplantae > Streptophyta > Magnoliopsida > Asterales > Campanulaceae > Codonopsis > Codonopsis lanceolata. The sequence goes on along the minus strand of CM028381.1, from coordinate 30,283,083 downwards.
CATCAATTCTATTTTGTAGTAGCATGGTCATCAATTAATCTTTGCCGATGAAGCATCTGTATCTCTGACATTGCCAAGGCAAAAGGAAAATCTGAGAAAACCTTTTTTCTACTCTGCGAATCCCAAGAGTTCGAGCGCATATTCTACTAGTGAGGAGGAGCCAAGCTGCGAGAACTTGGTATCTTTCTATACATTTGTTTATGCTTCAATATTCTTTAAACATTTTTGCTCTCCCTCAACTTTATTTCGTTCTCTGCCGATGAAACCTATGGTCAATCCTTCCAGGAAGTCAAGGCATTCCAAAGGATATAAGGCTAATACTCTTCATTCAATTGGTATCGGCGGACCTCAATGTGCATTGTTCCATCCTTATCTGCTAAACTTCTTGTGCGCAAGAACTTTTAATTACGTCTATCCTAGCAGGACTTAATCCTGGCGATCTCCTTCGTCGGACCATTATCTATTCTCTATCACTCATTCTTTCGACAACGGCATACCTCAAAGTTCTTGATCACCTCTCAATGATTGATATCATTCATAAATTGGTATCCTTCATACAATCAATTGATATTCTCCAACAATTGATTGACTTCCTTGACTCTCTAAAATCGGTAAACTTCCCACTCTTCTTGAGCACATTGTTCAATTCGGTTTAAAAGCTATTCTATAGCTATCTTCTTTCATGTGTTCAAAAGGCGATAACCTGCTTAAACTTTAATTGGTATCAACAGACCTTTATCTTCCTCAAAAGTTGCATTGAATCGGTAGACTTGAATCTATGGTCAGTGTTGCCTCACCGTTCTACTCTGGTCGAACTTCACGCTCTACTGAGCTAATCATCAACTTCTTGTTCACTCTTGTCATCTTGAATACTTATAAACTAAAATTGGTTTCAAAGATTTTTTTCTTCAATGATTGATCAACTTTAATGATATCTTTGACATAAAACTTTTAGGAATGATTGATTTTTTTCAAAAAAATATTTAAAAATTCTTCAAAATGATTTTCAAAACAACTTTGTTATGGAATGACTAAAAAAATTGGAAGATTCTTGAGGCGTGTGGATGACTCGAAAGCTCCATAAATTTCTTCTAGTAAACAAAGAACACAAAAACCTTAAGCTTGTTTTGTAAAAACATTTTTAAAATTCTTCCAAAATATTTTTGAAATGATTTCGTTCCAAATTCTATAGATTTGGGAGATTCTTTGAGGATTGTGTAGATGATTCGAGAATGCCCGTAATTATCTATTAGAATATCGGAATACTTAAAACCTATCACATTTCCTAAATGTATTTTTACAAAGTTCAGTACATTCTTTTTATTCATGGATATCAACACATCTTCTTTTCAATACCCTAAGCTGTCAATTAAAATCTTTATTGGTATTGAAAAATCCCTCGATTTTAAGTCTCAATCGTCCAAATACATATTCCTAGAAGACTTAATTATCGCCATCATGAATCGCCGCCTCTCTCATAAAAGCGTCCTCTCACAATCAAGCTTGAAATGATTGCCCGCCGGTTCTCATTTCAATCTATAACACTTTATTGAGGACTACCAAGCGGCGGTTCTTGATACGTGTGTTCTCCGTACCCAATCTCGAGAAAATGCGAATATATATTCGTATACTTCTTTTTTGGTCTCCATCGTTTCCCAATCAATCCTGATTAATTACCGGTGCACAAGTTTTTTCTGAGAAATTCTTCATGGCCGCCTCCTCGTCGAACAGCGTCTCTCACCCTATCGGTCCCTCTGAATCTTCCTTCGTCACCGAGTAGGGCGTCAATCCTACATTCTCGGTCGAGCGATTCAAGGAGAACAATTTCTCCTTGACAACCTTGTTGGAGCAAAGATTCTTGATCTTTTCCACGGTTACGGACTCGTCTCCATCCTACGCTTTCGTGAAGAATTCTCGCCCCTCACTGCAGTCGAGAATTCTACTCGAGGATGCATCTGTCAAGAGATGGTACAGGCCTCACGGTCGCATTCGAGGTATGACCGACCGTCCCGGTCTTGAAAACTTTAGAGTCTTCATCTTCCCTGCTGGTCACGACTCATCAATGATTACGTTCTCAACGAATCATGGTGCATCGTCTTGCCACCAATCTCGAAATGACTTCGGTACATGGGATCTTTTCAACTATCCTAGGCGTGTCTTGTGTTGGAGAGATTACGAGCCAATGCCTTGTTTCATGAACTGGCTCGAAGCGACACCGAAGACTTGGAACCTCACATTGCCGTTCTTGACTCCCATGTCATCAAGCAGTGCAGTAAGTTCTCTCTCTCTCATGCGTTCCTTCCAACAAAGGCAGTGAATGGGTGCAGTATACTCAAATGCGCTAGGATAATAAGTTATTTCCTATGCTCCTACCACACCATTCTTTCCACGATTCAAGGGGCGAGCCTTCCAATCACGGGAGAATTGCTGATCACAAAGGAATTGTTCGGTGGCAGAAGTTTTTCTGATCATGATAAAGACTACTCTCTAGAATCTAGCACCGGTAGTTTTGGAGATTCAAACTAGATTGTATTTGTTTTTCAGAACTTTTAGTGTTTTCTTTTGATATTTAGTGTCTTTTCTCTAGCTATCTATTCTTCCTTGCTATATCTCTGCCGATTCCTTCTTTAATATTTGCTTGCAAGCTGTTTCTTAGTTCTTATTCTTTAGTGCTTGCAACCATTAAGGAGGAGAGTTATATGACATATTGATATTCGTATTTGTAAACATTTGGTTAACACTTGATATCAGATATCACTTGGTATCAGACATATAACTTAGGAGGAGAATTGACTTAGGAGGAGCATAATACCCTTCTTTTCGTAAGAAGGAGAATTGACTTAACTAAATCCCAAATGAACACACAAAACAAATGTGACATTTCACCCCTAGCTGATTCTTAGTGAATCATGCTCAGCCTTCGTGGCACCTTTGTTGAAAACTTTGCTTAAAAGTAAAACCCTCTGTTGAGTCTTACGTTGAACAGAAGTCTTTTTAGTTTTAACAGATTTTTTAAATTGATTTTCCAAAAATTGATTTTTCAAGAAAATTGGTATTAGTTTTCAAAACAGTGATTTTCAGAAAAATTGATACTAGGTTTTTCAAAAATTAATTTTCAAAAAATTGGTATTACAAACAATCCTTATTTACTCTTTCAAAAACATACTTTTGCTTAAAGGATTTGCTACTCTTACTTGCCAAAACAAGCTTTCATTTTATAAATACATGAGCAAGTAAGACTTCCAAAAATTCTTTAGATCTTGTCCAAAACTCTTTCAAAATTCAAAAGATCTAAATTATTTTTACTATTGCATTACATGTTCAGTACTTTGATTTATCGAGTCTGTAATAGCAATAGTAGACTATACAAAAGCCATCGCTTACATGTAATTATCAAACATAGGATATGTCTTGAGATAAAATGATCATTCATTGTGGACATGCTATTACTATGTTTGATAAAATGCGTTAGTACTTTGTATATGTCATTTTATAATGGTTCCAAGCAAATAGGAGGAGATTGTTGATTATTGGAATACGCTTCTTGATAATTTAATTATCACCTTGCATATTCCATATATATTTGATTTTCTTGCCCCCATTACAAGTGAATCATCACAAGTGGCTAAAAGGTGCAGCGTCTTAGGTTAGTGTGGCAACTTGTGTGATTTCACATAGGTCTTAGATTAGGTGTAACCTGATCAAGTCCTACCTCCTATAAGATGATCAAAAGCAGATAGCACTTCAGATTGCACGTATAGGAAGACTTGCGCAATGTCAAAGCCTTCAGCGGACATGCCACAAGTTAAAAAGCTCGTACAGGCAGACATCAACTCCTCTACATCGGTAGACCTGCTACCACTGGTTCGAAGCTCTCCAATGGCAGACTTAAAATCTACACGTGCTACAGGGAAAAGTCAACTAGCCGCTTAATTCACATAATTATGTCTGTGCCTCATAAAGCCTGACATGCTTAAAGCTACGAGACTTTCTCTTACTCAAGTAGTCTGAAGATTAATGATGGACAATGTCTGAAGAAAATGAAGAGTTGTCTGTAGATATTGCATCCATATCTTCCGATTTGTATTCCTATACAAATGATGTTGATTGTGCAATTATCAATCATCTTGGGAGGATGAGTGCAAAGCACTCAATCGTTCAGATATATTTTTATATCTGAACGACCTTAAGAATCATCTTCTCATAATAGTTTCTCGTTCTCGTCTCTTATTGTCCTTTGCAAGCTTAAATGAATCCTTGAATGGATAATTAAGTAAGGACTGTGACATAGGAAGAGAAAACCAGAAACTGTACATAGATTATTTAGACTGATGTAATATGTAATTTATCTTTGAATAAATTCATATGTTCTTACTAATGATTTATCTTCCAGTCATTAAATATCTATGAGGTTTTTATAAATGATTTATCTTTAGAAAAATCATTCTCTACATGATCTCCTAAAACTGCATTTGAAGGAAGAAATAAGTGTGATGTTGTTCTGAACATATATTCGTGTACAACCACTTATGACTTCTCCAAACCATAGCCTCTTTACTTTCCGCTGCACAAATCTTTTACAAGGCTTTTGATTTGAATAACCGATTATCGGCGAGTTGTTACTTCGCCTTGGGAAAGTCTACCGATAGCCTCTAAGACATACCCAACTTGATAATCTGTATTTGCCAACTAAACTATGCTTTATGAATATCCAAAAGAAATTTTTTTTAATTGGCATTATAGGCTATTCACCCCCCCCCTCTAGCCTATTTGAGCATTATTGTGGACCAACAAAGATGAAGAGGAAAAAGATTCTGCACATGATGATGATAGTGATATTGCTGTTCAAATATTGTCTCCTGCCATGCTAGCATATCAAATGAGACAGAAACAGCAGCAGATCATTAAGGATGCACTTAACAAGCCACCTGGATAGAAGATCATATTTCCAGATATTACTCCTATATCTTCTCCGATTGATGAAGTGCACCCTCCCTCCATTTGCTCCTACACCAACTACTGTTCTTGATGGTTCTACTGATGTCCCTTCCACATCAACTCCTGCTGCCACTGCACATGTCTTTCCTGAAGGTTCAAGGTATTATGAAGCCCTGGACATGTTAAAGACAACTCAGGTTCATATCAAAGAAGACCTCAATGAGATGAACCTGCAACTGAATCAACAAATTGAAGAAGTGAAACAAAAGATGAACGAACAGGTTGCAGGATTACAGCAGCAGATTGAAGCTCTTCTACCCTCTATTAAGGACTCCATCTTTGCTGCAATTGAAGCTGCATATACTACAGGTGAGTCTTCTACACTGTGGGTTTTAGGGGCAGTAGGTAGGTGGAGTAATATTTTTTTGTTTTAATTCTAAACTTGGTCAAGCTTCTTGGTGAGTCTGACACTTAAAGCATACAATGAATTTGGAAGAGACATATAGAGCGATCCAGCAAAGCTAAGAGCTGAAGCCTTAGCTCACAAGGAAGAGGAAGAAAAGCAGAAGGCAAGAGCTGAAAAGGCTGAAGGAAAGGCTGCAAATTACAAAGAGAAGATTGCAGGCCTTAAACTTAGATTAGGCAGAGCAGCTAAACAACTAGGTGAAGCAACAACAGCTGCTGCTGAAGCCGCTGAAGAAAAATCTTCTGATGACGATGCCGATGAAGCTGCACATGATTGATTGTTTTTAGAGAAACACCAAAATCTCTTTTGTATCTCTTAAACTCAATTACATTTAAGTACATAAGTTTAATATTTTATCCAAAGTGATTAGTTTAATAGAATTGCTGCAACATGAATGATTTAGCAAGTTAAAAAAAATTAGCAAGTGTAAAAGTTCTTCCTGCTGAATATCAGCAGGTAGGCCTACTTCCTGTTTCATCACTTTAAGCATGACTTAAGTCAGTAACTGAAGTCAGTTACTTGATTCATTTTTTATAATATTGGTTGATTAGACTTTTGCAAGTCTAAAAGTTCTTCTTGCTAAATATCAGCATGTAGGCCTACAACCTTGTTTTATCAGCAGGTAGGCCTATGCAAGTTTAATGTATACTATGCAAATATGAAACTGATATACAAACTTTACAAACTCAAATAAGAAATAGTACCCAACATTGAAATTCAAAATTAAAGTTACAATACATTGAAATCTGAACTCAACGTTACAAAACATATAAATTTCAAATCCGACAGTTACTAAATTTGTGAATGCCTATCACTCATAGGGGTTTGATCACGACATGAAAGGCAGTTGTGGCCAACTTGACGACACCTACTGCATCTTTGTCTTCCAGAAAACTCTCCAGTTGACGGAATTCTTGTTGTTCTATGACGTCCAGCTCGACGTCGGACTAAAGGTGGCAAGATAGTCATTTCCTTAATATTATCTGGAATGTCCCATTCTTTTTCAATGGGCACTGGGAAGATGTTTTCGGAATACGCCACTCTCCAACACACAGTTGTATAGAATGATGAGCACAACGGGTGCACAGAAAAACCTCTCCTTTTTGCAACTGCTATTGCATGCTCGCATGGTAGGTGGTCCAACTGAAATTTTTGGCAGGTGCAAGTATTCCCATCAAAGTTAACTGTGTAATTCTTGGTCCCGCTCCTCACCACATACTTGGACTGATCAATGGGTTCAACCAATGTAAACTTATTGGCTTTCTGAATTGCTTTGCCTAATTTATCTTCCATTGTTGGGGTTAAAATGGTTGTACATCATTGTGCTGCTTCACGCCTTTCACAAAACCACGCCTGCAACTTTTTTCCAATAAACTCAAGCAACGAAAGTATAGGACTACTCGGGCTTTCCTAAAAACTGAGTTGAGAGACTCTGCATTGTTTGAAGTCATGATATTGTAACGGTCTCCTTTGAAATGTGACCTTGCCCACGTTTCGAAATTTGTTTCGCTAAGATATTTCCAACCCTTCTCGTCAGTTTTCTCAATTTCAGACATATGCTTGCGAAACTCTTCCCTGGTATATGCCTCTGCAGCTCTCTTGAACAGTGAGACCGTGTCAGCCTTTCGAGTAACCTTAAGTTGCCTTTTATATGATAGATACAATGAGCATGGCGTGCATTTTGAAAAACAATACGGACACACTAATAAGACTCTTATGTCGGTCGGATATCACAACAAGTCTTTCATGGTCACCTGTTATTTCTTTCAACTTTGTAAAAAACCAAAGCCATGATGCATCATTCTCAGAATCAACAACAACCCATGCAAGAGGATATATCTGCATATTTCCATCCTGGCAAGTAGCAATAATCAGCGTACCTTTATATCTTGCAGTTAAAAATGTTCCATCCACAACAACTACCGGACGCATTGCAGAGTGGAATCCAAGAATGCAAGCCCCATACGCCAAAAAAAGTACTTAAAGCGGTTTTCACTATCAAGCTCTAAAGAGAAGGCGTTGATGGATTAACCAATTTCAAGTTATGGGCAAATGCGGCCAACTTAGTGTAACTATCCTCATTTGAACCCCTTAGGTGTTCTAAGGCGCTTCTCTACACCTCCTCGCTTTTTGATAACTTAGATCTACACCCAATGATCGGTAGCGTCGGCAATGACATCGGCAGGTCTATACGTAGTGTTACGATCCTCAAGCCTTGGCGATATTTTTACTCCAATAATACGCGACGTTGCTTGTCTATGATTAGCCATGGACATATTTAGGGGGCAAGTATGCTCACCTGTATATTTTCGAATCTGAAAATAATCACATTCTAAGTACTCTGTTGCAAACAAACGCCATTTGCAATTATCATCACCACAAACTAGTGTGTACACTTTCTTATTCTATTTTTTTGTTTTGAACTGAAAGTTGTTGTTCAATGCAAGTAAGTGCACAGCTTCGTGAAGCTCTTTCTTGTTATTGAAGACTTGGCCAACCTTCAAATCAATATCTGCGTAACACTCGCGATGTACTTCCAACCAGAAGAAACTAAATGCTCACTTGTGAAGTCATTTCCTTCTCGGCTGCCTTGATCTCGGTCACCACCTAGGCTAAACTCAAATCTCGGTGGTGTTGAGAAATCATTCTTATTATAGGATAAAGATTCTCGAATGACCTCCAACCTAACCGAAGAATCATTCGTATTACGATCGCCTCCTTTAGGTTCCATTACATCACTACCAACTCCATTATTTTCTTCTTCAAATTGTGTGTCATCATCATGACCATCTCCATTATTCTCTTCTTCAATTTTCTTGTCACCACCACCACCAACTACATTATTTTCTTCTTCATTTATGTCACCACCAACTCCATTATTTTCTTCTTGGTGCTCGTCGCAATTTTCTTGGCTCACATGGGTTACACACAGAGGAGCCAAATAACCTTGTTTATTAATATTCAAGTACCATTCAACTTCGTTGTTTGAAGTAATCCAGACTGGAATTTGAAAACTATGCACCGTTGCTGGAGTAAGAAATGATATCTCTATATCATCAACTTTGCAAATGTTTCGTACTTTAGCATATAACTCTTCACATGAAGTTTCATCATTGATTGCAAGCCCTCTTGCATTTTGGTTGCCACTAAATTTCCATGACCATCCGTTGTTTTCATCTACAAAATGTCCAAAATAAAACACAGTGGTCCAAAATTTTGGTGAAGTCATAACTGCAATGCAATTGAATAAAAAATTAGTCTATAAAATTGTAAAATAAGATTGTAGTTTCATAAATAAAAATAATGAAAAATATTAAGTCTGTATTCAATTAAGCCACCAAAATTGCAAATTTTAAATGCAACGTTTATAGTGGATTAGTTGACCAAACACGTATACAATCAAGTAGATTAATTGACCCCTTAATATCGAGTTAAATTAAGTTAAGACAATGCAAAACAGTTTATTTACTTGAGGTCAATTAATAGACCAAACAAAAAGCAATACAGTCGATTAATCTACCAAAATGAAAAACAGTCGATACCCCTTAATTTCATTCACTGATTTCAATTAATCAACCAAAGACAATGCAATACAATTACTTGATGTCGATTAAGAGACCAACATAACCAAAATGAAAAAAAAGTCGATCGATACCCCTTAATTTCATTCACTGATTTCAATTAATCAACCAAAGACAATGCAATACAATTACTTGATGTCTATTAAGAGACCAACACAATCCACTACCATAGACTCTCACTGGTCTTGTAATCGACCAATCATTCAATAAAATTTTTAATAAAGGAAACCTAAATACGAACCTGAATCCAAATACCGTCCCTGGCAGAGTAACAAAGTAGAGAGAATTCGGAAAGACGCAATACTGGGAAGACCAAATTGGAAAATCACTGACAGTTGCAAAGCCGTTGCAAAACTATGTTTACGTTGAACTAACTGCAAGAGGAAAATCAGAGGAAAACGAATAGGATACTTAAGAATAAGGTGTTGGTAACTCATTTATCCTTATTTAAGAGTAAGGAGTATAATAGATATTTTCATAACTCATTTATCCTCATTTAAGGTCTTCATTTAAGAGAAAGGGGTATAATAGATATTTCCATTCAAATATGGCTATATATGATTGTTTTCTATAAGTGTGGTTATTTTTGTAACCTACCTCTTTTTTATGGCCCAATATGAAGAAACCCCGTCCCTAAATATAAAGTAAAAATAAGGAACATGAAAGGAAAAAAGAAGAATGATTGATTTTAATTTTGAGAAGAAAATTTGATATTAAGATATTTTGGATACCCCAATTCCATAGTTTGGAATTAGAATTGAGGTCTCCAAAGCCAATTCCATAATTTGGGAACATAACTAAAATTTGGATTTGGAATTGTGTTAGAATTTTAAAAGAATCAATTTCATAAAACGAATTTAATCATAAATCCTAATAATTTAAATTCTAAATTTTGATCAATTATTGCATAGTAACAACTCACTTTCTTTTTACCACCACCATAACAAATTTCAACCACCATCACTTGTGTCACCTCCCGCCGTCGCCGCGTCCGGTTACCCTCGCCACCACCGCAACACCTCCGGAAATCACCGCCTCCAACTACCCCCGCCAGCTGCCATCCACCGTCGCCGTCAACTACTACCACTATATGTTATTTATTTTTAAAAATGTAAAAATTTTATAATTTCGTTGTTAGCAAGGTTTGAACTCTTCTCATTTATAATAACTAACAACCATGTACTACTAGACTAAATTAGTTACTTGACTTATTATTGAACTCTTACTTTCAGTATAATGTAGAATTATAATTAAATTCTATGCATTGTCCAAATAATTGAAATACTATGATTTTGAAAGTAAATTTTAAGTTATTAAATTATATAAAATTTAAATATTTATTGAATTCAAAATCAATACATTCAAACAGACCCTTTTGATAATGTCAATGCCATGCTTAATAAATTTGTGCGCTAATGCTGATCGATTATTTATAGATCTCCAATGGTTAATTTTTTGTATAGTTTTTGACGTCCCACATCTGAAAAGCAACAAATTCATCTCTTTAAAACCTTTCGTCAAAATGGTTAAACTCAATTTACAAATTTTTAAAAAAGTTTCACATCACAAAATCATTAATTATCTCACTCCTTCAATATTTATTTTTCTTTTTTTTTCCTCCATAAGCATGAACTACAACTTGGATCAAATAACTCACTATCTTTCCATACAACAGTGGCACATAATCCAATATTTTTCCAAACCTCACTATCTTTATCTCCAACAACTTTACATACTCTACCATTTTTATCTACATTAATTTAATATCTTCTTTCAATTTATATTAACAATTAGTAATAATATTGCATAAATTATGAAATCTGAAGTAATTAATTATTTATAATTATAATAATATTTTTTTATAATTCAAAAATATTAATTATAATAATATTAAATTTGAAATAACTACAATAATTTGATATTTTGTATAATATAATAATATTAAATTCGAAATATAATTTATTTATTATAATTCGAATAATATTTATATTAATATTCATTGATAAATAAAAAATAACTACTGCTATTACTTGGTAATAATATTAACAATAATAAACAATCTTAATAAAAAAATTAACAATAAATAATGACAATAATAATATTACTTAGTAATAATATTAACAATAATAAACAACTAATTAAAAATAATAATACAAAATTTAACAATAAATAATGACAATTATAAACAATTAACAATACTGACAATAATATTAATAATTTGTAATACTAAAAATTAAAATATTTAAGTAGCAATTTAGTTATAATTTAGTTAATAAAAATAAATTTAAAAAGCTTAATTATATGAAATTTGGAGAAAGAAAGGAGAGAGAGAAATTAGAGAAATATCAAATTTCCTAAAAAATTCGTTTGGTGTCCAAATGAGACAAACCTAGTCTCTATTTATAAATAAAAATATGATTTTTTTTAAAAAACATTTTTCTAATACCAAAAATACCCAAAAACGGTGGATAATTACGAAATTATACGGACCATCCAGTGGGTGACACGCAGAAAGCGTGCTAGCCCCATTGTCAGCCCGCGTGGAAGACCTTGTCGGCCACCTTTTTTTATATATAAAAAATGGGTTTGAAACGTCGTCGATTCATGCCTTTAAAGACCAAAACGCTATAGTTTTATGTCATGGTCGGTTGCTTTGAATTTTTTTATTTGGTCTTGATTTGTAGCTTATATTGATCCAAATCAAATAAAAATTAGATTATATTTTATTTAGATACACTGTTGTAACCAAATATTTTCTTTGATTCACCGTTTGATCCACCGTTGTTCACACTCTAAACCACTCTTTCTTATGAACCTTTCAAAGTGGTACTCCCTAGGTTCCACACAAAAAATCTTCATTTGAAAAGTCTAATTATTAAGGGATATATTAATTATTGGAAATTATTCGGGTCCCATATCAACTACGGTCAAATAAAATCCGTCTTTTTCGATCAAATCGAACGGAAGCAGAAGCGATAGATTTCAAAATCAATACAACGATATAAGAACATCATAAATACGTGTATTAAATTTATTTAACTAAAGGAAGGTAAAAGGAGAATACCTCTTACAACAATTTCTTTTAACTTTGATTGTAACTTTTGAATTTTGAAATCTCGTAGACCTCACGATCTTCCGATTCGCTCCTTCCGATTAACAGTAGTGTGTGGACACTCCAATAATACTAATATGTTCCTTGATTTAATATGGACGAGGATTTTAATTTGCTAACAAAACTGAACCACAAAAAAAAAAAAAAAAAAAAAAAAAAGAGAGAGAGACTTTTTTTTATTATTATTATTCTCACTGTTGGTCACCTTCCCTTTTTTTTTTTGGGAAGCTCCTGTACCGTACCTTTTAGTAGCAGCATCACCCATCATCATATATAGGGAAGTCCTTTTCAAAGCAATAGACATTTTTGTGAGCCATACCAATTGCTCAACAACTCTATGTATCCAATCCTAATGGAAAATTATTTCCCTTTGTTCCGTTTTGTGACCCTATCCAAGTGAGATGTGGTTCTTGTTTTGGTAGTCTTGCTCATCTTAAACTCAATCCCAATTATCCAAATGGTTTCATATTTCTTAATAACTATCCAATAATTTTCAATTAGTAAATATATAAATGTTATGAATATCACATACTTATTTAATTCTTAATACAATCGAAATTGTAAGTTACCCGATATTCTCGGAATCGATGAATATTTATATATTAACCGGAAAACAATTTTTCCATAAGCTTTTAGGAAAATAAATATTACTTCTAATCTGTTTAAATAAGGAAGGCGAATCGGGGACCATGGACGGCTCAAATAAATCGAATAAATAATTAAACTCTTCAATTAATTTATTCGACTTATTAATTCCGATATTACTCCACCATAAATTCAGAATTGCATTCTTATAAATATAAAATATATTACTCTACGAAATAGAGCAGTCCATTGATTTAATCATTACATATAGATTAATCATCCATAGACAATTCGTAATTGAAGTTAGGTAATATTCGTTAACCTCTTCAATTACATCTTTTCCTCATTTACCATTAATTCACTAGTGAATAGTTAATTTATAATTATATTATAAATTAGATATCTCAAACCACTCAGTTTCAGAATTAATAAATGAGATAACTGTCTTTCTACTTCTCGTAAGAAGGAATTGATTCCGTATATGTGAATTCATATTCCCAGTCATTTAATTCAAATGTGAATCTAAAATGCAAGTACTGGGAATGTCATCGAAAGACAAACTTAGACGAGTAAATCAAGAAACACCCTTAAATAAATAGGAGTTTATAACCACTCAGGATTAAGATCCATCTATATATGATCATCTAGAGATTTAATTTGATTTTTCATTTCTATAACGAAGTTTATATGAAAATTACAAATTAAATCGGTCAAAGTCCTATATGATCAAATCATATATAAATGCCCCCACTTAGACCACTTACAACAAAGCTCTTATAAGGGTGCTTATGAGATTTCATGAGATTTTAACAAATAACAAAGGTGCTTAGTAGGGTGCTTATTAAGCAAAAAGGGAGTTGAGGAGCACAACAAGCTCCCACGCTTAAAATATAAAATCCAACCAAAACGACGTAGTTAACTTGAAAATCGAAACAATACACGGCCGTTTGGGCCAAATTTTGATGACAAAGCCTGCCGCCTTCTGCCAAGTCCCTGCCCATTCCTGCCAATTCCTGCTGCCATCATCATTTTTTTTCCCCAATTTCTTTTTTTTTTGCCAATTTTCAGCCATAAAATATTTTTTTTAATTTTTTTTTCTTGTATTAAAGTAAATATTTTTTCCTACAAATAGAGACTTGGTTTGTTTTATTTGGATATCAGAAAAAATTTATATGATTTTTTCAAATTTCTAGTCATTTTTTATAAAAATATTAAATTAGTGGAGATAAAGATAGTGGAGTGTGTAAAAGTATTGAAGTTTGTGCATTGTTGGAAGTGTATTTTTATTGAGGAGCTTAAATGGGGAGCTTAATGGTATTTTTGTAATAAAATTAAAAAAAATGTAACTTAAGCTCCCCAAATGGGGAGCTCTGTTGTACATGCTCTTAGATGTCTCTATATCGACGGTATGGATAAGACGGTCACATTCAAAATGTTTTGGGCCCTATTAGTGATGTTTTAATTAAAGATCTCATACTTTAATTAATATCATCACGGACTTAATTGTAAGTTTATTATCTACAATCTTAATTCTCTTCTATATAACACTTATATACTAAGATTATGGTTACAAAAATAAACTAGAGATTTTCTATGATGTTTAATAAAATGCATACAATAAGCACAAGTATTCATAAATAAATGTCACTTTTATAAATAGTCTAAAAAACAATTCAAAATTGCTTTAAAGACACTATCACTAACATTAATATTATTAAAGTTAATCATAATTATAAAAATAGTTAAACACAAATAATATGATTATAATAAAAATTATGAAATATTATAAAAATTATAAAAATAATTTTTAAAAATAGATACAATTAAAAATCGTAAAATAGTAGAATTGACTTTTCGAACAAGTCTTTTAATTAATGGCAAGGCAATGTCAATTAGTGGTGGGGTAGGACCTTTTGGTTTTGTTTTGTTTTCTTTTAAAACCACTCGATTATTTAAATTTAGTGAGTGGTGGGTGGAGATCTATCAACCACTCGTACAGGTGCGATACAGTGTGGATTTATCAAAACTCGAAAATGTAGTTAATACCATTATAACACAAAAACACACGTAAAGTGTGTATACTTGACAAACTATGATTTTTTTTTTAAATGTAAATAACTTTTAACTAATCGTCTTCGTTGTCATCACACATCATTTAAAAAAAATATTTGAATGTATTATAAATATTAAAGTTATATATATATATATATATATATATATATATATATATATATATATGTAAAAAAAATAAGCTGTAAAATGATAAAATTGCTTTAAATGAGGCTAATTACACTCCAAAATATCTATTCTTTACACCCTATTTCCTATAATATACAACACAATGCACAATAACTTAATGCATGAAATGGGGTGTAGAAAATGAATGTTGGGGTATGGTTAGCCTCTACCAATTGTTTCACTAAAAAAAATAGTTTTGAAAGAGGACAATTTGAAGGAACGAGAAAAGAAAGAATGACGATTATTTAAAAACGAAGGGAGTAATATGCAGTTTTTTTAAAACTCATGTAGATATGACTTATATTTAAAGTATGAAGAAAAAATAAGAGTAAAATCAGTTAAAGATTTTTAAAAGAGAAAATTTCGAAACAAGATAATTTTTCTGGAATAAACGAACAAGGAAAACAAAACAATTATTTAGGAACGAATGATGTATTATATAGTAAAGACTAGATCTTCGTGCCCATGCCTATGGCACGGTGCAAGTATATCTGATTTCGTCAATTGAAACACCAACGTCTAAATAGAATGTGCTATTTAAAAAAATGTTACAGTTGAGGGGTACATTACTTCAAGTGGTAGTTGAATGGCGCTATTCGAACTCTATCCATAGTTGAGGGGGGTTATTTGCAAAGAGTTATATGTAACTGATGTATGAACGTATGGAATCAATCCCCATGGTCAGATAGTCTTAGTCAATCAATTAAGCTCTATTGTGAGATTATATTAATGCAAGGTTGATGTATTGTAAAAGATAATGATTTAGAAAATTAATCCAATTGAGCTCTATTGTGAGATTATATTAATGTAAGGTTGTTGTATTGTAAGGGGTAATGGTTTAGAAGATTAATCTCAGGGTGTGACTGCTCATAATATTAATTGTAGGGGTGACTTTGTAGCATAGTGAGAGAAAATAGAGAGTTAAAAGTGGATAATTACTCTCACACATGTGAATGTGAGAGTGAATCCCAACCATTAATTTTTTAAAGATAATTTAATCTCAACTTCTAAATAGCGTTAGTCAATTGCACATGTGTGAGAATGAGCTCTATTGTAATATAGATGTGAGATTATATTAATGTAAGGTTGTTGTATTGTAAGGGGTAATGGTTTAGAAGATTAATCTCAGGGCGTGACTGCTCATAATATTAATTGCAGGGGGTGACTTTGTAGCATGGTGAGAGAAAATAGAGAGTTAAAAATGGATAATTACTCTCACACATGTGAATGTGAGAGTGAATCCTAACCATTAATTTTTTAAAGATGATTTAATCTCAACCTCTAAATAGCTTTAGTCAATTGCACATGTGTAAGAATGAGCTCTATTGTAATATAGATATACTCCCTCTGTTATTTTCCTTTTTGTCTATTTTAAAATAATTTTTGTTTCAAAATTTTTTTTTTAGGATAACACTCATACAATTTTACATCTACTTTTCTTCTTACTTCAATGATAATCCACATATACGTGGTCTTATTGGAAACTAAATATTATATCAATATTTATTTTATGATCAATTAGTTTTTTTTTAATATATGTGTTCAATTAAACAAGATAATTATTTAAAAACAGGGGGAATAGATGGTACATAAATATTGAGGCCAAGAGTGAGAAGATTCCGTAATCTTTTGTAAGCAAATTTAGAGACTATAATTATGGAGTGTCAATTTTGGAGATAATTAGAAACTATGTACGAGTATATGTCTGAAAATTATCTGATCCAATCCGACCCGTTTTTTTGGATCGAAATGAGTTACTGTTTTGACACACAAAAAAAAATAACGGGTTGATTTGAGTCAGATTAAAACGGGTCGAACCCATTACCTATTTCAGCCCGTTATTTTTTTGTCATATAGATGTAGCTTTTTGATGAAAAATGTGGTGATCCGTTACCCATTTCGATCCAGCCTAGGTCGACCCAACCCATTATTATCCGTTAATTTTGGGCTATAATAGATCACAACTCATTACTCGTTTCGACCCGACCGACCTACCCAATCGTCAGCCATATACGAGCATATCAAAATATAGGAAGATTCACACAAAAAAAAAAAAAAAAAACCACACGATATGATTGGTACGATTTTATATACGTTGATTGCGTTTTGGCAAAAACTTGTGTAAGACCGTTTAGGCATGACCAACCAATTTGCAAAAGCCGCAGGTTACCCATTGAAAAAAAGAGTTAAGCGTTTTATGGATAGCTCCGTTTTATGGATTAAGCGTCTTACATAAAACCTACTTTTGAGTTTTCTTATGTGTAAATTCGTTTATTGTAATAATTTAATTGTTATACGGTATGATTATTTATATATTACTCCCTTCGTTCATCCAAAGAGTTCATGTTTGAATAATCTAATTATTAAGAGATATGTAACTCACATTATATTTTATCATAATTAGAAAAATATTTGAGTATAATCAATATGCTAATAATAAATGTGAAGGGTAATGTTAAAATGTTATGTAGTAGACACAATTTTTTAAAGTAGACTTTTTATATGAAATATCACAAAATAGTATGATGAACTATTTGCTTGAAATGAAGAGAGTTGTATACTATTTTAGTTTTTATTCCCTTCGTTTCAGGTAAAAAGTTCATTATTTTATTTTATAATGTTTCACTTAAAAAATTATGCTTGCAATTTTCATGATTTTCCATCTTACCCTTCATTTGTATTGCAATTTTCAGTTGTATTTAAATATTTTGATAATTATGAAAAACTCCAATGGTATTATTATATCCCTTATTTATGAGACTTTTCAAATGTGGATTTTTAAGTTAAAACGGATGAAAGATATGTCACATAACATAATCTATGAGATGGTAGTATCTTAGATACGAAATGTGGATTTTTGTATGGGGCAAATAATGATGATGTAGTTTCAAAGAGTAATATTATAGGTACCTGAAGAGTATCAATTTTTTACATCAAATGAAGTGTCATCTAATGTGATGCAAAAAACAAAATTTAAAATTTAAATTAATTCACCATATCAGTTGCTACATTATGTGACATCTCATTTGGTACAAAAAATTTAGTACTCTTTAGGTATCCATAATGTTAATCATTTTTAAAACATGTGACTATTAGCCTTTTTGACCTATTACTAGTATTATTATTTTTAATCCATAATGTGTTAGTAATATTATTTAGCATATAGAGATTCAAAGCTCAAATTGAATTGGTTGTTGTAAACTTTAAAGATTATAAATAGTTGGAGGCTAACCAAACCTCAAAACACACTTTCTACACCTCATTTTCTATATTGAGGTATTATACCTTGTGCTGTAAATAACGTCAAATATGTAAATTGAATAGCTAAGTAGGTAACATTAGAAAATCTAAATATGTTTAGACATTTTCTGAAAATCAATATGTTTCATTAAGCAGGTTTGAACTATACATTCAGGCTAACGCACAAACAGTGCTAAAGATCTGGATTGGATATTTGGATTGGATTCTCAAAATTCAATTGCAAGATAATAGTTCCATCCATCCAACAATCATTTGAAAGTCCCACCAATTTTTGAAACCGAGCTAAGTATAAAACTCATTATTAATTATGATTTTCCTTTTAACTGTAAATTGTATTTTTTATGTTATTTTTTACTTCTTCTTTAATTTTGTTACAAAGCATGTATTTCTAATGTTGTATTTGAAAATTAATGATGAATATATGGTGCAATCTCATAATCAAGTATTCCTCAAAAATTAAAAAAAAATTAAACTTAATCATAAATTGAAATGTATTACTCTAGTTTTTCATATCCAAAGCTAAATTTTCACCACCATTTGATTGAGAAAAAAATGAGTTTGAGACGTTAATGCGGTAACTCGAACTAATAAAAAATTACCAAATAAACAAACTTTGCTGATATGGACAACATAACCAAGTTTGTGATGAGCAGTGTGTAGACAGCTCAATTTCGTATCTCTGGTATGTGACATGACATAAAATATCAAGACCTGTTAAAAGTAGTAACGAATGTCAAGTTACAGGGTTGAAAATGTAAATGAAAAAACAGGATGCATAAACAGTGAATTGCATAGGGCCAAAGTGCCAAAACTAGAAGGAAAAATTGCATGGGTGCTGCCTCAAGCCACTCTGGGCGCCGCGCCCATACCCCCTATAGGCGGCGCCCAACAGTCCCCAATGCACTGTAGCACTTTGCTTTTGGTGCAACTCTCTTAGCGCACGATACAAGGCGATGAAGCACGGAAGGAAAAACTTAATGACGAAGGAATCCCTCATCCCAGCCTATTAATAAAGGCCCCCAGCTTCAGAAATTTACACAGTGAGAAAAACAGTCACGTAGTGAAAAAACACAATTCACATAGTGAGTTCACTGCGCAGTTGATAGAACGCTGAAGGAATTTTTCCCTCTAGCCCCGAAACTCTGCCAAATCTCTCCCAAACACTAAAACCCTCCAGTCAAAGTGAAACCTAGTTGTCTTGCTAGGATTCTATCCTATTCCACCGGTTCAAAAGAGCCACAAAGAGCAGTTTCCCTGTCCGAATCCAAACTTCAAATCAGCAAAAAACAAGCAGTTGCTCTGCCCGATTTTCGACGCCAGTCAGCCAGCAAATCCAACCAAAGCAAGCAGTTGTGCCGCCCGAATCCCGAGGTGAAAAAGCAACTAAACGGAGCAGTCACGTTGTCCGAAATCAATCAAAAAGAAGACTCTCTCTCTAAAGGCCAGAGCGAGCGCACCTTAGGGCCTACCGGAAAGGAGCTTGGTACGGGATAAAACTCTCATGCTTCAAGAGGTAGGTCTATTAAAGTTTTATTTATTTTTATGTATAAAGTGCTATTTAGAATAATCCTATGTAAGAAAAATAAGCAGTTGTGCTGCCTGGAATTCTATAGAAAATACCACTAAAAAGAGTCATTATTATGGTCAAACTTTTATAAATGTATTTGTAATTCCAAAAAGGAGGCTGCTGCAAGTTTATAATTATTTCCTTATATATTTGTAAATATAAATTTTAAATGCTTTATTTCAACTGTTAAATAAATGTAAAAAAACATATTTAGCCAAAAAAAATCTTGTTTTGAGACCGAAAGGGCGAGTTGGGTGCCTAACCCCTTCCCACCTCGTAAATTAGCCTCCAAACCCTTTTTACAAATCTGGTTACTTTTGGGTTTTTCTTTGTTTTCCTTAAAATAAAGATAACGACTCTGTTGAATATATTTTGAATCCACAAATGAGGTCGGGTGTATTCCCACGTGCTTTAAAAGATTTTAAAACCACTCACTTCTTCAGTAGTGGGGGAAAGGTTATTAATTGGGGCACTCTCAGTGGCAATTTTGCTAGGGACGCTGTTTTTATTTTAAATAAAATAAAAACTGAGGGCTAGACTCATTAAAAAAAAGTTTTTCTTTTGTTTTTGGTTAAATATGCTTATATTTATTTAACAGTTAAAATATTGCATTTTTATATATCTGTATATATATTTGTGCATATAACCGTGAAATCTTGCAGCAGTTTCGTTCTGGGTACCGTTGCGAATAAAAAATATATATATAATTTCGGGCAGGATAACAAAAAAAATGAGGCATATTATCACTTTATTTTATTTTGCTCTGCTTTATTATTCTTCGCAAAATATGTAAATATTCTTTTATTCTGTCATTTTCTTTTGGGGATTAGGAGCAAATGTAATTCATAGGAACAGATAGATTCCTCACTTTTCTTTCTATTTATTGATCTAAATGACCGTCACGCTCGCTCGCGCCGTCTTTTCGAGGATTCAAATTAATTAGCCGAGAAAATCAACAATGAATAGAAAGACGGGTCATTTACCACTTTATTATTGCTTTATATCTGAAAAAAAGACTTTACTATTTTTTAGATACCTCACACACGCGTACGCACGTAGAAATATTTCGAACTGCTACCCTTACATCATGGCCAGCCTACCCCATGCATCATCCAACGTTAAAAAGCATATAGTTTTCTAGGACACTTCATGGACCGATCAGTTTTTATATCTCTAAATTATTAACCAATCCTTGTTGTGAAAATATACATAAATGAATAAAGATATATGCACAGGGACTGACCAATAATTTTTATGATATTTGTCCTAAACCATTCGAATGATGGATCCCGGAAATTGTATAGACCCTTCGCCTGAGATCAGTCCAATCTTGGGAGGTCCGTTAACAATTACAAATTTACAAAATAAATTAATAATTTGAAATTGATATTTATTATTATTATTATTTTAAAAACCCAAAATGACATTATTTAGGTCCAAATTTAAAAAAAAAACTAAAAAAAAAGGAAAAATCAGTAGTTGGCCGCCTAGCCGATTTGTCAAATTTCTAGGCGTCGGGGTGGCGCCTAGGCTGATTTTTAGAACACTGCTACTATTATTACGTTTAAGATTGCAGCTGGAACAGTTTAAAAGCAACAACTTCTGATTTCTTTTGTCTTCTTAATTTTTCTGCTGCTCTAACTGCTCTTATATGTTAGCTTTCTTAAAATATGAAGAACACTTTTAATTTTTTTTTAAGGGGTTTTAACAACACATCTAGGCTATTCAACCTCCCCCCCCCCTTCTAGAATAGATTGAGCCTATTGGGACCAACATGTGCTATCATATTTTCTTGAATTGCCTCCTATCACTTTTTCTTAAATTACCTTTATGCGCATGATGTATTAAATTAAAGGTAAAACATTTTTCATAAAAGGGTAAAATTGTCATTTTTAACACTAATCAATTTATGAAAATAACGTTTTGAAATATTATCCAAAACGCGTTTACAAGTAAAATGATGCGTTTTATAAACTTTACGTTTAAAAAACACTGTTTAAAAACAAAGCGTTTTTAAAATGCTACAACAAACAAGCCCTAACTTTTTCATAATTCTAACATTGTTTTATTGAAGTGTTTTACTTGAAAGACAAGTTTCTTAAAGCTCTATATATGCAAGTGAATGGCCTTGGACATCATTACTTGAGTTGAGAATTTTCAGGGTGAAATTTTGAACAAGTGTTGTTGCAGAGCCAATGTGTCAGTGAATAATATATCATCAAAAGACTCATCAATTTTGTTGTTCACTGTTTTAGTTTACACTTTTTGTTCTCTTTTTCATAAACATGTATTTCCAAGAGTGTTTAACATAGTATAGATCTATCTTCTCTCATAGGAGATTTTGTAACGATTTCCACTCTCTAACGGTTAGTTTTCATATGGTAAGTAATTATAATCTTTTAGGCTCTGTTTGTTTCACGGAAAATGACTTCCGGAAAACGTTTTCTTCATTTTCCAGTGTTTGGTAATCTTAGGAAAATACAGTCAACGTAAAAGGTTTTCCGAGTCAACGGAAAATGAAGGCTTCTTTTCCGGAAAATGACTTACGGATTCATTTTCCGTAAGTCATTTTCCAAATGTTCGGGCACCCTCCGCCCCCTTTCACAATTGCACATATTTACTTACACACACAATATTTCACTCAACAAATAAATTGTTTAGAAATATAAATAAAGTTCTTGCATACTATTTATAAATTATAATTTTAATAAATGCTTACTATGTTCTAAAATTAGTGTCACCTATATTATTTAGGGACATCATAACCATTGTCAATCTTCTATTTTAAAACATTTTTTATATCAATTATAAAAAAATTATTTGTAATTGTGAGATTGAAAAAAGATAGACATTGATTTGACACCACTTATGATAAATTGAGAGTTACTAAAGAAAAATTAATTAACGTTCAACATTATTTTATATTCAATATGTGCATTAATATTAGAATATATATATATATTTTTGTATTTATTTATATATAGTTTTCCGTAACTTTTTCTAGGGACATCCTAAACATTGTCTATTTTCTATTTTAAAACATTTTTTATATCAATTATCAAAAAAATTATTTGTAATTGTGAGATTAAAAAAAGATGGACCTTATTAAAAAAAAAAAGGTCATTATTGATTTTATAGGGACATCCTAAACATTGTTTATTTTCTATTTTTATTTTTGTATTTATTTATATATTGTTTTCTGTAACATTTTCCGTGTGTTTGCCAAACACCCGTAAATGTTTTCTGACATATTTTCAAAAGATTTACCAAACACCTGAAAATGAAATCTTTTGATTTTCCGGAAACCATTTTCCAGAAATCGTTTTCTAGAAATGATTTTCCGTCTACAAGTATTTTACTTGTAGATATAAACCACAACTTGATGTCATTCTGTTTGCATTATTTATTATCTATTTAAATTATTCTGCTTATATTCATTGTGATGATACATTAGATGATGCATCATTGGAAGCATCATGTATATCTTGTGATTTTTCTAAATCCTTGCAGCATATAGCATCTCATTCGTCTTTTCATTTGTTTTTGAATTCTTTTCAATATTTTCTTTCTTTTTAACTTCTTTTTTTCTCCTCTTCGACTATTTCTAGTGACTAGAGAGAAACTACAAATTCATTGTGAAAAGAATTATTTTTTAACCTATATATTCTATTTATTTGTGTTGATTAAAAAGTTTACCTACATTCTATTTTGTTTGTTAGATGTTAATTAATTAATTTTAATATAATTTTTTTAACAATTATTCATGATTAAAATATATTCAATTACCATTATCTTTTAGATTTTTATTTGATTATTTAGTTGCTAATTAATTTAACTCGTTTTAGCATTTCAATCCAAAATCCTTGATAAGAATGGATGAAATAATTAACG
This sequence comes from Codonopsis lanceolata, assembly GCA_013146195.2. Taxonomy (NCBI): domain Eukaryota; kingdom Viridiplantae; phylum Streptophyta; class Magnoliopsida; order Asterales; family Campanulaceae; genus Codonopsis; species Codonopsis lanceolata. The sequence continues at coordinate 30,259,444 of CM028381.1, read as the reverse complement.
TGACTGTAAAATTACAAAAGTTTAGGTAAGACTTTCTTACATATATTTTTTATAAGACGAATTCTCCTTACCCAACCAACCATGTGTTGGTGGGTTAAACTGTAAAAGAGTGTGACCCTGTCTTACAAATTAAAATCCACAAGACAGTCTTACAGAAAACTTGCCCCTGTAAAATCTATATGTAAATATATTTACAGTTGGTGAGGAAGCTTGAGGATGTGACACCTCACATCATTTTGTTAAAGTTGCATTCTCAAGCGAGTCTTTTCAAATTCAACATTAAATTATTTGTTTGTCATTATCTGATAACTATACTTAATTACAATAGTTATAACATTGAGTATTAACTTCTTCTATATAAAACCCATAATCCTTCCTATAAGACTCATACTATTACCAATTGTAGAAGTGTTTTAGCTATTGGCTCAAGTACTCAAAAGATTTCATATATATTGTGTGTTTAAGTTGATAAAAACCATACCTTTCTCAATATCGTCACTTCCATGTCTCGCCCCCGACCTTTCTTTTTCATTCTCAAATACAATAATTTCATCATTCCCTTTACTTCTTTTTCATTTATCAAATGGAAAGAGATTTAAAGCTAGATCTCAAAAGATCACTGATGAACAATAAACATCAGTTGAATCCGACAGATTGAAATAGTAAACTAAAGATATTGAAGTTAATTTCTTTTATGTCAACACCTCAAACATCTTATGCTGGGGCCTCATTAGAGATTCATCTTTCGTACTTTTAAAAGTTTATTAAATTGTTATCATGACACGCAAAAGTGATAGTGATACAGTAAGACCCCTATTAAACTATTTGGGTGATAGAATTTTGATTTTGATGTGTAGTTATTACAAAATTGTTTAATTTTTGTGTCGTTTTCAACTTTTTAGATATTGACACTCACGATTTATTTTACTTTTTAATTATAAATTTTGTTCATCTGATAATTTTGATATTAATTTTATTTGGTATTTAATTTTGAATTTAAATATGATTTCAGTTTTAAAATTTATTTTTAATTGATTCCTAGGTTTCTTTTAGGTTTCAGTTTTGGTTCATGGTTCTTGATTAATATCTTTGTTTCAATTGTGCTTTTGATTTTTAATTTGCTTCTATTTAGATAAAATTATATTGATTTTGAATGATTTTAATTTTTGGTTTTAACACCGATTTTAGTTTTATTTTAGATTTGTGTATTGGTTTTGATCTTTGATTGTTGCCTTTGTTTTTTTAATGGTTATTTTATTTTTATTAATTATTTTTAGGTATAATTTTATTTGTGTTTTTTTCTTTCTTCGATTTCGTATTGATTTCAAATATAATATTTGCTACTTGATATAAATTGGTTTTTTTATTTTTCTCTTGATTTGACATTTGATATATTACATTTTGTTCGTCTGATGATTTTGATATTATTTTTATTTGTAATTTAATTTTAGATTTAAATATGATTTCAGTTTTAATTTTTTGTAATTGATTCATAAATTTCTTTTAGGTTTTGGTTTTGGTTTATGGTTCTTGATTAGTAGTTTTGTTTCAATTGAGCTTTTGATTTCTTAATTTACTTCTTTTTAGATAAAATTATATTGATTTTGACGGATTTTAATATTTGGTTTTGACACCGATATTAATTTTAGTTTAGATTTTTGTGCAAGTTTTTATATTGGTTTTCATATTGATTGTTGCTTTTGTTTTTTCAAAACGGTTATTTTATTTTCATTAATGCTTTTTTAGTTATAATTTTATTTGTGTTATTTTCTTTCTTCAATGTCGTATTGATTTCAAATCTAATATTTGCTACTTGATACAAATTGGTTTCTTATTTTGCTCTTGATTTTGACATTTCATCGTTTTAGTTTTTTTTTTAAATTTCAATTTCAATTTTGGTATATAATTTCTTTGGTTTGATTTATTGTGTCGTAACCTTAAAATACTTTTAATAAATTAAAATCTCTACATATTTGTTTAAATATTATTGCTTACAAGCATTACTACCAAATGTATGTATTTTATATAAAATATTAACGCATAAAATAACAAGTATACTTGATTTACTTTCTTTTTTAATTTTGAACTAATACAAGGAAAAAAACTAAAGTCAAACACAATGTCATTTTACAAGTAGGACAATGTATACACATGGATTGATCATGCCAAGATTTATACAATAGTTGACGTGCAATAGCTTGCAAAAATAATAATGAATCATACTAAAATGGAAATGCAAATGGTCTTTAGATTGAGAAGGAGGGGAGGAAGAAGAACAATAATTTGATTCTCATTATGTTATTAATATGATATTAAAATGACCATCAATTGTAAAAATAATTCATGTTGATGCGTCCAAAATAATCTGGACCCATTGAAACAGCCCAATCCAAGCACCTGGCTTTCAACGTGCTTACAAGTCCTCTGAGCCCAACTCTGCAATGAGGAAGAACGAACGTGAGCTGGGCAGGGGCACTCCCTGCAAAAGCCCTCCGGCGTGTGAATTAGTACAATAAGTTCACAATTTGACAGAGTTTAGGCTAAGGAAATAAGATTGCGCATACCTCTCTCCGAATTTTGACAAGGCTTTTATATGTGCCGTAGGCGAATCGCCTACGATCATGATTAATCGCCTATGATTAGCATTAATAACGCCCACGATCGGCATTAATCGCCCACGATTGGCATTAATCGCCCATGATTGGCATTAACACCATTGACGAAAGCATCAACTCTTCCGCAAACCGTCATGGCTTATAGTCGGATTATTGCTCGGGTGTAACCACCCTCAATCGTATCTTAATCTTTTCCTGACATCTGCCCTCAACTGCTTATGACTTACTTGATGCCATCGAGCAACGCGTTCGCTCATCGATATTGCTCGCATAATTAAAGCATTTATCCTGACCAAAACGGAGACTTTACCTGATAGTTCGCGTGATATGTTTGCTCGCTTGCTCGGAGGATTCCCACGACTGACACGTGGCTCCTGGCTTGGGCCTAATTGGGCCGAAAGCGGCTCAAGAGCCCCAACTCCTTGTCTTATCGAGTATTCATGCTCACGACGAGGAGGATCCCAAAATCTCACAGTAGTTCCCCCCAAATATTTGAAAACCCAAAGTTTAAGTTGGCGGCGATTCACAAAGCTTCTTGAACAAGCGTTTCCTAAAAGAACGAAGGCCACCACTGCCATTGTCACCACGGTTTTAAAACAAGTCAACTTGTGCCCATTAAATGCGGCCTGCGTTCACCGCGCCAGTGCTTCGAGCCTAATGATTCAACTTTCAAACGGCGGCCGCTTTGCGTATAAAAGGCGTGACCCGATCCTTTTTATTACTTTACGCTCATTTGCAACTTCATACAACCATTCAAGCCGATAGATCGAAACAAGTAGAGTTTTACGCAAATCTTCATCCGAGTAACCACATTCCAGTATTGCATCCTTGCCGTAATTTAAGAACGACATCAAGACTTTCATCAAATTTTCTGTACTTTTGCCGCTTCTCTTCATCATTCCATTGTATTGCCTCTTTTCTTAATTCTTCTGATCTAGGGTTTAAACTGTATAAACCCCCTTTCTGCTTTTTATCATCTATTTGCCCAAGGCTCAATTGCCTTCGCCTCTTCGCGAATTAGTGACCCAGACCCAAGGAATCGAGAAACCATGTTCGCACTCATCGATCTCGCAACCACTATGTTACAACCAATTTACTTGCCACACTTTACCTACCAATTTTAACCCGTAATTCTCGATTCCTTTCCCAGTAGGATGTCTAGCGAAGGTACGCTTCTCGAAATTGAAGGATGCTAAACGACCATGGAGCTCAAGTAGAAGAGCCTCCGTGTAGACACCCCAATTTCGTACCCTGGTATGTAAGCGACATAAAATATCAAAACCTGTTAAAACTTAACAAATGTCAAGTCATCGAAGTCAAAAATCGAAAGGAAAGCGAGGATCGCGAAAGCAGTGAAGCAGGGGAGGAAAGTGTCAAAATTTGAAACTTCAAAAAGAGGTTGGTGCCACCCAAGGCAGCTTGGTGCCGCACCAAGCATAAGCTTGGCACCAAGCTTTCACTCATCGCCTCTCTCACAAAGAATTGGTACAAGTCTTTATGCACAAGTACAACTCATCGATGCAGAGAAAAGTGAAAGAATTCCAACGTGTCCCTAAATGCAAGTATAAATAGACATGCCCGGCCTCATTTCTCGGAGACACAATTTCACTTCGCGATTTTTAGATCGCAAGTGGCTCGCTTCGCTTTCTCCGATAACTTAGTACGAGAGGTGCGAGATAGGTGAGTGGAAGCCCCTAAAATCTCCAAACCCCACCAAACTCCTCGCCAAACCAAAAACCCATAGGTTATAAGTGATCCTAGCCTAGTTGTTAGGTATCCACCTTAAAACCCCAAATTCCAAAAATCCCAAAATAAGCCTACTCCGCCCTGTAACGAGCTAAAAAGTCAAAACTTAAGTCTAGGTTCCGCCTAACCGAAAAGGCCAAAACCTACCCAAATAAAGTCACTCTGCCCGAGTTGACTAGCCCCGCCTCAACCAGCTCAACCATCCTCAAATTCCAAATTCAAGTTCAATTCAAAACAAAAAAGACTCCTCTCCGCCAGGCGAGCACACCACCGCTCTAAAAGGTAATACCTTTAAGGGCGATTTTTATTTCATTTATATTTTTTCTTTTTTTATTTTCAAAAAGTTGTATTTTAAATCCGGCACAATGTAGCCAATATAAGCCGTTGCCGCCCGGATTAGATTAGGAAAAATTATGTAAAAGAGCCGTTATAATGGCCAAATATTCTTAAATGTGTTTGTAATTATTGGAAGGAGGCGGCCGCGAGTCCAGTAAATAATGTAGCCACGAATGTATCTGCTTAATTTTCCCTTGTCAAAATAAGACCTTATTTATTTGCTAGATTAATATAACAATGAGCATATTTCACCAAAAACGCTTTTGAGATCGAAGGGCGAGTTGGGTGCCTAGCACCTTCCCAACTCGTAACTTAGCCCCCGAACCCGCTTTTCTAAAATCTCTGTTTTTCTTCGGTTTTCCTTTATTTTTGCCTTAAAATAAAGGTGGCGACTCTAAAACTTTCGGATCCAGTGGGGCCACGCAACATTCCCTCTTTGCACTTTCATGTTCTCCCAAAAAGGGGAGATACGGAATGGAGGGTGATGTATTCCCATATCCTCGGTATCCCCTAAACAAGGGATAACTTGATGCGGAAACCCATAGCTCCATAGCGATCGATTGGGCCATAAGGCCATTTTAATAAATCCATAAGTGGGGGCGTCGCAATATCTTTTCTTGCACTTCTCTATTATCCCCCATTTAAAAAGGGGAGAATGAGAATGGAAAGGTAATGCATTCCCATATCCTCGTTATCCACGAAATAAGGGATAACCCGACATGAGAAACCTTAGTTCCCATTTTGGATACAAAATCCACTCAAGGCAACCGAGGCACATTCCAACGTGCTAATATAGACAAAGACTCCTCTCGCACTTTGGATTTCGCCTTCCCTAAACAAGGGAGGGTGGAACGAGAAGCGTGGTGTCCCGCGCATCCGCACTGCGCACCTATCAAGGGCCGGGGCGCGGAGCACATCAGGAACCTCACAGGCGACTCTGGCTGGGGATGTCGTTTTATTTTAAATAAAATGGAGGGCTAGACTCATAAAATAAAACCTTTTTTGGCTTTTCTTTGTTTCGGCGCAATATGCTCGTTATATTAATTTACGCATTTCAATAAAGTGTTCCCATTACGGCCGTGGCTATATTTGTGGATATGATCCTCCATCCGCAGCCGCTCTCGATATACATATGCATGTTCGAGAGTATTAAAAAAAAAAATTCAAAAATTCAAAAACAAAAAAATATATATATATATATAAGGCGGTCTAAGTATATTGGCTGGAAACTCCATTGATACCCCAAAAGCATTCTGAATAGGGTGTGGTATCGCCAGAGCATACAACGCCGCGTACTTGGCCGATCAAAAGCCTTCAAACACTATTATATATATATAATAAAAAAAAATTTCGAAAAATCAAAAAAGGAAAATATATATATATATTATATATTTTACAAATAAATTCCGGGCAGCACAACAAAAGAGCTGGGGCTTTACTTCCGGCTCTATTTTCTTTCATTTATTTCTTTCAGTTCCATTTTTCTTTTTCACTTTATGTAATCGTATATTTGTACATCTCAGCATTCATTATGTCATTTTATTTTGGGGGCATAGGACCAAAATTTGTAATTAATAGGGATAGATAGTTTCCCCACTTTTCTTTCTATTTTTTAATGTGATGTGCTTGCTTGCTTGCGCTCAAACTAAAAAAGCCGAGAAAATCCACACAAACAGCAAGACAAGCCAAATTTATTTTATTTTCTATATCTGTAACATAAATAAAGATTTTACTGCTTTCTAGATACCGCACACACGTGCACGCATGTAAATATATTCGAGCTGTTACCCTACACCATGGCCAACCTACCCCTGCATAAGCCAACGTTAGAATGCATATAGTTTTCGAGGACACTTGAGGCCGGACCGGTTTTGCATTTTTGAATTGTGGGTCGGCCACTGTCAAAAAAAATCAAAAAAAAATCGAAAAAAATATATATGTTAAAAAAAAAAAAAATGCGCAAGTTCGAAAAAAAAAATACATAGTAAGTGCGCACAAAAAAAATATAGACAATAAATAATAAACAGGGGCTGACTTATAATTCTCAGATGCTCGACCTAGACCATTCCGAATGGTGGATCCTGAAAAGAGTATAGGCCCACCGCAGGACCATCCAGTCCTGGGGAGTCAAAAAGCAGGTGGAATACGTTGGTCATATACTCTGAAGAAAGAATCCACTATTCCAGGAAAAGTCCTGAGACTGTCAAAATAAAGCAGGTGCTTATCCGGTCAATTGTAGGGAACATGGAAATAATAATAATAAAATATTAATAAAAAGGCACGCTGTACTTCAAGCCCATATAGCCTCCATCCGACCTTCGATACCTACAGAAACCCCATTTTCCTCGAAACAACGGCGAATTTGGAAAGCGCAAAACGATCTTGGCCGAATTAATTGGCTTGAATGCAATCGAATCAAAAGGTATCGGTCGGATCGAACCGAGGCGAGAATCGGCTCAGTAAGCACAGATCCAAGCAGTATGGCAGCAAAGAACAAACAAGCTGTGACAGGAGACAGTAGCAACTGGAACGGCCGGGAATTGGAAGGGGAAACTCCTGCGTATGCACCTCCTCCTGGGCTTGAGGCGTGGTTAAAAAAGGAACTGGACACCCATGCAAAGAAAATAATGGATCAAGTAATAAGTGACCTTTTGGCCAGTTTTTCAGAAACCCTTACCATTTTCTCACAAAAAGCCAAACTTCCCGGGTATGCTCCTAATACTTCCAGCTCTCTGAAATAAACTCTCACGATACCGAAAATATCCTCTTCCAAGCTTTCAAAAAACCATCAAGTGCCCGGCTACCAACCCAGTGATGACCTCCTTGGTCAAGGAAACATGATTTCCAATACCCACGACTCTAGCCCGAACTCTCCAGGAAATCAACCTTGATCCTCCCGCTTTGAATGCCTATTACCACAAGCAGAAAAATCATCCCCACCCTTTCGATCCATCGGATGCCTATTTCCACATGATCCCGAGGAACTTAAAAGTATCATTTGCATACCGAGAAAAGGAATCCCTTTGGGCCCGAGTCGAACAGCCATGCAATCTCGCTCCAACTTTATCAAAAAAAGAAAACCTCGCTCAAATTGCTGACGAAAGCCGAGCCTAGCCATCTAAGCAAAGCCAAGAAATAGAAATCGAGAAAGACAGTTATTCGATGACTTGCACGCTTGCGATCGAGAAATACTCCAAACACTTGTGTGCCCGTGGGATCTTTGAAACCCATGGATAACTCACGAATCCACCCAAGCCATTGCCGGAACTTGGAACCATGCCCGGTTTGTGAGTATCATAAATGCGGCGGTCATCTTACCGATCGATGCTATACACTTTCGAAGCGCCATTCAAGACCTCATCGACAAGCAAAGAAATTTCATTGGCGAACCGCGAAAATCTTTGAAACAAGTCAAGCCGGAAGTTTAAGGAGGCAAGTTAGCCTATTTAAGTATGAATAAAGGTCTTTGTAAAATACGTTGATCAATAAAGGAGTTTCCCGACAAGTGTTCGGAGAAGGCGACTTCTGGGTATGATAAAAGGAGACGATTATGAAGGGCTCCACTGTTGAGTTTGGGGCTACTTCTAATAAACCTCTGCCAGAACTAGTATCTGGCCAGGCCCACTTTTGGCACCCGAGATCCCCGATGGACTACTTTGGATATATTACCCCCATTCCTTTCCTTAGCCTTACAGTTTGGTCATCTACCAATCCGCTCCTTAAGAGAGGTACCCTATTCCTTCCCTAGCCTACGGTTTGGTCATACCAATCCGCTCCTGATTGAGGATCTCAGACCCCGGGTCTCGATAATGTAATAAACAAATGCGTTGTGCTTTTAATAATAATCTAAGCGTCTTTGCTTATTTCTTAGTTACTTTTGCATTAAAGACGCATTAAATAATTAAAATAATGAGTCATTTAAAAGGAAAAAGAAAAAAAAGTTTACGCTGAGCTTG
>CM028381.1:30227863-30250691 GCA_013146195.2 Codonopsis lanceolata | reverse complement strand
GATGGATGCTCGGACACATATTTAAGATCAAATTTGAACTCCTTCTGATGACATTATTGCAGCCCGAAAGGACCTTACGTCATTTTGGGGGACAACTCAAAGGAAAGACTATAGGTTATGGATCCATTATCAGAGGATCTGTAATAATTGAAAATGTCTCATTGGTAGAAGGTTTGAAGCACAATCTTCTAAGTATCTCACAATTCTGTGATAAAGGTATGAGTTGTTCTTTCTCTTCCACACACTATTTCATCAAAAATAGCATCACAAATGAAGTTTTACTCATCGTTCTTAAAAAGAAATGTTTTTGCTATTGATTTACTCTTTTAAATAACAAGATTCTCAAATCGTTTGGTAGCAAATAATACTTCAAAAACCTCATGGCTTTGGCACAAAGACTCACATTTGAACTTTAAATATCTTTCAAAATTCAAAAGGAGATTTGGTGAAAGGTCGCCATCCATATATATTTTCCTTACCGACAAAAAATGTGATGCTTGCATTTTAGAAAAATAACAAAACTTCTTTCAAACCCAAACCATGTCTTTCAACCAAAAGAATTCTTGACCTTCTACATATGGATTTGTTTGGTCCCATTACAACTGCAAGTTTGGGAGGAAACATGTATACTCTGGTTGTTGTGGAAGATTACTCAAGATATACATGGGTTGAAATGATGCAATCCAAGGATGAAACTTACAACATTCTCACTTCTCTATTCAGAAATCTACAAACTCAAAAGGAATGTGAGATTATAAGTGTTAGATCTGATAATGGTACAAAATTCAAGAACCTTGGCATGGATACATACTATGATGACCATGGAATTGATCATAATTTTTCAACAGTTAGAACACCACAACAAAATGGTATAGCTGAAAGAAAGAATATGACACTGATTGAAGCAGGTAAAACAATGTTAGTTGAAGCAAAATTACCAAAATATTTTTGGGCAGAAGCTGTCAATACAACATGTTTCACTCAAAACAGATCTCTCGTAAATAAGTTTCATGGTAAGACTCCCTATGAAATATTGAGAGGTAGAACACCTAACATTGCTTTCTTTAAAATCTTTGGGTGCAAATGCTTTATTCACTACAATGGTGGTGATTACAGAGGAAAATTTGATGAAAAAGCTGATGAAGGTATTTTTGTTGGTTATGCTAAACATAGTAGAGCGTATAGAGTTTATAATAGAAACACTTAAGTAATTGTTGAATCTATGCATATCACTTTTGATGAATCCAATATATTTGAGTCTTGTAAGGCTCCTGATGTTACTAACCATTTTGAGATTTTTGAGATAGGAAACAATGATGGTTCAACTCAAAATAATCCCTCATCTTCAACTCCTCCTACTGTAACCTTAGATATTCAAAATGAGCTTCAGCAGACTAATAACAACTTTCAGCCAGCTGACAATCCTAATCCTGTCACAATTGATCAATCAGCTGACACACTTAATTCTGAAACTATTCAGTCAGCTGACATTTCTCCTTCTCCACCTTTGCAATCTGAACCTCTTGTAGATCTTTCTAAAGAAATTAGGGAAGCTAGACATCATCCAGTTTCAAACATCATTGGAGATCCATTTGCTAGCCTAAGAACTAGAAGCAGCTCCAAAAATGAAACTCTAGATTCACATGTTTTTGTCTCTTCCATTGAACCCTAAAAGGTTGATGAAGCTTTAGAAGACCCTCAATGGATTGAGGCCATGCAAAAAGAACTAAATCAGTTCAAAAGGTGTAAAGTTTGGGAACTTGTGCCTAGACCTTCAGATCAACAAGTCATTGGAACTAAATGGGTATTCAGAAACAAGTTGGACGAAGATGGAAATGTTACAAGGAATAAAGCAAGATTAGTAGCCCAAGGCTATAGATAGGAGGAGGGTATTGACTATGATAAAACATTTGCTCCAGTGGCTAGACTGGAAGCCATCATACTACTTCTTGCCTATGCAACCTTCAAGGACTTCAAGGTATATCAAATGGATGTAAAAAGTGCATTTCTGAATGGAGATCTATAAGAACAAGTATTTGTAGAACAGCCTCCTGGCTTTCTTGATCTCAAAAAGAAGGATCATGTTTACAAGCTACGAAAGGCTCTTTATGGTCTAAAGCAAGCCCCAAGAGCATGGTATGAAAATTTATCCAAATTCTTCATGGAAAAAGGATTTCAAAGTGGTAAAATCGATACTACTCTTTTCTCTTTAAAGCACAAAGGTAATATATTACTAGTTCAAATTTATGTTGATTATATTATTTTTGGATCTACTAATGAAATTTTGTGTAAGAGATTTTGAACATCTTATGAAAGGAAAATTTGAGATGAGCATGATGGGAGAACTAACTTACTTTCTAGGTTTGCAAATTAAGCAAACTGAAGAATGAATTTTTATCCATCAATCAAAATACACAAGAGTGCTGATCAAAAAATACAATCTTCAAGAAGCAAATTCAGCAAACACTCCAATGAGAGTTGAATGTCACTTGGTCACTGATGAAAAAGGTAAACCAGTTAATACAACTGAGTACAGAGGTATAGTTGGATCTCTTCTCTATTTAACTGCTAGCAGACCAGACATCATGTTTGTTGCGTGTATATGTGCTCGTTTTCAAGCTAATCCAAAGGAATCTCATATGATTGCTGCAAAAAGAATTATTAGATATCTGATTGACACTAAAAATTTTGGTATTTGGTATCCCAAAGACTATTCTTTTAATTTGATTGGATATTCGGATGCTGACCTTGCAGCTTGCAGAGTAAACAGAAAAAGCACCAGTGGAACATGTCAGTTCCTTGGAAACAGACTAATATCTTGGGCATGCAAAAAGCAAGCTTCAGTTTCCACTTCAACTACGAAATTTGAATATATTCTTCTTTGAAGCTGTTGCTCTCAAATCCTTTGGATGAAACAACAACTATTGGATTATGAAATGCCAATGGGAACATGTCCTATTTATTGTGATAATACTTCTGCCATTTCAATTTCTAAAAATTCTGTTATGCACTCTAAAACCAAACACATATATTAGATATCACTTCTTAAAAGATTATGTTAAAAAAGGCAATGTTCAGCTAGAATATGTTCCTACTGAATTTCAATTAGCTGACATTTTTACAAAATCCCTAAAATCTGATAGATTTGAATTCTTAAGAGGTGAATTGGGAATGCTTATAATTTCATAGAAGGGTACTTTGATTTTCTAATCTTTGCAGGGCATTAGCATTCTTCAGCTTGTCAGTTGATACTCCTCTAGCTGACAAAAATTCATCAGCTGACACTCTTCAGTCTCCTAATTTTACTCTTCTATGCGTTAACTGACATTGTGAAGATAGTAAAAATTGGTCAGCCAATAGCTGACAGATAAAGATCCTCAGCTTCAAAATTTTATGATTGATCAGCCACAGCTGACAAATAATGACAGCCATCAGCTGACAAAAAATTGAATCTGTTGGAACTGTGCTGAAAATCAAATGTTTGACTGACATTACAAAAATTGGTCAGCCAGTAGCTGACACATATTCACAACTGACATCTCTTAAGTTAACATGTGATCAGCTGAAAAACTCTTCCTCTCATTCATTAGCTGACAAAACAGTGACTGACAGTCAAAGCTGATCGTATCTCAGCTAAGATTTACTCTAAAAAAATTATTAAAAAATTCTTTATTTATTTCCCGCCTTTTTATTCTCCCTTGGAACTCGCGAAGCTTTTTTTGAAAAGCCAAAATGACCTTTCCACTATCCCACCAACTCTGGCGGTTGAAATGACGTGTATACACAAAAACGGCTCATCATTGTGATAATAACTTTCTGTCATAAATCACTATTTTTATCATAAAAACCAAAATTATGTGTACTTTATCACTACACTCTATATCTTCACTTTTAAAACCCACTAACACTTATAAGCATCCGTACTTATCCCTTCTATATTTAAAACACACTCTCTTCATTCATCTCTCTCTCACTAAGAATCCTTTCTCCTTCAAAACTCTCACTTCTTCAAACCCTAACTTCAAAACTCTCACTTCTTCAAACCCTAACTTCAAAACTCTTCTGGTAACAAAATTCCTCTTTCTTCTTTCTCTTCTTCTTTTGCTCTATTTCTTCTCTAACTATTCTGTGTATGCAGGATAATAGCTTATAACACTACAATCGGATGTCTTCTGGATGTTGTCTCACGGAATGAAGAACCTTTAGGGCTCGAGCTTATCCACCTTGTTACTGCATCTGGGTTAATGTCGCTACTCTCCTTCAACATTCGCACTTTCAGTTGCCAGTTGACTGAGGAGTTCTTCATGGCTGTGGAGGAAAACCCAGTTGATCCTTTCTCTCTCACCGGCACTATCAGAGGAGTCCTAATTGTTTTTGACTCAGAATCCATCACAGCTGCCTTCCCAGATCTATATGACGATGGTTCTACTACATACAACATTCCAGAAAACACTCAAAGAGTAGGATGGATAAATATGAGAGGTGAAGTACCGGTTGAACTTGCCTTTGACAGGCACAAGCACCGTTTTGCACCACTTCATTACGCCCTGGCAACTGTTCTGGATAAATGCCTCATTATCAAATCTGGGGGGCATGACAAGATTACAGAAGCCCAGCTGTTTCTCATGGAAGCCATTGTTGAAAATTGTAAGATGAATTGGGGTGCAGTTCTAGTTGAGTGTGTAAAGGTGAATATAGCAAAATATAAGGAGAATATGGCTACTGGGAACCCACGACTTACCCACCATTTGATCATAAATCAGTTTCTTCAATCACTCCCAGCTCTCCAGCATCAACTTATCAAAATTGGTGACCTGGAAGCTGTTAAAGTCAAGAAATATGTTGCAGCTGACGTCAGGCGGGCCAATGTTTCAAGTCGTTTTGGTCAGGAAGTCTCCACAGCCCAGCCAAGCAAAAGACCAAGAAGAACAAGGACTCAAGCTCTTAGGGCTGTTTCATCTAGTCAGCTAGCTAACGATGCTCAGCAACCTGTCATTGGTCAGCCAAGTGGTCAGCCAACAAGGGGTCAGTCAAGTGGTCGGCCCGGTCGGAGGTCGATCGATAAGCGGTCGGCCCGGTAGAGGTCGGCCGGTGAGGATGCTCAACCAAGCGTGTTGGTCGGTAGGCCGATGTGCAAGGCGGCTAAAATACCTGAAAGAATGTAAACTAGAAGGAGGAGACTGACATTAGCAGCTGATACTGCTCCTAAGAGGCAAAGAAGAAATCCTGAATTGAACCCAGGTACATTTGTTCCTTTTTCCCCAACTCCTGATGTTCCTGTCACTGATCCTGTCCCAATCTCTCCTCCCTCCAATCCTAGGTCTCCCAACACTGCCCCAATCAAGTTCTTCCCACCTATTAGGAATCCAACTTTCCATCCTAGACATTCCTACTACCAGGCCAATCCAGTTCCCATTCCTCCTAACTGGGTCTTTCCAATAGACCATCTTCCTTACTTCATTCAATTTCTCCTCTCTTTCCATGAGGAGAAGAAATCTGAGAAACCTCCTGTCAATCCCATAAAGTACATTAACCACAATCTTAAGAGAAGACCTTATGTCTTGTATCCTGTCACCCCAAACCTAAGTCAAAAAGACCTTGTGGCCAATTATGGCAAATACTTTAACCCTCTACCACTGTTCTGGAATAGATTCTATCTCTCAAATGATAGATTTGTTCAAGATGAGCTCATTTTCTTAGCATGGACCATATACAACAAGGTGCATGAGCGCCGCCCTTCCCACAATGATCCCTTCCTTGTAAAGCGGACTTGCCTTGCCTGAAGATAAGGAAATAAACCAGGATTGGGAACAACCTTCTCTAGAACCAGCCAAGCTAGCTAGAATCCAAAGGGATGCTAATAAATATGTTCAAGATGTAGTAAATGCTGCAAATCAAGCCTATATAGAATTACACAGACAGATGGCCTCCATGCCAGGAGGAGCTTCTATGAGTACTGCTTTCCCAGATGCATTCTTTAGTCATCCTGCCCCCTTAATCTCTGAGTCCATTCCTACCATCCTTCATATAATTCCATCTTCAGTCCCATTTGTTGTCTCATCCACAGCTTTGCCAATCTCTACCACACCGGAACCTTCACCAACTTTCACCTGTACGCTCCAACCCATCTCTCTACCTTCATTCACTCCTACTGTTGCAGCCTCCCCCTCAATTCTCCCAGTCTCTGTTCCTCTCTCTACACACCTATTCGTTTCGGTCATCCACCCAACATCAGCCATTCGATTAATCAGTTACCCCACATCAGTACCGAGAAGCTTGATCATTCAGTGTCGGTCACTACAATTTACGCGGTAGTGTCGCCATACCAACTTGACCAGGTTGTGTCAGTCATTCCTCCCATTCCAATTTCTCCTTTGACGGATATTGTTCCTCCACCCATCCTACCAGTGTTAGTTGCTCCTATTCCTCCAGCTGATCCTTCAGCTGCCATCATTCTTTCTTCAGCTGACACCGTAGCTGCTTCTCCCACTCCTCTTGAAACTGACATACCTTCTCATCCAAACTAGGCCTCCCCGTTAATTATCATGCCTGATCTATCTCTTCATTCCTCTCTCCCTCTATCTGTCAGTCCTCTAAATTCTTACAACCCTACTCTACCTGATCATCCTTCTCCAGCTGATGCCTCTGATCATCATTCTTTAGAGGAATCAGTGAAACAATCCTCTGCTGACTCCTTGATCGATGTTTTAATTAATCTTTTTCCTTGCAAGTGGACAAGACTATTATAGAATAGTATTGGAAGCAAGGGTCGAACCACAGAGATTTGGATTTGATTATAGCAAATTTAACTAATCTATTAAAATAAAGCAATTAATAACTAATGGGGTTTTTGGTTTTTATAAATTAAATTACTAGAAAGCAATAAAATAACCTAATTAACAAAGCATATAAATATGAGATAAATCAAAGATTTGTAAATTGACTAGGAATTAGGATTCACTTGTATCTAATCTATTGTTTATTTAAATAAAGTATCGTTCAATACCTTGAGTTCGTTCACAAAAGATAGATATAGACTGTTGAACAATTGGTTCGACCTCCATCCCATAAAATTCATCCATTCTATATCCTAAGCACAAGAACATATAATCTATACGTCACCTAGATTATGATCTATCTGTCACTTAGATCATGTATGAACCTGGTCCTAACTTATCACTCTCGTGCATCGATAGGTCCAATTTATTGTGATAGTGAGCCAGTGTACGACATATGCACATTGGTCATGCAGTTATCCGCACCTCTAGGCCTTTATTATTTGCAATTACATTCATTTGTTCAAAGCAAAATAATAGAAGGATTGATAATCACCACAATCAACAAGAATTAAATGAATAAGAATTAATATAAAACAATAGATTCGATACAAGTTACCTCCAATTCCTAGATTATGGAATTAATCCTCCATAATTGAAAATACAAAACCTTGAACCATTCTTGGAGAATCTTTCTTCATAGACAAAGAAAAATAATACAGAACTTCTCTCCCTTTTTTCCTAACTAAATGGATCTATTTATACCTAATTAATCCTACAACAAGGAGGACAAGGAGATACATTTTAATTAAAACACTAAAAAGAATTAAACTAGGACTTTCACGTTTCCCAAGGCAATTATAACACAAAGTGGGCGGCTGAATTTTTGTGTTGGAAATCTGATTTTCAGCTTTTGCCTTCAAGTTTTCAGCTTTTGCAGTTTGGTCCCTGAAGTTCTTTAATTCAGCATAAAATGCCTATATTTTGCACAATTATTCCAAAAGTCCTTGAAACTATAAAACAACACTAAAACACATATTAGACAACAAAAATCTCGAGAAATAGCATAATTTAAGCCGGAATAATACCCAATAACTGCGTATAAAATACATTTATCAAATACCCACAAACTTAAACTTTTGCTCGTCCTCGAGTAAAATAAATAAATAAAAAACGAAACGAAACTAAATTAAATTAAAGCAAATAAAATATTTTTTTCTTTCACAAGTTAAAATATCGGCATGGTACCACATAATGCCTCAATGAATGATAAATAACAACACATAGTCACAAGTCTAGGCTTTCACTCAATCATCATCAATATCACTTGTACATCTCCATGTGTGTGTGTGAACCATTAATTGACTATCTCCAAACTTAGAAAATTTTATCAAGCTAAGCACAACATTCATTCCCAAAATATTTCAATAAAAACATTTGCATCACAAAACATGTACATACCATCAATACCCGGTTAACAACACGAAGAGAGATCATGCTAGAATTCAAGTGCTTATACATCCATCCCATGAACTAACTATGTATGAAATACAATGCTCTCAAGTCCCAATTACTTATAATAGCTGAGATTATGCAAATACGGTGAGCTATATGAAGATGTGTATATAATTCAAAACATGAGTCAAATCAACTATGCTTCCAAACCATGTCAACTAACACAAACAAATGTGGCAACTAGATCAATAGGACTTTATTAAGCTTGTAATGTAAGGCCAAGGTGAGGGGTAACAATAAAAGGGATAAGAAATTACAAAGTGAGAGAGTAAGAATATTTTTCCTTTTCCCATACAAAGCACTCACTTTTCTTCAACAACCCCCAAACTTGAACTTTTGGGTTGAAGAATGTATCATCATCATCATCATCATAAAGATTTTCTTCCCAATGATCTTTTTCTTTGCTTTCTTTTTTTTTCTTTCTATTTTTCTATTTTTATTTTTTTTTTCTATTCTTTTTTTTTTCTTTTGAAGGGCATGTGCACTTTTGATTTTCGCACCCTTTTCGTTCTTTTTTTTTTTCATATATATATATTTCTTTTCCAATACAAGAACTCACTGGGGCTATTTTTGTATTACATCTGTAATATCCCTAATTTTGATAATATTCTGTTTAATTAGAATAATTATTTTGGGCCAATATTAGTTTAGTTATCTTGGGCCGATATTTGTGGTTTGACCAAAATTTGAAAGAAATTAATATTTGGGCCTATTAGTGAATTAACAATGAACCCATTTAATTTTAGTACACACTTGGGTGGTTATTTGTGATTGGGCTTGAACCCAAATTGATGGGCCAATTGATAATAATAATCATGAATAACAAAACAATAATAATAATAATAATAATAATAATAATAATAATAATAATAATAATAATAATAATAATAATAATAAACACAATATTTATAGCCAGTAAATTACAACAGTAATTGGGGAAGTGAAAGGGTCGGCTCATGCTGTCGTTGAGGAAAACGGTGGCGGGCTCTCTTAATCCGGCAGTAATGGAGGAAAGCAAAGGGTCGTTCCCTTTGATTATAAAAGGGGTAATGGCTCTAGTTGGGTCATCAACAGATAGAATTAAAAAAAAAAAAAAAAAAAAGGTGAGAACAAGGATTGAGAAGCTGTTGAGAAAAGGAGCACGGAGGAAATTGTTGGTGAATCCTCGAGTTGAAGAAGCCGGCGACGCACCAAATTTTCGGCAAGCAAGATCGAGACTTGGATTGAGGTGAGTTGTTGATTCTTCCATTTCAAGTTTCTAGCAATCGATTCCTTTGTTGAGTTGGTAGTCGCATTGGGTTTTCTTTTGATGTGGGAAACAGTGCATTGGGTATCGGTATATGTATGAAGAGAATAAAAAAAAAGAAAGGAGATTACAGAAGATGTCATGGGGGAAAGGGTTTAATTCAAAAGAAAAAAAAAGGGGGGGGGGGAAGACGAAGTGAGGTGGGTTTTGTAATGGTGGATGGTGTTGGGAGAATTTTGAGTGAGAGAGATTGAAATTATGAGATTTTGTACTAGGGGGTGGGAAGCCCAAAAGAAAAGAAATAAAGTAAGAAAAGTTGATGGGAGTCAAGTGAGTCAAAGTCAAGAAAAAAAAAGGTGGGGTTTGGGAAGGAGTGTTATAATAATTAAAAAACAAAACAAAACAAAACAAAAATGTATAATTAATTTATTAATAGTTCAATTAGTTAATTAGATGCAGGTAAAATGTTGTTTAAAATAATTTGGTGTATTTTCTGTATTTGTTGTTAGATTTGGGCCAGTACGAGCATCAGTGACTTACACGTACAAGTTATTGTCCATTATTTTTCGGTAAGGGATTATACTCCTTTAAGTTATTTGATCAGCGTATTTTATTCGGTAGGCTTCCATTATAATTTATTGGCTTAGCACTTTCTTTGTAAACCTATGTTCGGCATTCGCCGATATTTGCTTTGAACTCCGTCGAGCTTATTTTGTTCATAATCTGAATTTTGAAACTTTTGTAATCCACATTTGACTTATTTGAAATATCGATCCGTTGGAAAAACAGATTGCATAATTTTGGACATTTGACTTTGTTTGGAACTCCTCCGTGATCACTAAGTAAATTTAGTTGTTACGCGAAATACGTAACATATTTGAACTTTGAATTATTTGACACCACTGGACATGTGGTGAGGTTATCCGGATACACCTTTAGGCCCGTTGCGGGTTTAGGCCCGCCGGGTATTTGGCCCATTGGGGCAGTTAGTCAGGTCGAAATGACCGCTTATGTGATCATGGAATCTGCGGGTATTCTTTGTTTCCAACTGGTATGGGACAGTTGGCAACAATTGAATAACTCGTATTTGTTTTGAGCTTTATCTATTGTTTGGAATTTCTAAATATACACTATATTCGATTTATTTGTTTCTGTATCCGATAAATGCAGTTTTCGGCCTTGTTAAAATTATTTGATTCTGGCGAAATTTATTTTTTTGGTCAACTCCTCCTTATAAACCGGAGGGGTTGTATATGAACTTGCTGGGCATTGTTCGCTCACCCTTTTTCTATTTTCTTTAGGTCATAAGTAAAGTTTGAGATCTTTTGGGATCAGGTGGACCGTTTGAGTGGTGGAGCGGACAAGTTTAAACCTTCCTAAGTTTGATAGGTTATTTTTGGGGATAACATTTGTTCGGGATTTTTTGTTGATGGTTATTACATTTCGGAAACTGGTATTAGATCGTTATGTATTTGAAATGGGAAATATTTAAATGTTTTATTTTTGTTATTCTGTGAGTTAGTATTTAGAATTGGTGACGTGGCCAAATTGTGGGACCGCGGTATCGGTGCCGAGTTTGGGGCGTTACAAAGTGGTATCAGAGCTTAGGTTTCAGATCCGGATGGTTTTAGGATTTGGAAACTACTAGAATTAAGAATTGATAGTAGTATTGGGATTACGTTTTTGTTATTGGCTACCCTATAACATTAAGTTATGATTGTAGCGTTAAGTTTATGAGTATGTGTGTTAGCCTTACTATCAAATTTACTCCTTTGAGATTTGAGTATATAGGTAATTATGAGGTGACATGATTGGAAAGAAAAAAAACCGTTGTCACCATCGTTTTGCGTGCCAAGGGATTGATGAAGTTTATGTTTTAAACTTGAGACATGATATTTGGGAAATCATTAATTGGTATATGTGTGCCCCTTAAAATTTGATTTATGGTTTGATCTCTTTGGGTATTGATGTGTCGATCTCAATAAGAAAATAAACAGTCAATTTTTGGTTGTCGCAATTGATTGACAAATTTTGTGTTAGGTCATAAGACGTAGGTAGACATAAACATATGTCATGAGCTTTTGTTGCAATTTTGGAATTCAATAAATTTAGTGTAATTTATGAGCCTAATTTAGTTATATAGTGGAGATGTTCATTTATTTAATTTATCGACTATTGGCTTCTATGGCGACCTCTAGATACCATATTAGAAAATGTTGATGAATGAGACATTAATGGACAAATTGAATCTAGAATTGGAGAGCTCGAGTAAGCACCTCTCAGAAATGATTGAATTTTAAAGACAGAGATATAGTTATATTCTTTGAAGAAAATTATTTATTTATGTGACGCTTTTAAATTATGTTTTGGTTCAATGCGCACAAGGTTTTGGTTCGAGGTTAAAGAATTACTAGAGAGGCCTTGCCCTACTATGTTACGATATATGTAGAGAAATGCACCATTATTAGTTAGCAAGTGTTAGATGACAAGTTTGATTTCTTATTAAGTATTGTAACATTTTGTTACCCAGGTATACTTAGGTGAGCATGACGTGGTGGTAGGCGTCATGTCTTTTGCAATGATTAAGCTTTATTGATCCTAGTGCTTCACACTTGGTCACACTTGCATGACTTATAAAATTATCATCTCGGAATCTAAAAGTTGATCCTATTATAGACACGTTGACTATGGGGTTCTTTTTAGTAACCTTAGTAATTGGATATCGGCCTTTAAGTTTGAGGGTAGAGAGAGGCCTACCGGTTTGGTTCATTTAGGCCTTGAGGATTTTGAAGTAAATTTTGGGTATGGTAATTGGTTGTTTACTTTTAAGGACAAAATAAAGACACTTGAGTTTCTAGTAGTGACTTTCGAATACCCTTGCTACAATTAAGGATTTAATGAATTGGGTATTTAAAGAGTTTTTGTTTTACTGGTGTATGATTGTGTTCATCGTGGATAAATTGGTCTACTCCAAGTTTTGGAAGGAGCTTGAACAAACATCTAAGATCATCATTTTGATTTTTATTAAGGAAATATCGAGGAGATAACCTGGTTACATGGGAGTCAATTGTGGATTATTTTATTGACCATGGGCTATTGATCTTGATAGTTGATAGTGTTGTAAGACTACCACCCTAGGTTATCCTCTGAGATTTGGAATAACTTATTTTGCCTTTAGAATGAATTGAGTTTGAGTACACCTTATGCTATAATATTTTGAGGTACCCATGTTTTACATAGTTGTATTATGTGCATTTGAAGTTATTTAGGTGTGACAAGGATTTGTTTAATAAAAGGTCTTACTGACGAGCCTATGTTAATTTATTCGGATATTTTAGTTTAGTTAGATGTGCTACACAAATAAGGAGTTTCTTTTGATGGGATATAAAAACATTATTGTCAAGAGTATTGGTGGAGAGCTTAAGTTATTATTTGGTGGAAACTCAAGGTTTGAGGTTTTCGTTTAGTGGGTATCTCTTGATAGTAATGAGTGACGTTAAGCGTTTCGCGTTGTGGCATGTTTGGAAATAGAACCGGCGTAGCTCAAGAACTATGAGAAGAATTATCCAACCCATGATTTGGAGTTAGCAGCTGTGGTGTTTGCTGTGAAAATTTGGAGGCATTGTCTGTATGGGGAGAAGTGTGAGATTTATACCGACCATAAAAGTCTTAAGTATATATTCACCCAAAAAGAGTTAAATATGCAGCAGCGAAGGTGGTTGGAACTACTTAAGGATTATGATTGTACGATACTATATCACCCTGGGAAGGCCAACGTCGTGGCTGATGCGTTGAGTCGGAAGAACCAAGGGAGCTTGGCGGTTATGATCACTAAGGAAAGGAGAATTTTAGACGACCTAAAATCCTTGGGAGTTGAAGTCAGGGTTCCAGGCGATAGGGGACTTTTGGCGGAAATGAGTGTGCAACCATCTTTGTTAGAAAGAATTAAGGCATGATAAGCGGTGGACCTAAGGTTGATGGAAGTTTCGAAAGGTCTCGAGGAGGGTCGTCATTCAGATTTCCGGGTTAGTAGTGATGAGATTCTACGTTTTGGATCGAGTTTGTCCTCTCGGACCGAGTGAAGGAAATCTTGGAGGAAGCACATAGCTCGAGGTTCGCGGTACACCCTGGTAGCACAAAGATGTACCGGGATGTGCGTGGTACCTTCTGGTGGGATAACATGAAAAGGGAGATCGCAGAGTTTGTCTCCAAGTGTTTGGTATGTCAGCAAGTGAAGATCGAGCATCAGAAGCCAGGAGGGTTATTGCAATCATTACCGATTCCCGAGTGGAAGTGGGAACATATCACCATGGACTTTGTGATCGGGTTGCCTAAAGACTTTGAAGGGTCACAATGCTATATGGGTTATTGTGGATCGATTAACAAAGTCTGCACATTTTCGACTTTTTAGGTTCTGATTCTTTAGAAAGTTGGCGGTATGTTAACGAGATTGTCGGTTAAGCATGGGGTTCTAGTCTCTCGATTGTGTCGGATTGTGATGCAAGGTTCACCTCTAAGTTTTGGTCGGGTTGCAAAAGGCGTTAGGTACAAAGTTGAGCATGAGTACGACTTTTCACCCTCAAGCAGATGGTCGGTCGAGCGGACCATCTGACCACTAGAGGACATGTTGCGGGGCGTGTGCTTTGGATTTCTGGGGTAGTTGGGATGATCACTGCCGTTGGTGGAATTCACGTACAACAATAGTTATCACGCGAGTATTGGGATGGCAGTCTGCGAGGCTTTGTATGGGCGGAAGTGTCGATCACCTACACTTGGGGATGAAGTCGGTGAAAGGAAGCTACGGGACTGAGTTAGTACAAGCTACATCGGAGAAGGTGCGAGTTGATTAGGAAAGAGACTTCTTATGGCCCGAAGCGAGGCAGGAAGTCGTATGCGGAGCAACGTCGGCGAGGGACTTGAATTGAGCGGGGATCACGTGTTCCTAAAGATTTCGCCTACAAGAGGGTTATGAGCTTTGGTATTAAGGGTAAGCTAAGCCCGAGGTTTGTTGGACCGTTTGAAATACTTGAGCGGGTGGGAGAAGTCGCCTACCGACTTGCTCTACCACCTACACTCTCCGGAGTTCACAATGTGTTCCATGTGTCGATGCTAAGAAAGTACATGTCAGACCCTAGTCACGTGATCGCGTATGAACCCTTGCAACTCCGAGAAGATTTGAGTTATGAGGGACAACCTGTCCGAATTGTGGATCGGAAGGACCAGGTTTTGAGGAGGCGAACTATTCCTTATGTAAAGGTCCAGTGGGGTAACCATACCGAAAGGGAAGCCACATGGGAGCTCGAGGAAGAGGTGATGGAGAAATATCCCGAGCTATTTGTTTGACCAGGTACGTCAAGTTTAGAGGACTAAACTTATTTTAAGGGGGTGAGAGTGTAATATCCCTAATTTTGATAATATTTTGTTTAATTAGAATAATTATTTTGAGCCTAAATTAGTTTAATTATCTTGAGCCGATATTTGTGGTTTGACCAAAATTTGGAAGAAATTAATATTTGGGCCTATTAGTGAATTGGCAGTGAGCCCATTTAATTTTAATGTGCAATTGAGTTATTTATTTTGTGTTTGGGATTAGGCCCAATTGATGGTCCATTTGTTAAGTATAATAATAATAATAATAATAATAATAATAATAATAATAATAATAAATAATAATCACAACATTTAAAGAAAGTTACTGCTACAATAAATGGGGGGAGTTGAAGGGATGTTCGTGGTTGAAGAAAAACGGCCGGAAATTACACCGCAATCATGGAGGAACCCAAGAGTTGTTCTTCCATGATTATTTAAGGGGAACAGATTTTTCCCTTCAGTAGATCAGTCACAAAGATAATAACGGAGAGGGAGAGAGCTGTGGGAGAGGGAGCACGGAGAGAATTGCCGGAGAAGTCTCGAGTCAAAGAAACCGGCGACGCTCTATATCTCCGGCGGACGGGATCAAGCTTTGGAGAAGGTAAGACATCGATCCTTCTGTTCTTTTCCAAGTTCTAGTAATTTACTCCTTGACTAAGTTGATTATTATGTGGGTTTCCTTCGAATTGGTGGCGTGGGTGTGAATGAGTTTGTGGAAGGAAACAATATTGATAAAAAGAGTGTTGGGGAGAAGGAGAAGTGAAGTTGCCGGGTGGATGAAAGGAGAAGACGAAGCAGGAAATGGGCAGAGGGAATTAAAAAAAAAAGAAGGAAAGAAGCAGGATCGAGCAGAGGAGATAAAAAAAATAGAAAGGGAAAGAAGGGGGAGGAGGGGATTTTCGGGTAGGAGAGGTATTATGAAGGGGTAGGTTTCTTTTAAAAATTGGTGAAGGAAAGTGATAGGTGATGGTGACTAATGACAAAAAAAAAAAAAAAAAAGGTGGGAAAAGGGTTTTTTTCTTGGTGAGGGGACGGGTGAGAGAGGTAGGCTAGGTATAAGGGGGGGGGGGGTGTTATGAGTGATTAGTAGACTTTAAAAAAAAAGAAAAAGAAAAAAAAAAGGAAATAGGAGAAAAGTTGTTGTTTTGTCTGGTGGAATAAAAAAAAAGTGGGGGGTTTTGACTTTTGGTTTGGGAGGGATTAATAAAAAAAAATAAAAAGAAAGAAAATCAATATATATAGTTTATTCATTTGAAGTTTTAGTTAATTAAATGTAATAATTTGGTTTTGAATATTAGATTTGAGCTAAAACGGGTTGCCGCTTATTTGCGAAAAAGTCAATTCTGAAGTTTCGTTTTGAGGTAAGGGATTATACTCCTTTAAGTTATTTGATTATCGTATTTTATTCGGTAGGCTTCCATTATGATTTATTGGCTTAGCACTTCCTTTGTAAACCTTTATTCGGCATTCGCCGATATTTGCTTTGAACTCCGTCGAGCCTATTTTGTTCATAATCTGAATTTTGAAACTTTCGAAATATCAATCCATTGGAAAAATGAATTGTATAATTTTGGACATTTGACTTATTTGAAATATCGATCCGTTGGAAAAACAGATTGCATAATTTTGGACATTTGACTTTGTTTGGAACTCCTCCGTGATCACTAAGTAAATTTGGTTGTTACGTGAAATACGTAACATATTTGAACTTTGAATTGTTTGACACCACCGGACATGTGGTGAGGTTATCCTGATACACCTTTTGGCCCGCTATGCGTGTTTAGGCACAGGTATTTGGCCCATCAGGCTTAGTCGCCGAAATGACCGCTTATGTGATCATGGAATCTGCAGGTATTCTTTGTTTCCAACTGGTATGGGACGGTTGGCTACAATTGAATAACTCGTATTTGTTTTGAGCCTTATCTATTGTTTGGAATTCCTAAATATACACTATATTCGATTTATTCGCTTTCTCAGATTCAATAAATGCGCCGCTTTGTTAATGTTATTTGACTCGACGACATTTATTTTTGTGGTCAACTCCTCCTTAGAAACCTGAGGGGTTGTATATGAACTTGTTGGGCATTGTTCGCCACCCTTTTTCTAATTTCTTCAGTCATAAGTAAAATTTGAAATCTTTTGGGAATCGTGGATCGTCAAGGGTGGCGCGACGTAATAAATTATCTTGGATTTGGCAGTTTTTATTTTAAAGATTAAAGCATTAGTCTGGAATATTTGGTGGTTTTTATGTCTTGGAATTTTTGTTAGACTGTCATGTATTTTGGAGATGAAAAGTTTAAATATTTTATTTTGGAAATTCTGTGAGTTAGTATTTGGAATTAGTGACGTGGCCAAATTGTGGGACCGCGGTGTCGGTACCAAGTTTGGGGCGTTACATTTATAAACTTCATAGAAAAAGGAAACTCATTTTGGGAAAAAAATTCATCCAACGATTGGCACAGTGCACTTTTCTCAAGATTCATACTTTCTATATTTTCATAAAAGAGGAAACTATGCCAGTACGTCAAAGAACTTCAATTTATCTAATTGACTACTAGCTATCTCTTTCTTTTTCATGTTAGTATTCCTAAGTGCTCCTAGGTATTCGGTCAAGGTTTTACAAGCAGTCTTCCCATCTCTTTAATTTCCTAATCTTTAGTCCTATTATGCTTTTAGTGTTTAGTGGCTCAAAGATCCATTAGGAATTTTAGGTTAAACCTAGGCTCACACAATGCCAAATGTAGGGGCACCATCAGAAATTTGTCATAAGCATTATTTCAAGAAATTAAGAACAAGTGTTGAGACGAACTAATAACATACATCAGATTCCACATGTATTCACAAATCATAAGTGAGCGGATTGAGGGAATAAGTACGTACCAATAACAATGGACGATTGTTGCTGCTCCGTCTTTGCTAACAACCAAAACCAATGAACTTTGTTAAGAACCCTAAATTTTGGAGTGAAAATTTTAATAAGACATAAGATTGAGAGATAATCTTTGGAGGAGAGAGATATAAAGAACAAGAGAGAGAGAGAGAGCGCACGTATAGATTGTTCTTCTAGCAGTGAGCAATGCAAGTTGATCCCCTCCACTAAACGATCCCTAATTAAGGTCCTCCCTTAAGCATCGATCAATTTGAGATGAGAGAAATCTTTGTGGTTGTTGCTGGTATGGTTTGGAGAGAGCAACAATGAAAAGGGTTGAAAGATGAGAGGGGCTAAGGTTTGGGGATTTTGACTTTTGAAAGTTTTCTAAACTTATTTACGTGCAAATGGGTTGTGGGCGGGAGGAGGAACAATTTCGACATCTAATACAACGCAACCAGTTAAACATTGTAAACAGCACAACGTTTACATGTCAAAAACATTGTAGAAAAAATAGATAGCACAACGTTTGCTTCCAAAAATGTTGTATAAACATAATACACAACGTTCACTAAAAAAAGGTTGTCGAAGAACAACCCTATGACAACATTTTTTGAAAAACGTTATGTGAAGTGACCCTATCACAACGTTTCTGAAAAAATGTTGTGTAACATGACCCAATCACAACGTTTTTAAAAAAAAACGTTGTGAAAAATGATCCTATCACAACGTTTCTAGAAAAACGTTGTGAATCAAACGTTGTGAATGTCTAGTTTTCTTGTAGTGACGGCACAATCATTTTCATTATTTATCGTCTTAATTGTTGTTTGCATTAACTGTTCTTATGCACAATAAATATTTTGTTTTTCCAGATATTTACTAACCCCCAAACACAAAGTCAAATATTTTGTACACGATCCATTAGTTAATCTGTAATAGATCTAGTGAAAAACATAGTGCACTTTTAAATCCAAAGTTGACTGCTTTGGTGGTGGACGCAGTACTCTTTGTAGTACGAACCATCTCCAATTTCCTGCATTCTTATTTCCTGTCTGAGTTCATTATTACTGTTTTTATTATTTATATCTTCTTATTCCTTCTTGCATTAAACTTGGAGATTCATCAAAGTCTACTGGTAATGCTTATCAGCAGACTTTGTATGTATTCCTAACGAACTTATCCACTGCTACATCTTGTCTATAAGCTGTTAGCATTCGCTTAAGAAAATTCTCCCAAAAGTATTTAAATGAATCTAGGCTATTTACCCTCCCCTTCTAGCCTAGTATTGTGCCTTTTGGGACTAACATGATTGATTAAAATGGGTTAGTGGAAAGGGGGAACTTATGTGGTGGTCACAAGCCTTGCATGACACGACATGCATAGATGGAGAGAAAGGGCAGCCGTAGGGTTTGGTTAGAGGGGCTCCCTAATCCTTGATACTCAAGGATTGATCTAGATTAGGAAATCTGCTACTAGTTAGGATTTATTTTAAGTTATTTAGTTGGTTTAAGATTTCTTTTTTGTTTTTAATTAGTATAGGATTTACTTCATGTAAGCCCATAATTCTCAACAGAATTTGGTTTATTTTCGTAATAAAATTCAGTTGATCCACTGGTCTAAACCTTTTTCCTCTGTCAAACTTAATGTTGATGGTGCATCTCGAGGAAATCCCGGCCCTAGTGGTGGAGGTGGAGTTGTTCGTAATAGTCGGGGGGATATTATTTTTGCTTTTTCCTCTTTCTATGGTGATGCTTCTAACACTGTTGCTGAGGCTAAGGCGTTACTTCAGGGTGTTTGTTGGCTTAGTGTGGCGACCCGACCCGGATCCCAAGACGAGATCCCGAGGTCGTGCCGCTTTCAAAAGGCACATAACAAAAACAAACAGCAAATAGTGGGTAAGGCCATAACGGCGATACGCCAAAAACTTTAACACATGCGAAAGCGTAATATAATTAAACAGTGGCGCCCGAGCTAACAAGCTCAAACTAATACAACCTTAGAGATAATGAATCTCTTGGTCCAAAAATAAAATCATGTGACGCAACAATAGGCACATATAACAATTAATAGCAATTATATATCAAGTCATCGGCGATGTTACGGCCGGAACCCAACATTAAACTAAGTCTACAACTCTAGTCTAACATGCTTAACGGCTAAAAACATGCCGGATAATAAACATAATAATCAAACCAATATATGGTTAAAACAACTAAAGCATGAGCATCATAAATACATAAGGCACGACTAACATATGTCGGCTCTCAAATATTAAGTACTAATAAACATAAGTACTAATAACCAAACACAACAAGTCTTGCTACCCCACATAAAGTTTATATAACTTTATGTTCCGTCGTCCTTGCCAAAAGAAAAGGTACTAAAAT
The DNA here is from genome assembly GCA_013146195.2 of Codonopsis lanceolata. NCBI lineage: Eukaryota > Viridiplantae > Streptophyta > Magnoliopsida > Asterales > Campanulaceae > Codonopsis > Codonopsis lanceolata. The sequence goes on along the minus strand of CM028381.1, from coordinate 30,230,528 downwards.
ACAAGGTAGCAACCTCGTCAAAGCTTCACCAACGTAACTCGACAATCACTTGAACCACTACGGCTCGGATCTAGGAAAACAATCAAAACAAATAGGAGTAAGCCATAAAGACTTAGCAAGTTACTAACATAACTTCCTGTCATGGCATCATGCTCAACAATAATAATTCATGCTATTGGCATAATATACATTTCATAAATGATCATGTCAAGGCATTCATACTTAACAATCTTGAATATCATGTTATCAACAAGTATAACATTTCATTAATTCAATCAACCATCAATTCATATCATATCATATTCACGTAGCACATTATTCACATATAAACACTCGTGAGTCAATTCATACAAAAGGGATGTGATATCGTTACCTCTTTTTCGCGCATGTCGCTCTGCAAAAACATGTGCAAAACCTTTATGTGTCCTCGATATCCCTTTCGTGGATATCGACGTCCCGAGACATTTCGCTCGAGTTCCGATAGTTATCAAAGTCATGTTTCCATACTACAACCGAGATCAACTACTTCCCTACCGTGGCCATCGATAGAGGGTGTGTGATCCGCGCGGCGATCCATCAAAATCACGAATCTCACAATTGTGAAGATGATGCATCGTCCCGCCCAAAACTCAACAAACCGACCACCGGACTCAAACTTCAAGCACGTAATACATTATCATATGCTCAAATAAGTAGGCATGTACTCTACAATCATCTAGTCATGCTTTTACTTCACAACTAGCACATAATCACATTAGAGATAAAATCAAGGCTCTAATCATCAAGTGTTCTTCATACACTTTAAAATGCTTGGAGGCTTAACCTCCATTAATACTACCCCAAAATTCGTAGGACTTAGGCATATTACTCCTTAATGTCATACTAACTCCCATTGTCAACTCCTCGTGAGTCATAATCAATCTTTCAAAAATTAGGTATAGAAGCCGTTGGCTTCAATACTCTCCTATGTCCATACTAACATGAATAAATAGGTTACTAAGGTCATTAAACCCATAAGACCCCAAATCAAACATTTAAGTATGCAACATAGAATCACACAAGTTAGGCATATATATTCATTCACAAGTCATCAAACATGCTCCCAACACTTAAACAAACAAGATAGAATGATTTATCATATATCTCTACCCTTGAATATCATCATAAACATACTTTACAATCTGTTTACTAAGGTTATTAAACCCATAAAACTCCACTCAAACAATTAACTAGTCAACATAGAATAGAAGTCACAAACAAGGCATATATATTCATTCTTTCTATTTCATCAAATATGAGTCTAACCATTTCATCAAATATGCTCCCAACACTTAAACAAACAAGATAGAATAATTCATCATCTATATCTACACATGAATATCATCATAAACATATTTTACAACATGTTCATTCAACCAAAATTTCATCATCTAGCATATGTGAAACATGGTATCTCTACAAGCCTAACCATTTCATCAAACATGCTCCCAACACTTAAACAACAAGATAGGGTTATTTATCATACATCACACATAAATAACATCATAATCATGGTTTATAATCTGATTATAATCTGTTCATCCAACCAAAAATGCATCATTTAGCATATACGAGAACATGGCATCTCTACAAGCCTAACTATTTCATCAAACATGCTCCCAACACTTGAACAACAAGATGGGGTGATTTATCATACATCAATACACACAAATAACATCATAATCATGGTTTATAATCTGATTATAATATGTTCATCCAACCAAAATGCATCATTTAGCATATACGAGAACATGCATCTCTACAAGCCTAACTATTTCATCAAACATGCTCCCAACACTTGAACAACAAATATGGAAGATTTATCATACATCAATACACATAAATAACATCATAATCATGGTTTATAATCTGATTATAATATGTTCATCCAACCAAAATGCATCATTTAGCATATGAGAACATGACATCTCTACAAGCCTAATGTCATCAAACATGCTCCCAACACTTAAACAACAAGGTAGAATGATTTATCATACATTAATACACATAAATGACATCATAATAAGGGTTTATAATCTGTTCACAACCGAAATGCAACATTTAGCATATACGAGAACATAGCATCTCTACAAGCCTAACCATTTCATCAAACATGCTCCAACGCTTAAACAACAAGGTAGGTGATTTATCATACATTATCACACATAAATAACATCATAAACATGGTTTATAATCTGTTTATAATCTGATCATACAGCCAAAAATATAACATTTAGCATATACGTGAACATAGCATCTCTACAAGCCTAATTATTTCATCAAACATGCTCCCAATGCTTAACAACAAGATGGAATGATTTATCACATTATCACACCTAAATAACATTAAAATCATGATTTACAATCTGATCATAATCTGTTTATAACCTAAAATGCATCATTTAGCATATACGAACATGGCATCTCTACAAGCCTAACTATCTCATCCAATATGCTCCCAACATTAAACAACAAAGTAGAATGATTTATCATACATTACCACACCTAAATGACATCATAATCATGGTTTATAATATGTTTATAATCTGTTCATACAACCAAAATTCATTATTTAGCATATACGGGAACATGACATCTCTACAAAGTCCAAGGTTTCATTGACCTC
>CM028381.1:30093629-30227763 GCA_013146195.2 Codonopsis lanceolata | reverse complement strand
GAATAGGCATTTGAAGGATCAAGGGGAAGGTGTAGTTTTTTTCGGTTATGGTAACAGGCATTTAGGTGAAGGAGTTCGGGGTTGGTTTCACGTGGGAGGTGGATTGAGGTTATAAGCATTTGGAATAATACCACCTTGGGAAATAGGGTTGATATATGGTTGAAGGCTAGTACTTGGTTGCTTTTAGAGGCTTGGAAGAGGATATTTTATGTAGTATCGGGAGACGCTTTATTTCGAGGAAGGAAAAAGTATCGAGGAGAAAACTTTGGGCTTTTAACTTGTTGAGAGATAGTGGCAGGGTTTACGCAAAACTTGCCAAAAGATTGCCAACCACTTGGTTTGTCACCTTTTCCACATAGGCATCCAATTCCTTTTTAGCCGATTTCAAATCCGGAGGAGGTGCGTACTCGGGGAGTTTCTTTTTCGGTTCCCGGCTTCGCTCATTCTTGGTCCCGATCATAGTTTGTTTATTTTTAGCGGACCATCTTGCTTTCTTTGTATCCTCTCCACTTGCCACTTACGTCGATTTACGTGCATGTATCCCGTATCAATCAACTAGTACTATCTCTGCCTTTCCAAACTCGGGCCAGGTTTCTGAGGAAAAGGGGTTTGAAGGCATCAGAAAGGGTTGGCTGAAGGCTTTCTGAGTTTGGAGTACAGCGTGCCTTTATTAATATTTTTTATTATTATTCATTTTCCCTACACTTGATCGAACAAGCACCGCTTTGTTTTGACCGGTCTCAAGACTATTCTGGAATAGTGGATTCTTTCTCAGTATAGGACCCTCGTATTCCACCCGGCCTTTCAACTCTCCAAGATCGGCTGATCTCGGACGAAGGACCTATACTCTTTCCAGGATCCACCATTCAAAATGGTCTAGGTCGAACATCAGAAAATTATTAGTCAGCCCCTGTGTATACTTTTATTCATATCTCTCATTTTTTGCTCTTTTTTTGTTTTCACATGGACTGACCAATGATTTAGAGATGTAAAAACCGATCGATCCATGAAGTGTCCTGAGAGTCTATATACAATTTAATGTTGGCTGATGCAAGGGGTAAGCTGGCCATGGTGTAGGGTAGCAATTCAGAATATTTCTACATGCGTGCGGCGTGTATGCGGTATCTAAGCGATAAAATCTCTTTTTTCGGATATAAAGCAATAAATAAACAGATATGACATGTCTTGTTGTTCTTTATGGATTTTCTTGGTTTTTTTTTAGTTTAAGCGTGAGCAAGCAACCATTCAGATCAAGAAATAGAAAGAAAAGTGGGGAATCTATCTATTCCTATTAATTACATATTGATCCTAGTCCACAAAATAAAATGACATAATGAAATAATATTTACATATTTTGTGCGATGAAAATAAAGCATCTGAGAATAAAGCAATAATAAAATAAAGCCCCAGTCCTTTTGTTATCTTTGCTGAAATCTATTTTATTCTTCATCTTTTTTTTGTAAATATACCTGTAATGGTAACTGGAACGAAACTACTGCAAGATGGAGGATCATATCCACAAATATATACACATATATATAAGAACGCAATATTTAAAATGCTAAAGAAATATAATAAGCATATTTTAGTCAAAAACTAAAGAAAACTGAAAAAAAAATTCATGACAACTGAGTCTAGCCCTCCATTTTTATTTTCTTTAAAATAAAAACGACATCCCCATCAGTCGCCTTGTGAGTGCCCGGGCGCTCCGGACCCAGGGCCCTTTTTAGGGGCTGGTTGCGAAGGACATCACTCTTTTCATTTCATCCTCCCTTATTTAGGGAAGGCGAAATTAAAAGTGCAAAAAGAGTGTTGTCGAAAGCGCGTTGAATACGCCTCGGTCACTGAGTGTGCTTTAGTTTATTATGAGTGCTTTAGACTTTTCCATAACTCATCCTCCCTTGTTTAGGGGAAGACAAGATACAGAAAACACACCACCCTTTTCATTCCCATCGTCCCTTGTTTAAAGGAAAACGGAAAAGTGTAAAAAAAGGATGTTGCGAAGACGCGTGGGAACATGCCCTGCCTCACTGTGGACTGATTGTACATTCTGGATTACTATGAGTGCTTTGGGTTTTCCGTAGCTCATCCTTCCTTGTTTAGGGGAAAACAAGATACAGAAAGTGAATCACCATTTTCATTATCATCGTCCCTTGTTTAGGAGAAAATGGAAAAGTGCAAAAAAAAGGATGTTGCGAGTCTCACTGTAATCCAAAATGTTGTAACAGAGTCGTCATCTTTATTTTAAGGAGAAATAAAGAAAAATCAAAAATAACCAGAGTTTGTAAAAAAAAAAAAAAAGGGTTCGGGGGCTAAGTTACGAGGTGGGAAGGTGTTAAGCACCCAACTCGCCCTTTCGGTATCAAAAATGGTTTTTGGCTAAAATATGATTTTATTATATTTATCTAGCAAATGAAATAAAGCATTTAAACAAATATATATGTATCTATATTATTTACAGACTTGCAACCGCTTCCTTCCGGTAATTACAAATACATTTAAAAATATTTGTCCATAATGGCTCTTTTTAGTGTTTTTTTCTATATAGATCCGGGTAGCATAACTGCTTATATTTTTACATTGGCACTTTTTTATATAACCTATTACAGGCTTACCTTAGAGAGTGTAGGTTGTACTCGCTCTGTCCTTAGGAGAGGAATCTTTTCTTTGTTGTGGAGATTCGGAGCGAGTGCTTGCTTCGAAAGTTGCTACGCGCCGTAAAAGCAGGCGGAGCTGCTTGCGTTTTCTTGTTGTTTGTTCTTTTGGCGGAAATCGAGGCGAGCAACCGCTACTCGGCGGTTGGCCTCTCGGATTCGAGGCGAGTAGCGCTCTTTTACGGATTTTTGGACCGGAGAAATAGGGTGGAATCTTAGCTAGAAGGCTAAGGTTCACTTTGACCGGTTGGATTTAAGTTTGGAGGAGATTTGACAGAGTTTTGAGGCTTATAGGAGGAGGGGTACTCTCTCTCTCTGGCTTACTGCGTAAACTGAACGCGGCTTCTTAACTGTGTGCGGAGTGAAATCGTGAATGAATTCACCGAGGCCGAGCACCTCTATTTATAGCTGGGAGTGAGAATCCCTTTGGCATTTTGAGTTTTCTTTCTGTGATTCATCGGCTTGTACCGCACGCTTAAGAGAGTGTATCGGAGGCAAAGTGCTACAGTGCACAATCACTATTTGGGCGCCACCCCCATAAGAAGTGGGCGCCGTGCCTGGTTCCTCTATGGGTGGCGCCTGGTTCCAATTTCATGCCTCTTTTTGACACTTTGGCCCCTGCATTTCACTGTTTTACGCATCCAGCTTATCCTTTTGCATTTTCACAATTATTACTTAAACAAATGTATGTTTGAAGAAAAGTACCCCTTAATTTATTACTTCAATATATTTCTTATTTTCATATTATATTTTACTCCCTCCGTTCTGGGCAAAGAGTCCACTATTCTATTTTGGAATGTTTCACTTAAAGAGTCAAATTTCAAAAATTAAGATATAAAAGTGTCATTTTTGGAAAAATTAAGATATAAAAGTGTCTCCAATTAAAAGTTTATTTTCAAAAAACTACTATAAGTGTCATTTTCTTAAAAAAGTTTGATTTTCAAACGATAACTCTTTACCCGGAACAGAGGGAATAATTCTTAACACATCAACTAACAAGACAATTGTTTTCATTCTATTTTTATATTTTCTTAATAGATGTATATATTTTGATAATGCTTATGAATCGTTTCATATTTTATTACAAAATAATCAATTCATTAAAGTATTTACCTACCAAAATTTTAGATAATATGTGATACCTCATTACTAAAATAAATGATTAATTTAAAAAAAATTATATAAAAATAAATTTTTATTTTTATTTGATGTAAACAATGTGTATGCTTACCCAACCTTGACATTTTTGGAAAAATAATTGGAGACAAAAGTAAAGGGTATTTACATAAATGGCCAAGTCAAAGATGACTTGGTTATTTATAACCTCACTTAAAAAAATATACTTTTATAGCCACTTTTATCTAAAAATACCATCAATACCCTTTCCCTGTCATTTGCGTTCATTGCGTGCGTCGGCGACTGCGTTCATGGTGGAACAGAGGGAGAGAGCTACTGCGATGGGGATCTTGGCCAGAGATGGAGGATAGGGCGAGATCTTGGCCGGAGATGGAGGTTGGGGATGAAGAAGACGAAGACGAAGAAGACTGGAGGCGGGATCATTGTCGCCGGACGAACCAAACGTCGGACGCCAGACGAAGATGAACACCATTGTCACCGGAGATGAAGAAGACGAAGATGAAACCACAGTGGTCGACTAGACGACCACCTAGTCGACCAGGAGCTTTTTCGTCAGATCTCTTCTTTGGTTAGTCAAAGGCTATATATATTCATCAATCGGGTCAAATGGCTGTATTTGATAAATCTCACCAAAAGTATACGAGAGAGCCATCTATGAACGCTTACAAGCACAAATCTGCAACATAAATACTCGTCCTTCTTTCTGGCTCCTTGTAAATTTAATAAGAAAATTTGTGTAGTTACTAATTATTAAAAAAAAATCAATAATAACAATTTGGTAGGCATTGAATTGATTATCAATTTTAATCAATTCATAATTAATCTAAGGCAAAAGGTATTAATCATTTACGATATGATTTCAAAATATGATTTTACTATTGGATTGATTTTTTACAATTATATATTTTAGTTAGATTTAATTTTAATTGTTTTATTTTAGTAAGTAATGATCACATGTTTTCTCAAAATTTGTTTGACAAAAATCATTGTTTATAAAATTAGTTTTTTTTTATCATGTGATGTGGCAAAATCCTCAGCTTGGGCCGTCTGTTCTGTGGGTAGGATATCTGGGCTTGTAGCTGCTTCCTTGAACCTGGCTGAAAGCACAGAAAACCTGAGTAGAAGTGCAAGGCAGGGCCTCGCGAAACCCCTCCGGCGTGAGAGTAAGTACCGTGTATGAGAACAGAATACCAGAACTCAAGGAAGAGGCAGGGTGTATGAGAGTATGTACCTTTATGATGACTGGTGGAGGGGTATTTATTGGCCCTTGTGTGGTTGAATCCGGGTAGGATCTGGTTTCCCTAGTCATCCTGTTTCACAAGGAATGAAACTCTAGGTATCCTGGTGAGATACGGCTGGCCGCGTGATATCAGGAATGGATAAGGCGAGTGTCCTGCCTACATATGATAACTTGTGGCCGTGCCTTGGCGGGCAAGCCACTTGGCGTCGTTTGCTCGATAAGAACTGAGCGGGCAAGGCCCTGCTCGTCTGCATGATAGATGATGTATCTGAGCTGATCATAGTTCCCGGGCAAGGCCCCTGATCGGACAGGCCGGGCCTGTGTCCGACCAGGCTGGGTCAGGAACGTCATGCTCGTTGTATGGGGTTGCTCTTCTTATGCTCGCTGGGCCTGCGGGCCCTTCAAGGCCCATGCTCGTGATCGGCACGTGATGGTAACTCGTGCTCTGCTCGTGATCAGATTTGGGCTGGGTATATCAGTGGCCCCTAGCTTCGCGCCTGGCGAGTATTCATGCTCGAGGCGAGGAGCGTGCAGAATGTAATGAAGTTGCTCGCAACCCGGACTTGTACACTTATGAAATCTGGTGGTGCCATTGATCGGGCTGAACCACTTTGTGGAGGGTTCTAGAACTCTGTGTAATCGCTAGAAGAGGCGTATCAAGGAAGCCTTATCGCTGAGTGGAAGTGTCAGGGAGAAAGATGGGGCGCGCGTGAGCTGTCCAGGAAGTGACCGAAAAGACGGGAGCGTTTCTCCAGGGACGGCGCATTAAATGCGCGTGGGTGGGCTGACGGCGGCACGTTTGCCCTTTCAGCTTCCAGCGCGGTTACCAAGGTTTCCTCATCTATTTAAACCAGAAACCTTGCCCATTTGAATTTTCTGGTGTTTTGAGATTTTTAGAGAGAGAAAGAAGTAGAGAGAGAAGCTCTGCCATTTTTCGCACTGCCGGTACCCTGAAATTGCTCCCGTCGCCGGTGTTGCTGCCGTTTGAGTATCAGATTTCACGAAGCATACTCCCTTCCAGAGATTAACAGTAAGCTCCCTGATCTCAGTTTCTGCTTTCATGTGTTTGCTCTTATGGTATTCATATTTCTGGGCACGTCTTCCCATTATTTTTCTGCTTCCTACATTTTCTGGGCCGCCTTGAATAAATTAGGAGAGACCCTAGGTCGAGATCGAGGAAAAATCCCCATTGTGCCCTGTCTGCTAGGCGGGCAAGGCCCATTGGATCTACCTAGACTTAGGGTTTTTCCTTTTTCTTAGTGACTGTTCTTTTTCCCGAGTAGTATCTGACCGTGCTTTTCCTCGATCTCTGTAGATGTCTGACGGAGACTTTTCTGAAAACGACCGTGAAGAGTTCAGCTATGGCGGGCAGAACGACCCCTTGCGCAGTGAGAGGTCCCCGTCTATTGACGTAGTATTTGAACAGGGTGATGAGTCCGTGGCTGGTGAGGTTATTGCTGCGCGACCTCGTGTGTCCGTGGACCCAGAGGCCCATGTGCCCGTGATTACTCTATCCGCTTCCAGCTTGTCCGAGGGGGAAGTGGAACAAGGTCGCTTGGCTTCCGGCGGGCAGGGCCACGCTCAGTTGGTCGAACAAGAAGGACTCTTGCCCGAAACGAGGGTTGATGTTGTGTTGCCCCTGCACGGAACGCTTAGCGATCCAAGGCTCGCCTCACCGAGGAGGATTCGGATAACATTCCCATCGCGAGGCGGCGACGGCAACCGCGCTACGCCATGTGAGGCGTGGCTACGAAGTTACATCCCTGCTCGCTCGGCATCGATGTGACGAGACGCCGTGATGCGGCTCATTGAGCTTGCTGGATACCCCGCCAAACTAACCGCCTGGTTTACTTGATGGGCATAGAACCACGAAGATTATCGAGTAGAGAAGGCGGTCGGTAGATGTGAGTAGCCTCGCGAGCACGTAATGGAAAACTCGTTGTTTTTGCGAACTTCTTCCGTGTGGGGCTACGCCTGCCCCTAGATCCTTTTATCCTTCTATTCCTTCAAGAATTCTGCCCGATGCCCGGGGATCTGATGCTGAACACGGTGAGGGACTTGATGGCATATATTGTGGCGTGCCGCTTGTTGCGAATAGAGCCCACGAGCAAGCTTTTCCGACGCCTTTTCATTCTGAGTGTTGATGCCTATGGCCGGTGAATGCTCGGTCCAACTCTAGCTTTCTAGGATCCCGTCCGATGTTCCGGAAAGTCGAAGATTGGGATAGAGAGCCGCCTCGATTGAGTCTCGAACCGGTTGGCCGATAATGCCTATGAGCCGATTTAATAAACGCTCCCAAACTCCCCCGGGCGGCTTCACCACCGGTGACACTGCCGCCCGACAGCCTATCCTGATGCGCTGGTGTTGTGATGGAAGGGAGAAGAGAGTAAGCCAGAGCGCCTGCTCGATTGAAGGAACTAGTGTGCAATCCTCTGAACCTTCGTCTGCCGGTACCAGCTACCGTCTCGGGTGGAGCCTCAGTGCTCCTTTCGATGTCAAGAGGCCCATGAGTACCGGGTGATTATCATGAGCGCACTTCCGTGAAGATTGTCAAGTGTGTCGAGGCTCTGCACACCCACGCCGCCGCCTATACCGATGCCCCCCGGTCGGTTTTGAGCCTTACTCTTCTCTTATGTTCTTTTAACCGCTTGCTCGGCTATTATAATCTCGAATTGTGAAATTGACTTGTCTTTTATTTTGCAAAGCCTATGTTGTCTTGAGGCGTATCGTAGGCCGGAAGCCGAGGAGAGTAGCGGTGGCCGCCTGGCAAGCCAACCTCCCCAAGACGCCCCACTGCTCCCTTCATTCCAATGCAAGAAGGCCCTGGCCAAGAAGGTAGTACCAAGTACCGCCTCCACCACCTCTTCAGATGTTGCTAGTCCTCGATGCGCCACGCCGGCCGTGGCCGCTAAGGCGGCGGGAAAGAAAAGGCATCCTTCCCCGCCACCGACGCTCACGCCGCCGGTCACGGCTCGCAGCAGTCGTCCGCGATTCTTCCAGCCATGGTCGCTTCCTCGACTTTGAGATGCCTACCCACCGCCAGCCTGCTATTGTTGCCGGATCGTCTCGAGGGCCCCAATATCGGACATATTGACTTGTTCGGCTCGGCAGCCCTTCCGGCCGGTGGGGAAAGGTATAGTGAAGCTGCCGCTTCCAAGAGAATGTCACAAATGACCTGAGACTGGCCTGGATATGTTTTGCTTGGACACATCTAAGCTTAATCAGCGAGCGAGGTATGCCCATACTCCTTTTAAATTTGATAATTTCTGTTGGATTGTTCTGACCTTGCTCGTGCTTGTTATTTGTAGATCGCTTCCTCCCCGCACTCAACATCTATAATCGATATACGTAGGAGATCGATACCCGCAAGAAGATCGAGTCCGGAGGATGAGGGGAGCCGGCCGGGCGAAGAACAAGAACGACCTGTGTGGTCGCCTTGGACCTCACTGGCCGAATGAGAGTATTGTCAAGGGCAAGCAGGTCGGAGGCCGACAATAAAGCTTTGGCCGAGGAGAAGACGACCTCCCGGTAGCCCAGCCAGAAGATCCCGTGCCGAAGTGGCCCCGAAGCAAAGTGGCCGATCACCGCAGTCAAGTGAGGTTGAAGGAGAAGCCGTGAGATGCAAGCCGCCATAAAATCTATTCCCGATCACCGGGGGCAATGCCCGAACTCGCCGTGAAGGACTTCGAGGCTTCCCCCCCGTTTACGCTCTCAAATGCGCCGGCTATATTGCCTTACTATGCCGTGGGTACCAATCATATCCCCGCGAATGCTCGCAGGCACGGGACGGTGGACACGAGCACGATGGTCGATTGGGCGCCGCGATCCATCGCTGTGAGGCCCTAAGCCGCATCACTTGGTGCCCTATACTCGAGCCGAATTGGATGCCCTAGCCCGGGATGATAATGATGATGGATTGGAGCCATGGGACCCCCAAGCCCCGTTAGCTGTCAACGTTAGCTTGATTGATGCCCGCAAGGCCGAGAAGGAGGGGCGGGTTACTGAGGCAGCAGCTCAGCTTCAAGCAGAATTACAGGCCCCCACTATCGAGGAAGCAAATGCTGCAGCTCAACACAACCCCTGATGTAATTTAGAGACTTGATATTTTGTTTTGGCCGGTGTGCCTTTTGTAACAAACATCGCCGTTTTGGAAATTTGTAACTTAACTCTTATCATGATTTTTCGAAGTATATTTGTTTTTGTTTTTCTGCCCGATAATATTTACTTGTGTTTTTCCTGCATTTAATTAGTACCGACACAATTGTATGCGGGGTAGTCCCCGGAAATATATCGGGCAAATAGTAATCGTGCAAAGAACATTAACCCAGAAACCATAAAGTAAATAGTGCGAATATCTTAGGTTAATGTCTTACTAATATGAGTTTGGCCTGTTACCCGGTGTCCGCCGATGCTTTTTTCCGGGCATGTGTAGTATTGTTTGAGTGCTTGGCATGGGCCAAGGCTTCTAAGTGGGCAAGGCCCCTATCGCCTGGGGCGAGCTTCAGATGATTGCCTAGCGGCAAGGCCCACTGGCGACTATCAACCGGCATGGCCATTGTTCGTGTGGATAACCCGAGTCGGTTGAAGTATATCACTGGTGCGAGGATATACGACTAAGCAAAGTTGTTGCTTGGTCACTATAGGAACCCAAGGTAGCTTAGCCGTTATCCGATGGGCAAGGCCCCCCCTGGCGGGCATCCTAAGTACGTGAACCGGCAGGCCGCATCTCATCCACGAGAAATTAAGTTCACTAGTACTTGGGTATTTCGAATGTTGATCGGGCTTGGCCCTGGTCGCTTGTAGATAGTAAATGCTAATAAAATCTGAGTAAACATTATAGAGAAACTTGCCTTTATTGAATAAAATTTATGACCCTCAACAGGGCTGAGGGTCTTGCCCGTCTATGTAAGGAAGATCGACTCTACGGATAGTATTTTTTCAGATGATTAGCATGCCATGGGTGCTTTAGGTCTTTTCCTTCCCGAGTCCGGAGTGTGTAGGTGCCCCTCTCTTGATAATACTAGTGACTTGGAAAGGTCCTTCCCTGGGCGATAGCTTTCCCCATTCTCGCCGTCCTGGCCACCTCAATCTTTCTCGAGCACCCACACCAACCATGAAGGCTCGCCGACCTTTTTGTCATGATGGGCTTTTGCCCGCTGCTTGTAGTTGACCATTCCGAGTCGAGCATCCAGCCTTCTTCTTCTAGAGGTCAAGGTCTATTGCCCGCAAGCTCGTTGTTTTGTTCGCTGTAGTGGGAGACTCGATAGCTGGGCAAAGCCATTTCAACCGGAATCATTGCCTCTCGATCCGTAAGTGAGAGCGAATGGGGTTTCGTTGGACCGCTGCATGCAGTTCTCGACGCCCATAAAGCCGATGGCGCCTCGCCCATTTCCCTCGCCGCTCTTCCAAATTTCTTGAGCGCTGCAGAGCCGCTTGTTTCCGGCCTGCTCCTCGAGAGGTAGGCCACGTAAGATTGCCAATGCTTAACTCCTAAGCGAGCACATTCTCGCAAGAACTGTCCGAGAACTGTGTGCCATGGTCGGATACAATTGCTCGCGGAGGCCAAACCTACACCACACTTGATCGTGGATCTTGGCCGACTTGATGCTTCTATCCATTTGCTTCGATCTTGGCCGTAGGCTTTGCTTCTATCCATTTCGTGAAGTAATCAATGGTGACAACCGCATACTTATACTTGCCTTGTGCGAGTGGAAACGGTCCGATCAGTCAATCCCCCACATATCGAAGGGCCAGCCGCAACGACCGGGTTTGTGTGGTCGATGGAAGTCTCTGTGATGTCCGCATATCTTTGGCACTTGTCACATTCACGACGATCTCGCATCCCTTCTCGAGGGTTATCCAAGAGTATCCTCGCTGCAATACCTTTCTCTAGAGCTGGTGCCCTGGATGGCCACCGCGTGATTCTCCCTCATGTACTTCATACAGACACCTTCGCTAGTTCGGGGTACGCAATGAGCATTGGTCCGACCTTAGATCGCTTGTACTCCCCTACTACCGAGCACCGACAGCCCGGCTTCGACCGTGGTGGCCTTGACCTTGTCTGCGGTAGGATCCCTTGCTCGATGTAGTCTTTGTAATCGCCAATCCAACCCCGGCCGGCTCGATGTCCATTACCACCGGTCTATCGATAGCCTGAGTATCTAGGTGCTCGACCATTACCGAAGGATTCAATAGTGATAAGCTTTCTTCAATGATCTTAGATAGATAGTCCGCCGCATGTTGTCCGCTCTGGCCTATTCTCGATTATTTCCCGTAACTTGAAATTTTTCAAAATTCCTTTGACAAGCTCGCAAGATTTGACTAGTGTGGGGTGATGTACCATGTATTCCCCTCCCCCGACTTGGTTCACAACCGCTGAGAATCCGAGTACACCGTGATCGTATCAATTCCCATGTCCGCCGCTAGTTCGAGACCGGCGACATCGCTTCAGACTCGGCCACATTGTTAGAGGCGGGAACTTGAATCGTAATGCTAGCTCAAATTTCGCGGACTGGCCGGGAGCTATGAGAAGGATGCCGCCTCCGCTCCCAACCTTGCTCGCCGCCTCCATCAACATATAAATCCCAACAAAGTAGGTCAACTGCTCTGCTCTGCTCGCTTGTCCGCCGATTCTCGTGCTCTTTGCCGGGTGAAGCTTGTTTCGACCGTAAAATCGCCTAATGCCTGGCCTTGATTGCTCGCCAGGCGTGTAGTCGATGTGGAATTCGGTGAGCTCTATCGCCTGGCTTGAGTAATCCGCCCGATGAGTCGCTTGTGAAGGATCTGCGCAGTGGTGCATCTGTATACTATGATTACATGTGCGTAAAAATAAGCCCTTAATTTTGCGCCTATGACAAGCGAGTAAGCTAATTTTTCTCGATTAAAATAACGACCCTCAACAGATCGAGGGCTTTGGATACATAGTACAATGTGTTTTTGAATGTCTAATTCTTCCCTAACTAACAATGCCACTGTCTCGGGTCGCTAGGTATACATACAATGGTTCTCCAGCACAGATCGCCGAGAGGGGTGGTTTGCCCAAGTATTCCCCGAGCCGCCGAGGGCTCGTGCAACAAGATTCCACTCGAATCCCTTGTTGCCAAGCAAGATTTTGAAGAACGGAGGCATTTCTCCGCCGACCGAGATGAAGCGCCAAGGGCAATTATTCTTCCGCTCGCCGTTGTATGTGCTTAATGCAAGAGGGTCGCTCCATGTCGAGGTGGCCTCGGATCTTTCTCGGTTTGCTTCTATACCGCTACTGTTGACCATAAACCCGAGGAATTTTCCCCGCCGAACCCCGAAAGCGCATTTGCCCTGATTAAGCTTCATGTTATGTTTTCGAGATTGGCAAATGTTCTCGCCTAAGTCCGAGTGTGGTCGCGCCTTTTGTTTTGATGACCATGTCATCAATGTACGCTTCCATGTTCCTTCCGAGCTGCGAGCCGAAGACTTTGTTGACCATACGCTGATAGGTTGCCCCTGCATTCTTCAGCCCGAATGGCATCATTTTGTAGCAGTATAGGCCCCCCGCTGCCCGGAAGGCTGTTTTAGCTTTGTCTTGCGTATTCATCCTAACTTGGTGATACCCTGAGTATGCATCCAGGAAGCTGAGCATCTCGAAACCGGCAATGGAGTCCACGAGCATGTCAATTCGTGGCAGCGGGTAACAGTCTTTCGGGCAGGCTTTATTGAGGTTTGTGAAGTCAACGCACATTCGCCACTTGTCGTTTGCTTTCCCGACCATTACCACGCTTGCTAGCCGTGCCGGGTATCAGATTTTCGATGATGTCTCGCTTCATGAGCTTTTTCTACTTCGCCTGATGGCGCACTTTTTTCCGGGAGTATTGCCTCTGACGCCGCTGACCGGGTCGGAATGTGGGGTCAACATTCAAGTCATGGCGCGCAACGCCCTCGCCGATCCTCTTGCATGTCTTCGATACCCAGTGCAAATACATCCAGATCGCTTCTTCAACAGTCAATCAGCCTTTTCCCGAGCCTCGGAGGCATGGCCTTCCCGATTTTGATTTTCTCGCTCGGTAGGAGGGATTGATGATAATTTCTTCCACCGCCTCAGTTGATATCGGTTCATCCCGCACTCAGGTATCCATCTCAATATCTTGTGTCTGGGCGCTTTGCCTTACGCCTCGAATGAGCTGGGACGGGCTTGCACGGCTCGTCTCGGTCCATGGGTCGCCTCGCTCCCGCTTCTCGCCGATCTCTATGCGCTTTATGGAGGTGGTAACGCCGTAGTGTCTGCACCTTTTCTCGGGTTGTCTCGATCGGGAATGTCCACAATCGCTGCTTTTGGGAGTCTCTCGACATACTCCCACATTGCCCGAGGTTTGCTATTCAAGATACCCACTCCATCTCTCGTGTAAAATTTTGCTTTTGGTGAGGTATCGAGGTGACCATTTGAAATTTGGCCATGGCCGGCGCGCCCAGATGCAATTGTACGCCGATTTGAGGTCGATCACCGAAAGTGATCATCTCACCGGGTTTGTGCCCCGCCTCCCATGAACACTTCAAGCTCGATGGTCCCTTTTACGCCCACTTGGTGGTTAGTGAACCCTTCCAGCAATTTTCCAAGGTAGGGTTGCAATGGCATCTGCTAATTCCAACTCTTTAAAGCAGAATAGTACATGATATCTCGCACGCACCAAGATCGAAGCGTAACCCTCGTGACTTCCCCTGCATAGACATGCCCTGCTTTGCCACGAAGATGACTCCCGTTTATCCGTATGTGCTCCCTTGAATGTTGGCAATACTTGCCCGCGTGGAGGTCTGCCTTGTCTCATTATCCGATTGTTCTCGCCTCTCTTTTCAATACTACGCATTCTCCGTATTTGCCCGTATGCCCTGCATGATGATCAGATTTCTTTCAATACTACGCATTCCTCAATACTTGTTGGGATGCCTCCCCATGATGATAGTGGGCGCAATAGCTTGGGATCCCCAAGTGGATATGGGCGATTCGGCAAGTGGATAGAGAGCCTCCGACTGGAGCATGATGTTTTCCCTCGTTGTGTTTAAGGGGTAACCGGGCTTCTCTCGAATAGCCTTTGCCCGGTGTAGATGATCTTCGCCTGTCTCGGCGTGAACGGTTGCCGCCTCCCGGTCCGTCAATCGCGGGCGTGGCGTGGTGCCCCTGGCCTTGTCTTTGTTCTTATTTTTGTCCGCTCGGTCAGCCTGGCCGAACAAAACAAATGGGAACTTGCTAGCAGCTCCTTGAGGCTCCCTGGGTTCATAGCCAACATTGTCTTCGTGAGGCCCCGCCTCATGTTGTTTAGATAGCGTAAAGTAATCTCTGGATCACTGGTCATGGCCACTTGGTCAAGTTGTCTCCTCAAACCTTTTCAAGTAGCTTCCATAAGATTCATGCTCGCCTTGCTTGACTTTTAGCGAGATCGAATCGGCTTTTAGGTGTTGGGTCCAAAGAGGCCAAATTCTTCAAGGAATTTCTCCTCAAGACTTCCCAACTGCATATAGATCCACCTGGGAACCCTTCCAAGCCATGCCTGCTTTCCCTCAGAGCTCCCTCGAATGCTCGCATTTTGAGCTTCGATATCTGTCACCATTCGAATTTGTGCCTCGAATGATCCGAGCTACCACTTGCCCGTGTCTTCCCGAAATATTTCTTCATTGTGGAATATGATGCCTTGCGGTGGTGGTGCATTCTCGATTTCGTGAGTGAAAGGGCTTCCTTCCCTCCAATGCTTGATCACACCATACTGCTTGGCCACAACCAAAGTTAGCCATCTGTTTTGCCATGTCACGCCATGGCTTCCATGCGCCATTGGCATCTAGGTTGATACCCGATGAGCGGGCATGATCTCGACCTATGTCCATTCGAGGGGGCGGGCGTAAGGTTGGCGCGTAGGAAGCTTCCATCTCTCTGTCCATTCGCTATCTACGCTTAGCCCGATATGCCTCTTTTCTCGTGTTCACGAGCTCGCGGTGACTATTATTTTCACCGCAGCATAATAGTTTTGCCCGCTTTGGCGAGAAATTTGGGACTATATCTGCTTCCGCCTGGTCATCCGCTCGCTACCTTTACCTCTTCGACCTTTCTAATCCAGATACCTGATAACAGATTGTAGGCACTTGCTTGCTGCGGCAGGCCATGAGGCATGGCCATCATCATCAACGGCCGGGACACTCAAGGTTGGCAATTCATGCAAATCGCCCATCGAACCGGCTTGGAGATCGGCACCAAAGCAACAGCCGAGCTTGTTGCTTTGAGACTTGAGAGTTTGGCGATGTGGCAAATTCCTTGGGCCGCATCTATGAGTGAGAGTAAGACCGCGACTGGGTGGATTCTCGCTAGCCGAGAACACGAGTGGAAGTGAAACCCTCCTTGCGGTTGAGAAACGTCAAGGAAAGGCGCGAATGAATGCCAAGCAATGTACCTTTGTGGTGTATGCCTTCCACCATTGCAATCGGAGGAGTATTTGAGAAATTTGGCCGTAAGACTTGAAAAAGGGATGGAGAGTTGTCCCCAAGAACGTTGAACCAAACCGATGTGGCGGTAGGATCCTCGCTTGGGCCTGTTTCCTAGTCCGGGCTTGTAGCTCCTTGAACTCTTGTTTCGAGAACACGTAAAACTCTAGGAAATCCTAGCTGCCGTAATCGTGTATAATGGGAAAGGCAAATGTGAGAGCATGTACCTTTGTGGTGTATGGCGGGAGTATTTATCGTGGTTGAATCTGGTGATAACTTGTGGCCGTGTCTCTCTTAGTCTTGTTTCTTGCTCATCGTATACGGCTGGCCGCGAGCAATCAAGGCGTGTCCCGCCTACATGATGATAACTTGTGGCCGTGTCTCGCGCAAGCTGAGACGGGGTTGCTCGTTGACCGAGCTCAAATGTCTGCATGATAGATGGGATGGCTTGATCACGCCTTCGACTCGTGTCCGACCAGCCGGGTCGAACGCCATGTTCGCCGCACGGGGCCCTTCAGGCCTCGTGATCGCGGCGTGATGATAACGTGTGCTCTGCTCATGACCAGATTTGGGCTGTGTATATCATTAACCATTTCAAATTGGTAGCCTGATTCATCTAAAAATAAAATCAAGTCAATCATCACAAACATTTGTCCATCTACCCAATCAAAATAATCTATCTTCCTTCCAGAATAATGTTTAGGGTCATGCTTCATCACACCACCATGAGTAATTTTTAGTGAAAACATAATGACATCTGTCTCAAGATCTACACAAAGAAAAAAAATCACATCACAACAAAATTATACATAACTTGGCATGATACTCAAATTCAATTGCAAAATTAAAGTTGATTATCAAAAATTACAATTGCAATTGCTTATACAGAAACTATGACAGAATTAAAACTTATTATCATAAATTACTTGCAGAACAAAATTTCAGTTGAGGCACAACATTTCAATCACTTAACATAATTATACATAAACTATGACTGAACTATGACATATAAAATAAAATTTAAGCTAAAAATACTATCACCAAATTTGAATTATATCTAAGGCACAATAGTTATCAAACTCAAAACATAATTAAAGGTATTTCATAGTTAAAATCATATCGTACTATGGGGGTAACACATCCTTACTTCTTCTAGTCATGACAGTTCCCTTCCTTTCTCAAAATCGAACTGAAGGCTTGCTTACACTTTCTGGTATGAGACATGATAGAAATTGGGTACGAAATTAGGGTTGGAATGAAAATGAGGAAAAAATTGGGAGAGAAATTAGGGCTAGAGCTGGAAATGAGAAAGGAGAAGACTTTGGGGATTAAATTAGGGCATGAACGATAAGAAATTGGAGAAAATTGAGAGTAATACGTATACTTACCTCTTTCCCTAGCCTGTTGCCAAGCTATAGCCGGTTCTCAGGGGCGGACGTATGCTTATGACTTGGGGGGCGGGTGCACCTCTCAACCTTTTTTTTTTTTTTTTTTTTTAATTTTTACTATGTAAAACGACGCCGTTTTACATAGTGACACCGCTCAACTTTTCTTTTTCCCCAAATCTAGGGTTACTTCGCACACCTAAAAAATCAAACGGCAAAAGAAAACTTGGGAGGGAGAGTGGAGATCATGAGCGAATACGAGTCCAGCGAGGCCGAGTCCAAGCCGGGAAGTGGGAACGAAGGCTCGGACCGCATTGTGCATAGCCAGCCACAGCGCACGCACAAGACTACTAGTAGTAGCAGAGCTTGACTGCTTCTTTGATTTGAATCTTGAATTTGATCATGAACTTGAAGCCGGAAAGCCAGAACTTGGGTCTTAGAAGAGACGAAGTCGAAGAGTCAAAGAGGAGAGTGGAGACTGAGGAGTACAGAGTACTCACCGACCGGCGAGACGGCGACGGGCAGACGTAGAGGCCGCGCAGAGCAGACTAGGTAATTTCCTTTTTCTGTTTCTCACTTTCTCCAATTCTTCAATCTTCATTCTTCAGTTTCTTCACTTAATTGTTAATCACTTCAAGTCTTCAATTCTGCATTTCTGATTTGTGCATAGAAAATTCCAAAATTAGGAATACCAATTACCAAATATTTTGGGTTCTTCTGTTCTGTTCATGTGGCCAGTGGTAGTGGGCTGTGGGCTGTGGGAATTGGGATTGGGACTTCCGGATTTCAGGATTTGTAATTGTCATTTGTGTTTGTGTTGTGGGGTTTTTGACTTTTGATAAAAATCACAAATTGCATATGTTATGATGAATTTGCTGGAAAGTGGAAATTGTGGAAATTTTGGTTGGGGTTTTTGACTTTTGACAAAAATCACAAAATCATTAAAGTCTTAAGTCTATGTTACGATGAATTTGCTGGAACCATTAAATATTTTTTTGTTATTTTGTGTAGTTGATTAACTAATTTGATAGTTTAATTAATAAATTTGTTGGAATTATGTATATTTATCCGAAATTAAGGCTTTTTGATTTTTGAATTTGACTATTTGAGGTTAAAGTCCACTGAATTTGCTGAAATTTGTTTGTTTGTTATTGTTGGGAATTAAAGTTTATGATGAATTTAATTTTTGAAACATATTAATATGATAAATGACTATTAATTTAAGGCTTTTGGTCTTTTCAACCGAGTTTGACGTTTTGCTTTTGAGGGAATATGGAAAGATTTTTTAAACGTAAATTGGCAGAAATTGGAACTAGTTTATTAAGGGGGGGGGTTTGAACTGGGTGCTTCTAGTGGTGCATCTGCTAATACTCAAGAGTCTATTTCCATAACTTCAACTATAAAAGATTTTGTTGATGTGAATAGTCTTCCTTCAAATCCTGTAGAACAGAAAAAGATACATGAATTTCACCAAAACCAAGTTGATCAAGTTAGAAGAGCTTATCTATTAAAGGGGTCTTGTCAACCCCGTGGCCATAATTTCCCTCAGAAAAAGATAGGAACTAAATTGCGCCGTTTTAATCCAGATTGGTTTGATCAGTATGCTAATTGGTTAGAGTATAGCATGAAAGAAGATAAAGCATATTGCTTGTGTTGTTATTTGTTTAGTAATCAAGTCACCAATCAAGGTGGTGGTGGGGCATTTGTAAATGAAGGTTTTTCTGCTTGGAATAAAAAGGATAGGTTGGATTTGCATGTTGGTGTAGTTAATAGTTCCCATAATTTGTCATTAAAGAAGTGCGAGGATCTAATGAGACAAGAGCAATCTATTGCAGTTTGTCTTCATAAGCAATCAGACACTGAAAGAAATGAATATCGACTTCGATTATGTGATTCGATTGCAACTTGTAGATTTTTATTGCACCAAGGGTTGGCTTTTCGTGGTCATGATGAGAGTGAAGGTTCTTCGAATAGAGGGAATTTTCTTGAAATGATGAAGCATTTGACTATTCGTGATGAGAAAATGCATAATCTTGTTCCTAAAAAAACTCCAAAACTAAATTGCCAAATGGTTGCTCCAAGCATTCAAAAGGATATTGTTAATTGTTTTGCTGCAGAAATAGTCAAAAAAGATAATTGAAGAGTTTAAAGATGATTTTTTTTCCATTGATGGTGGATGAATCTAGTGATGTATCTGATAAAGAACAAATGGGTGTGGTTTTGCGATTTGTCGACTCATGTGGGAATGTGAAAGAGAGGTTTATTTGTGTAGTCCATGTGATGGAGACTTCTGCTTTGTCTTTAAAATCTGCTATTGATAATTTGTTTGTTGATTTGGGTTTGAGTTTGATGAAAATTCGGGGTCAAGGCTATGATGGGGCAAGTAATATGAAGGGTGAATTCAGTGGGTTGAAGACTTTGATTATGAATGAAAATCCGTCTGCATATTATATTCATTGTTTTGCCCATCAACTTCAATTAGCTTTTGTTGCCGTGGCTAGAAAACATGTTTCTATTGTAGACTTTTTTAGCATGATTTTGCACCTTAATGAATGTTGTTCGAGGTTCTTGTAAGCGTAAAGATACGATTCGACAGAAACAAGCAGAAAAAGTGGCAGAAGGAATCAGGAGTGGTGTAATTGAGACAGGAACATGATAAAATCAAGAGTTAAGTCTTCAGAGGGCTGCCGATACACGTTGGGGATCTCATCATAAGTCATTGTTGAACTTAGTTAATTTGTTTTCTTCTGTTTGTGAAGTTCTTGAAGTTGTTTCATGTGATGTTCCTGACACAACGAAAAGAGCTCAAGCATCTGGTCTATTGAGATATTTGTGATAATTTGATTTTATCTTTAATTTGCAATTGATGTTGCTTATATTGGGGTTCACAAATGATTTGTAATTAGCTTTGCAAAGGAAAGATGAAAATATTTTGAATGCTATGACACTTGTTAAAGTAACTAGGATGCGATTGCAAACAGAAAGAGATAATGGATGAGAATCTCTTCTAGGTAAAATCAGTGCATTTTGCAATAAGCATGAGATTGATTGCTTAAACATGAATGATGACTATGTTAATCCTTGCAACCCTCAGCGTAAAACAAACATTTCTAACGAATTTCATTATCGTGTGGAATGTTTTTATGCCATTATGGACCAGCAGCTTTTGGAGCTTAATGATCGGTTCAATGAGGTCAATTCTGAGTTGTTTCTTTGTGTTGCTAGTTTGAGTCCAATTAAAGGTTTTGCTAATTTTAGTGTTACATCATTGACAAGAATGACTCAGTTTTATTCTCATGACTTTTCTATATATGAATGTATGACTCTTCAGAATCAACTAGAGACATATATTATTGATGTGCGATTGGACGACAGATTCAGTCAATTGAAGGGGCTTGGTGAGTTATCTGCATTGCTAGTACAAACAAACAAATACTTGTCGTACCCGCTGTTGTATCGACTTTTGAAGTTAGCGTTGATTTTGCCAGTAGCTACAGCAAGCGTGGAAAGATGTTTCTCTGCAATGAATATTTTCAAGACGAATTTACGAAATCGAATGTCCGATCAATTTTTAAATGATTCTCTTGTATGTTTTTATTGAAAATGACTTGTTAATAAGTGTTACAGATGACGATGTAATTCAACGTTTTCAACGTATGAAAACGCATAGGGGACAATTGTAATTTTCAAAAAATTTATGTAATAATATTAATTTGTGACAGTGCTGAAGTTTATGTCTGGATCCGCCACTACCGGTTCTCAACCTTTGCCAACCTGTTCTAGTAGATTTGTCGTTACCAGTTGACAGTCATGTAACGGAAATGATCAAAACTGATGAAATTGGTAAACATTTGTTATGAACTTTGATAAACTGAGAAACCGGAATACCAAAAATAAAATTGACCATTAGTTGGAGGACCAAAGGTGAAATTAACCCTTAAAGTAAACAACAAAGTATTGTTTCTTTTCAGTCAAAAGGAGAAAAACTAGTGTTCAAGTTGTTCAACAAGTAAGTGACGCAGAAAGCCGTGCCAAAAAGGAAGCTTCATCCGTACCAATTCTCCGTACTCCTTTATGAATCGAAGAGAATTTATCTACTGTTGACCAGTCATAACCTACCGGGTTACGTTAGGATGGGTCCCACATTTTCAATACAAATCTCTCCGTTCTCGTATAATCGTCTTATTTGATATGATACATCGTTAAAAAAAATTAGTTATAGAGTAGATTTCCTGTAAGACGATTTTACGAATTCTTAATTTGTAAAATGAATTTATCCATGTTAAATGTATCAAATTTCAGCAATCTCAATGTAACCCATCAGCTTTTGAAATTACAACGTTACCCTTATGTTTATAATTGAAGAGTGTCACTTTTTATCATAAAATGTGTCACTTTTAGTCTTAGAAATGTCTTTTTGTATTTTTAAAATTATCACATTTTTTCTTTTAAAAAGTGTTATTTTTTGGCCTTAAATATGTACTTTTGACTTTAAAAACTAATGTGATAAAAGTGGTGTAATGTGCAGTTTTCTTCGGTATTTTTGAATATGTGACCAACATTAAAGTAAGTAGAAAAAGTAAAGATAAAGTGATAAAAATATTCTTTCTAAAAAAAAAGTTTTAAAGGAGGACATTTATTTTGAAACGAATAAAAAAAGAAAGAATGACAATTATTTAGAAACGAATGAAATACTAATTTTTTTGATTTCTCAGCGTATTCCAATATCCGAACACTCAAAACTAATCACCAAAATACGGTAAAACGTTAGAAATGAAAACCCAAATGCCGAAGACTAATCTTCGAGGTATGGTTGGTCGGACTTTAGGAGGGAGCAAATCTCCCGTCGTATATACACAAGTGTTGAAACCCGATATACAAGTGTTGAAACCCGATACCTCTTGTTTAAGCACAACCAACCCCACACTTTAATCATAATCATAAACTAATTGCTGCCTTAATCAAACGCTGCTGACAGCTTTGGTTTTTGAAGCAGCCTGCAAGAATGGACTAATTATACATAACTCCAAATAACATATGAACGGGTCATGACTCATGAGAATATATTCACGGGTTTGACCCGGTATTTTTAAAATTCATTCAAGACCTTAAATTTGTTTTTATTTGTGTTCACTTCATGTCTCACAATGGGTTGATTTTTTAGAAACCGATAAACAGTTCAGCTCGTATTTTCTGGGTTTTTGTTAATTTTGGAATCTTGTGGTGATTGATATTACGATATTTAAGAACCACTGAATATTCCTTCCGAATAAAGAGTCAACCATATTATTTTTGAATATTTTACATTAAATAGTCAATTTTAAAAAATTATGCTTACGATTTCGTTAATGTTTTATATATATTCTCCACTTGTGTCGTAATCATATTAGTTGTGCTTAAGTATTTTCGTAATTACGATTATCTTTATTTTTGACTTCTCAAATGTAGACATTTCGGGTGGAACGAAGGGGAATTTTTTATTTTTTATTTTTTGATGTGTTATTGGGTGAATGATTAATAAATTGGCAACTAATTGACAAGTGAAAGAAACAATTAACTTAAAGACAGTCAGTCTTATTTGATTTTTTACTGATTAAAAGATGATTAATTAAATTCTTTTTTTATTCTACCAATTTTATTAATTATAGCTAAATGTGATAGTTACGTAGTAAATGAATAATGAGTTACAATGATATAAAAAAAATTATGTACGGAGTAATTAATAATATTTAATTAATTGTACTATTTTTAAAAAGTGGATAAATGTTTTGAGAATCGAAAAAGAAAAGACTGACTTTGGGACAAAGAAAATATTCCGTCCGTTTCGGATAAATAGTTCTCGTTTGAAAGTCAATTTTTTTTAAGAAAATGATAATTTTAAAAGCTTATTAGTAATAAAAAGATACTTTTAAGCCTTAATTTTTGAAAGTGAACGGTAAACGCTTTGTCCAAAATGAAATAAGTATGAATTAGATATTGACTACTTGATAGGTCTCAAATATCTGGTGAATTTTGCTAACAAGAACTCTTATTATACTCTTCCGTTTTCAAATTATTGTTCTCTTTGATTCGACATATTGTTTTAGAAAAAAAAGTAGTTGATTATATTATAAATATTTGGTGAAATGTGTAATTTTCTTTAATACACTTGAACATATGACCATAATTAAAATATATAAAAAATTAAGAATAATGGTAAAAAAAAATTTCTAAAAAGAAACGTTTCGAATGAGGACATTTATTTATAAAAACTGACGAAAAATTAAAAATGTACGATAATTTGAAAAGAAAAGGAGTACTTGTTACGTTCTTATCAAAACTCCCATTAGAAACAGTATTCAGCAAATGCAATTAATTTACTAACAGAAAACCATAATAAGTGTCATATAGATGGTTGTTAGCAAGATCTAATTTTTAAATTCTACCTTCAAATTAATTAGGGAACGTTACTAACATTTTATTTATAATAAATGTACCGTAAGGTCCGTAAGCACCGCTTTATTATATCACTTCATCCGTTTCAAATAAAAAGTTTGTTTTTTTTTTTGATATTTAACTAAAAATCTACTTTTAAAAAATTAAGACATAAAAATATAATTTTATTATTAATGTGCTAATATTTCTTAAAATGTTTGACTTACCAATGGAGACTCTATGCTAGTATATATATATATATATATATATATATATATATATATATATATATATATAGGCGGATCCAGGATTTTGAAACCACGTGGGTTTAGTATTTAAAAAATATTGTAAACATTAATTACCCTAAAAATACTTCATTTGTTTGCAAATTATTGTCTTATTTAACCTGACACACCGTTTAAGAAAAAAAATTGATTATATTATAAATATTAGTGAAATGTGTGGTTTTTTTTAATTCCCTTAAACATGTGGCTATAATTAAAGTAGATCAAAAAACTTAGGGTAAAGTGGCAAAAATATTCTTCTAAATGAGAAGTTTTGAAATAAGATAATTATTTTGAAACAGACAAAAAAGAAAAGTAAGGGGATAATTTGAAAACGTTGGGAGTAATTTTTTTAAACATCGTAAAAATAATCTTTTTTAGAGAACCAATATTCAATTTTTTTAGAAGAAAGTAAACTAAATCAAAAGGGAAATATTTTTTAATGCAATTTTCATCAAACACAAAAAAAAACTATATTTTGAAATATTTTAAAGATAACGACTAAACATATTAATGTCCATATTTTGAGACCAAAACTTTTACAAAATAATAACAAGATCTAAAAATAGTTACTACGAATTTAGCATGTAAATATATCTCATTTTATCATATAATCAAAGCTTAAAATTTTAATTATTTAAAGAGTTAAACCACAAAAGATTTTTTAAAAAAAACTACTCCAAGAAATTTGTAAAAAAGAGTGAAGTAATTAAATGACTTATTTTGATCAATTACAGTGGTGTAAAACTCCAATACCACATTAGAGAGAGAGAGAGAGAGAGAGAGAGAGAGAGAGAGAGAGAGGTTTGTGTAGAAGGTTGGAAGGTGATTTTATGATTTATAATTATTATTTTTTTGGTGTTGAGAAGTTTGGGGTGGGCTTGAGCCCTACCCAACCCACTCCTAGATCCGTTTATGGTGGCAGATTCAAAAAATTAGGTTAAGCGGTATCTAAAATTCTAATTGTCATTTAAAAATTTAAAAATTACAATTGTTCTTTACGCGTTTTTAGACGTTGAAAACGCGTAATTACATCATCATTATTCATATTCATTAACAAGTCTTTTTATAATATAACATACAAGAGAATTATTTAAGAAATTTCTGACAATTTTTGTTTTAAAAATTTCTCCATATTCCCTCAAAAGTCAAAACTACTAACCATGTTGAAGAGACGAAAAACCTTACATTAATGGTAATTTATTATATTAAAATGTTCTTTAAAATATCACACACAAGTCACAAGTAAATTCTTTAAATTAGTAAATCACACACAAGTAAACGAGATGAGTAGCAAAAAGTTAAACTAAATTTTTTTAAACAATAAACCTCATAATTTCATATGTAAGCTAAATATATTCTCAAGAAACCCAACAAAACAACAAATAATTTCAAGAATCAAATTTTTAATTTTACCTTTAAATTGCTTCAAATTCTCTAATATAAGCTCAACAAAAGTTTCAGAGTCAGGGGTCCAGGGGAAAAATTGGGGGGGGGGGATCCAATTGGTAAAAAATAAGAAAATTATACTCATTTTTTTTTGTACTTTGAGGAGTGTACATGGACGCCCATGTCCACACCTACCGTCCGCCACTGTATATATATATGTAACCGTCCATAAAATGTAAGTTCACTATCTCATACTCCCTCCAGTGTTATATATAAGCAAAAAATATTAAATTTTGGTGGCCTTAAATATATATAAAAAAAATCACCATATTAAACTATACTCACAACTTTCAAGAAGTTTTATAGAAAAAATATCCCTTGTTAATTCTTTTGTTATTCAAGATGGGTGCACATTTCTTATACATAAAGAACCACACTAATATAAGAAGCTATAATGAATTGATGACAATGAGTTAATATTACATTAATTATCATTAGTTTTAAGTGAGATGCTTAAAGATATTTTAGTAAATATATTTTTGTTTTATATAAAATTAAGACAATTTAACTAATTTAACTTATTTTCTTAATCTGTATAAAATCAATTAATTTTACTTATATATAAGGTCAAAGAAAATATAATTCAACTCATCTCATTTACACACAATAACGATGAGTTAGATCAGAGAGATCCAATCGTATTCCCAAAGTTTTTTAGATAATAGTTACCACTTTTACCAATCTCATATGACGATTGTTTGTTGAATATTTAAGTGTTAATGATAACGTACTCAATTAATTGATAGTTGAGTCATCAGGTGGGAACTGAGAAGATATATTCTATACATAGTTGTACGGTACCACTGTAAATCTTTCTCTCCTGATTATTGAGCATTCTCTCTCTAGTCAAAAAAGTTGAAAAGAAAAAAAGGGTCTTGTTTGCATATGGCATATGCAAAATAGACCATCATACATCATGTAGCACCCCAAAAGTGGAAAACAGAGGAAGTGTGACAAGTTGAAGCAATAAAGGGAAGGAAAAAAGGATCAAAAAGCATTGATTAGAATCATGAATGTCCTTGCTACTCTTCTTGAACCAGATTCTGAACTGGTTGAATTTGATCCATCTGGAAGATATGGCAGAGTACTACCCCTCTTTCTCTCTGTTTGTGTGTGTGTTTGTTCATGGACCTGTTTGTCTAAGTATTCATTGCTCTGAATTTTGTTCCAATTTTCATGTTGAATTTGTGGGTTTTGCAGTACAATGAAGTTCTTGGCAAAGGAGCTTCAAAGACTGTGTATGCT
Organism: Codonopsis lanceolata; assembly: GCA_013146195.2. Lineage (NCBI taxonomy): Eukaryota > Viridiplantae > Streptophyta > Magnoliopsida > Asterales > Campanulaceae > Codonopsis > Codonopsis lanceolata. Next base: position 30,201,518 of record CM028381.1, on the reverse strand, counting down.
TCAAAACCCTCATCTTGATTTCAGATTCCTTCCAACATTTAGTGTTCTTTGAATCTCTTTTGAGATGGGTATTTGCTAGATTTGTGTTCTTGCCATTTTTGATTTCTTTAGAGATTTTAATTTTTGTTTATTTCTAGTTATTGTGAGATTGCCTATATTGGGTGATTTGGATCAATTTACACCAAAAAAATTTATTTATTTGATTCATTTTGGGAATATTGTAGATATAGGGGATTTGATGAGTATGATGGGATTGAAGTGGCTTGGAACCAAGTCAAGCTCCATGATTTACTACAAAGTCCTGAAGATCTTGAGAGGCTCTATTGTGAAATTCATCTTCTCAAAACCTTGAAACATCAAAACATTATGAAGTTCTACACTTCTTGGGTTGACCCTGCCAATCGCAACATCAATTTCGTCACCGAGATATTCACTTCTGGGACTCTTAGACAGTGAGTGTCCAATAAGAATCCCAGAATAACCATGGATTTGTGATTGCTGATGAATTTTTGTTGGTTTTATTTTGAGGGGTCTGATTCCATTTTCCTGTTTTTTTTCTTTCTTTAAGGTACAGGAAAAAACACAAGAGAGTGAACATTAGAGCTGTGAAGCATTGGTGTAGACAGATCTTGAGAGGGCTTCTCTATCTTCATAGCCACGACCCACCCGTGATCCACCTGAGATCTCAAGTGTGACAATATATTTGTTAACGGCAATCACGGGGAAGTGAAAATTGGTGATCTTGGCCTCGCTGCTATCCTCCGAAAATCCCATGCTGCTCATTGTGTTGGTATTTTACTATCTATCCCTTATTTTTTTTTTATATTTTCAATCAGTATGTATAAAAAATGAAAATTGTTTGATACAACTGTGATAAACTAGATAAGAGTTCAAGAAAACCATACGCGCTCACTGTTTTCTCGTGCTTGCCTCTTTTGTGCTTATTTTCAATATATCTGGTGGGTAGAAATAAGAGGAATGTTGTCAATGTGGAAGTTGTAAACTCAAACTAGTTTTGGTTTCTTTCAATCAGGAACTCCGGAGTTTATGGCTCCTGAAGTTTATGAAGAGGAATACAATGAATTAGTGGACATTTACTCTTTTGGAATGTGCATCTTGGAAATGGTCACCTTTGAATATCCATATAGTGAATGCAATCATCCTGCTCAGATATACAAAAAAGTTATCTCTGTAAGCATCCCCACCTATACAAAAAAATTTCATCCTTTAGTTGGCTTTCTTTACCCCATTGACAAGCTTTCCATTTTAGGGTCAAAAACCGGATGCTTTATACAAAGTAGAAGATACTGAAGTACGCCAATTTGTTGAAAAATGCTTGGCGACCGTTTCTCTGAGGCTCTCGGCGAGGGAACTTCTAAACGACCCTTTTCTCCAAACTGATGATTGCGAACCAAATTTAAGGCCGATTGAGTGTCGGAACGGTCTGGATCACAGGGAAAGTATTTTAAGGCAGCCTTCTTTGGAACTAGATTATGAAGGCGAGCCGTTTGGTAATGGCTCTTTCAATGGACATTCCAATGTAGCTGCTTTTGACAGCCAAAATGGATGGGAATACCATCCAACTGAGATTGAGCAAAATGGAATTGAAATGTTCGATCACAATGATGATGAACATGATGAAAATTCTATACATCTGGATATAACCATAAAAGGGAAGATGAGGAAAGATGGTAGCATCTTTTTAAGGCTCAGAATTACGGATAAAGAAGGTAAGATATTCTCCTCTTATTTTCACTTCAAAAATTGATTTCCTTTTACTGCGGATGGGATAAAACTCCAAGTAACGCTTTGCAGGTCGCATCAGAAACATTTACTTCCCGTTTGACATTGAAATGGACACAGCGCTGAGTGTGGCAACTGAAATGGTTGGAGAGCTGGATATAACCGACCAAGATGTGACTAACATAGCTGACATGATTGACGGGGAGATTGCTTCACTGGTGCCCGAATGGAGGATAGGGCCAGGATATGAAGAAACGCCTCGTTTTGATAATTCTAGGTGTTATCACAATTGTTTTTCCAATCACACCTCTACTGGATCCTTTATGAATTTCTTGACAAACAACCATAATGGCAGGAATGCTCAAAATTTTCCCTGTTGTGGAAATGAATGTGCTTCTAATATGCATGGCAGGTTTGAAGAGATCACATATCAAGTCGATAGTCCTAGGAAACACAGTGGTGCAAAAGTTCCATTGCACCACCAAACCACTGGTTTCCCCCATACAGAAATTTGGGATCATCGCGAAAGCCTTGAATGCAGTTCGCTTGGCTCTGGGGAGACCCATTCCATTGAAGAACAAGGAGACATCGAGGAATTAGTTTCAGGAAAGGGAAACAAAGTCTTTATCAAATCTTTATCGGCTTCCTATTCGCTAGATGCAATTTCTTCGTTGTCTTCTTCTCCCACTCACCATGAAATTCAGCAGGAATTGAGATGGCTTAAAGCAAAGTATCAGTTGGAGTTAAGCGAACTTACAGATCAGCAGGTTCAACTTGAACCTTATCAAAGTTCAAGAATTAGTAGAAATAACGAAAATGTGCGCAACGGGATTTCAGCTTATTCACTAGCAAAGGCATTGCAAGGAAACAACGACGTTGCTTATAGCAAGAGTTCAAGGTCATCATTGTACGGATATGTGCAAGAGAATTACCCGGTTGATTCAATAGCTCGAAGGGCCCGAGACGGAGAGGTGATTATAGAGTTCCCAAATGCAAAGGGTAAGCTTACTACTGCCAAGAAACTAAACTCTATTACTGAGGAATTTCTTCCAAATGGTCTTCATAGGACAACTTCCCTTCCAGTTGATGCTGTATTTTTGTAAATAAAGCAGCAAGGCTTTTCTCTTGGTTGTGTTTTCCCATTACAATGAGAAATGTTGTAAGATTATCACTTGATCTACTGTTTTTATTTAATTTTCTTCTTTTCATAAATTCAAGAACAAGCCATGAGCTGTAGTTAATTTAGAGTTAATTTTCACTATTTATAATGAATAATATGTTTGCCTCCGTTGGACCACGTCTGCTGATGCCTTTGGATCCGAAAGGGTCAAGACCAGACGATAGCCGCTGATACCTCTCCCAATGAAGTTTTCTGCATTCACAAGGGCTCTAAGTCGAGAACTTTTCCTTGATGCCTTTGGATCCAAAAGGGTCAAGACAGACGATAGACGATAGCCGCAGATACCTCTCCCAATGAAGTTTTCTGCATTCACAAGGGCTCTAAGTCGAGAACTTTTCCTTGATGCCTTTGGATCCGAACGGGTCAAGACCAGACGATAACCGCAAATACCTCTCCCAATGAAGTTTTCTGTATTCACAAGAGCTCTAAGTCGAGAACTTTTCCTTGATGCCTTTGGATCCGAAAGGGTCAAGACCGACGATAGCCACAGATACCTCTCCCAATGAAGTTTTCTGCATTCACAAGGGCTCGAAGTCAAGAACTTTTCCTTAATGAAGTTTTCTGTATACACAAGGACTCGAAATCTAGACTTCATAGTAAGAGCTCGAGCACATGGCCCTTAACACTTAGGCCAGCTCTCATGAATGACAAATTAACCCAACTTTGTATCAAGATTCAAAACTACCTCGTAAAATACAAACTTTTTGAAAAAAATTTGCTTCATTAGAAAATAAGAAATACTCGCTTGGTTTCTAAAAGAGTATCATTATTCCTAAAGGAGTATCCTCTATCATTGAAACGTAAAGCGGTAAATAACATATCTTATGTGAGATGGTTTTACGGATCTTAATTCGTAAGATAAGACATAATTCTCTCATAACTTAATTCATCAATATATGATAGGTCGGGTAAACAGAATTTTTCTTAGATAAAATATTTGTAAAACTGTCTTTCCTAATTTTTTCTCAATGGCAAATGTTACTTTTAGAAAAGTAGTAAAATTTTTATTCACCAATGATTTAATTTTGTTTTACACAAGCGATCTTTGGAACATTGTACGTGATCAGCCAAAATCTTTAAATAAAAGACAAAAAATGTAAGATATTTATAAATGTTTGATATTTTAAGAACCACTTGTATAAGAAAGATTTTACGCGGCAGTCGGGTGAACTGTGCTCAATAGAAAATGAAAGATTTAAAAAAACACATTTTTATTGGTAGACAAAAAAGGGAAAAAAAAAACAAAACTAATCACTCCCATATGCCATAGGTTGAAGGAACAGAGACTTTGCATGTGGCATTTATTGAGGTAGTAACATTAATTGGGTTGTCAATGGTTGGCCAATGGAAACTAATCAAATATCTTGTATACTCCCTCCGTCCCTAAATTATCGTCTTTTTTTTTTTTTGTCCCTCTCAAAATAATTGTCTACTTTGAAACTTACCTTTTTAGAACATCACTTTTACCACTTTACCCTTACTTTTTCACTCTACTTTAATTATGAGCCACATATACATGGATATTAATGAAAACTACACATTAAATCATTATAAATAATCAAGTCAATTACTTTTTCTTAAACTGTGCGCCGGGTCAAGCATGACAATTATTTAGGGACGGAGGGAGTATTATTTATGTGTTACTTTCATCTCAATTATTATATTTTAATTACTTTTATATATATAATGGTTGAGATGAAAATAATATACAATTGATATACAGTTGAGAAGCACCATTCATGCCTTCTTGTTTTGTTTTTCTTTCTTTTTAAACAAAAATGAATGGTGTCTTCTTAGAGCACATATTAAAAAAGTATTATATCCGTCCCAAAATAAATAACAATTTAAAAAATGAAAGTTGTCTCAAAATAAATGACGTTAGATGATCTCAAGAAAAAAATTGTATCAACGTTTTGTCAAAATTGTTCTTATTAATTATTCTCTAATTAAATGTGTTGTTTAAACTTTGAGAAAACTGAAAAAATTATGATAACTTAAAAGAGAGATGATAAGAAGAAAGAGAAAAATAATCATGTATCATATGAACAATTATTGTACTTAAATAATATTTTATTTGTTTTCAAATTATCGTCTACATTTCTTTTTTCGTCCGTTCTTAAATAATTGTCCTCTTTCAAAACTTTCTCTTTTAGAAAAACATTTTTATCACTATACCTTTACTTTTTCTAACTACTTTAATTATGACTAAATATTCAAAGGCATTAAAGGAAACCACACATTTTACCAATATTTATAATACAATCAATAACTTTTTTTTAAACGGTGTCGAGTCAAAGTAGACAATATTTTAAAAACTGAGAGAGTAGTAGATTGGTTTTTTTATTAGTTTCCTTAATCTATATGTAAATTTCTAAAATATCATTTATTTTGAGATAGATGGAGCATATAATATGAGTATAATTATCTCAAAAGTTATTCCAGATTGATTTTTTTTTGTGTGTGAATAATAATCTAGATAAAACTTACCATGTCTAGACTCTGTAAAATGTATTTTTAGTGAACTTAATACCAAAACTTTTTTTATATGAATAAGATGATTTGGTTAGTTAATTTGCACATCATTAAATTAAGTTTATTTCTTTTTGGAGGCATCCAAAACATAACCGCAATGTTTAATTTATATGTTTAAAAATAACCTTTAAGGCTCCGTTTGTTTCACGGAAAATCATTTCCAGAAAATGATTTCCGAAAAATCAAAAGTTTTCATTTTCATGTGTTTGGTAAATCTTTTGAAAATATGTCAGAAAACATTTACGGGTGTTTGACAAACACATGGAAAATGTTACGGAAAACAATATATGAATAAATACAAAAATAAAAATAGAAAATGAACAATGTTTAGGATGTCCCTAGAAAATCAATAAGGACCATCTTTTTTTAATAAGGTTCATATTTTTTTAATCTCATAATTAAAAATAGTTTTTTTGATAATTGATATGAAAAAAAAAACGTTTTAAAATAGAAAATAGACAATATTTAGGATGTCCCTATAACATGTTACGGAAAACTATATATGAATAAATACAAAAAATATATATTCTAATATTAATGCACATATTGAATATAAAATAGTGTTGAACTTTAAGTAATTTTTCTTTAGTAACCCTCAATTTATCATTAGTGGTATCAAATCAATGTCTATATTTTTTCAATCTCACAATTACAAATAAATAATTTGATAATTGATATGAAAAAAAAATCGTTTTAAAATATAAAATTGACAATGGTTAGGATGTCCCTAAATAATATAGTTGACACTTATTTTAAAACGTAGTTAACATTTATTAAAATTATAATTTATAAATAGTGTGCTCAAACTTTATTTATAATTCTAAACAATGTATTTGTTGAGTGAAATATTGTGTCTGTAAGTAAATATGTGCAATTGTCAAAGGGGGCGGAGGGTGCCCGAACATTTGGAAAATGACTTACGGAAAATGAATCTGTAAGTCATTTTCCGGAAAAGAAGCCTTCATTTTTCGTTGACTCGGAAAACTTTTTACGTTGACTGCATTTTCCTAATGTTACCAAACACCAGAAAATGAGGAAAACGTTTTCCGGAAGTCATTTTCCGTGAAACAAACGGAGCCTAAATATTAGTTTTATATACTCCCTCCATCCCAAAATTTTTGTTCATGTTTTTTTTTCGTCTGTTCAAAACAATTGTCTTGTTTGTAACTGTAAGTCCAGTTGACAACAAATGAGGCTAGAGGAGGGGGGGTAACCTTTTAAAACTTTGAAGGTAGTTTTGTTAAACTTCAAAAGTTGTAACGGAAATAGGAAGTTTGTCAGCCGGCTGATGAACTTAGTTACTCTTTGTCAGTTTGCTGACACAGTTAAGTATTAAAAATGTTTTTAAAAGATCACAGCTCACAAGTGTAAAGAATGAACTAAAAAACAATTTATAAAATAACTAAGTAATTGACGGAGGAAAGTAACTGGCTGACACTTAAGTAGATTAGAGTTGCTTAAGTGTTAGAATAATTCTGTAAGCTGATTAATAAATGACAAAGTATTTAACGTGGTTCACGGTGTTAACTACTACGTTCACTAACAAGTTGGTCAAACTTGGATTTTTGAAGTGCACTAATATTATTAATAATCTAAGTGAACACTAATGGATCAGTGTACAACAAAGACCGGTGTTTGAGGAGTATAATTGAAAGTCAATCACACGCGTGGGACAATCAAATTATTCCTTAATGATTTGAAAGAAGTAAGGAATAATTGAACACGGATTGTTTAAAACAATAACTAGAAAAAAAAAAAAAAGAGTTTATGACTATCTAGCTAAAGTTTAAGGCTGAGACAGTTCAAGTTTGTATTCTACTTGAGAGAGTATAAATGTTTCAGCTACTTCAATTTTTGCTTCAAAGTTCCTTATAAAGAGATCACGATTTCCAATCAGTTAGAAACAAGTTTGAATTTGAATTGTGCTAATAATTCGAAAGAGTATCTCTCTTACAAAATCACGGGGATCTTGTATTAAAGATATGAGATATGAGATCTATCAAGACACAAATATAGAAAGTGTCGGTAAGAGATGTGTTTAACCAAAAAAGGTCAAACCAACCGTCACTAAATAAGGTTAGCAGTTTCTAAACCTCATTTTCACATGAGTATCTTAACATTTATCCTGTTAAGGCATCTCTAATAAAAAAGAATCATAGTTTTTATGTATAAATCATCCGCTACATCAAAAGCATATCATTCATCTTTTTATGTACTTTCTCCACAATGGTCAACTTCATTACAACAAAATTGTTTTAATGTTAGACTACATTTTAATTTCTTTTTTCTCTCTATAAATCACTATTTACCTAGTTACCTATGAATCATTTATTTCCTATAATTTTTCACAATGGTAAGATTCATGGATGATCCAAATCATATCTCTTTGAATCTCGTATGAACATGATCATTGAAGATGCTCTAATTTATAATACAATATAGCTCATAGTCGCACATGTGCAATTGACTAAAGTTATTTAGGGTCTTAGATTGATTCTTTTACTGAGATCATATGGTCATTATCACTCCATGAGTTCACATGTGTGAACAGCAGTTGAGCAACTACCCCATCTTTCTCTCCAACTCCCCCACTATTCACGATTGGTGGCCGCTAATCCTTCCTCCACCAAACTCATGTCCCTTTTCTTTTTGATATTTTAATTAATTAATCAATTTTATGCAAAAAAAATTCGTAAGTTTTGTAATTTGAAATATTTGTTTTTTTCTTTTTAAATGTTATTATAATTAACTTAGACAAATTATAAGTAAATATTAATTCATTTTCACATTATCTGCTTCATTTATTGATAAATTCACAAACTGACGCCGTGTCATCGGTACAAACAAGAGTACTAATATTTATATATAATCAATCATATATTTTTTAATGTGTGTCAGGTTAAATATGATACTCTTTTAGAATGGGTGGGGGTAGTATACAAACAAACTCGATTATTATTAGAAAGAGTTTTTGTCATTTTATTTTTGCCTTCCATCTATACTTTTCTTTTAAACGATGCTCCCTTCTTTCCTAAGTTATTGATCTTCTTGACTTTTTTCTAATTAGTTACATGTTTTTCAAGTACAAATTAACATATATTTTTTTTTTTGATGAAAATAAAAATATATGCATTAGACTTGCACTTAAAACGTTTAATATGGAGAAAAGAAAAATCACACACACACACACACACACACACACACACACATATATATATATATATATATATATATATATATATATATATATATATATATATATATATATATTATACAATACAGCTTGGTCTCATAAAGAACGGCTGAGATTGATTATTTTACTTTATATCAAACGGTTGAGATTGCATATTTATACTTATATCAAACGGCTGTAATTTATTCTGCCTGGCACATGTGTCCCTCTGAATCAGGTCTGTCAAGAAGATTTCTAATCTAATCTAAATTGTTTTTATCTCATATAACTGATTTTAAATAAGTCTTTATTTAATTTACGACTTATTAAATCGACTTATTGGATAGTCGAATTTCAATCTGACGCTTGCACAGTGCCTTCAGATCTTACTTAACAGAGTCCAAGATATATGAATAAGTTAAGTCCTTCATTCTCTTTTGAATAAAATTTTGATAAGAAAAATTACGTAACGAGAGAATTTGACGATAAATAAATAAAATAAAAGACAAAAATTTAGATAAGACAGTTTTGTAGATATCTATAATACAATACAACTCAGTGTTGCATGCTTACAATTGACTTGAGATTTTACGGTGATCCAACGGCCCTTATTTCTCTCAGCTCTTACATGTGCGAATGACTACATTATTATTTTACATTTACTCTTTTACTCAGATTTTACGGTTTTACAGTTAATATTTTACGTTTTTATAGTTTTATAGTTTTATGATTGCAAAAGTTTGTATTTGTATTTTTTTTTCTTTTTAATTGTTATCGTAATTAACTTAATCAATTAAATTTTTTTCTGACCCATAATTTCATATACAAATTAAAAAAATTTAAAAAAAACGTAAGTTTTGTAATTTGAATTTTTTAACTGTTATCGTAATTAACTTAAGCAATTTAATTTTTGTCCGACCCATTTTGTCCGGCCGCAATTTCGTATACAAACTTTTAATTAATCCCTCTGTTCCAGACAAAGAGGACCCGTTTGAAAGTCAATTTTTTTAAGAAAATAATATTTTTAGTAGTTCATTTCCACAATATATTTTTGTCGGCCCGTTTTGTCCGGCCGCAATTTCGTATACAAATTTTTAATTAATCCCTCTGTTCCAGGCAAAGAGGCCCCGTTTGAAAGTCAATTTATTTAAAAATAATAATATTTTTAGTAGTTAATTTCCACAGTATCTGCTTCATTTATTGATAAATTTTCAAATTGGCGCCGTGCCATCGGCACGGGCAAGAGTACTAGTGTATATATATATACACACACATACATATGTATTAGAGATGCACCGTGCGTTGCACAATTTGTACTCCGGTATAAAATCATACACTTAATCAAAGTTAAATAATATACAATTAAAAAGTTTAATATGAACAAAATAAATAAAAATTAAAAAAACAGTAAAATCATAAATTAAAAAAAAAAGGTATTATAAATTTTGAAATATTTTTTTATATACAACATTTTTCATTGAATATGTACTATTATTACAACTATTATTTTCACATAAAAAATTCGAAGACCCTTAAAATTAGTAACTCTAGACAAAGCAACATACTGATCATGACTAAAAATAGTGTTTTTCAAAAGAAGTCATGCTAGACACTTTTATTTATAGACATTTCGTAAAACACCATCAGCGGAAACTGTCTTCTCTGAAATTTGGACGAACTTCTATGATCATTGATCGATGTATTTTATACGTCGATATCGGATACTTTTATAACTTAAATTGAGTGATTCCACGAGGCTTTTGGCTACTGATATGTGTTTTTCAGTTGTTTTATGAGTTTCAGGGATTTAGGTGAAATTATCTGACTTATAAGGCTTTTTGATGAAGATTTCAAGAAGGGGCCAAAGTGTAATATGGAAGAAAAACGGTAGAAGGAGAAACTGACCACCTTGTGGCCCTAAGGTGTTTGGACCTTGCCTTCGCAAGGTGGACAGTAAGACAGCCCCAAAATTGAAGACCCTTGCGGACGCAAAGGGTAATGACCTTATATATATATATATATATATATATATTATAAAAGAGGTCTGGGTTTAATTGGCGACCCTGATTAAATTGTGCTAAACACAACTAACGGTTTAAATTTATTAGTAAGCATATGACTAATAAATAAACACCTCAGTTATAAGTTATATTTGAATTACTCCTTTACAATTACATATAAAACCTTAGTTATGAGTTTTATTTGAATTACCCTGTTAATTATAAATTTTGTTTATCTCAATCATTTATTGAACTGATCTTATACCGATATTATACTTATTACACGAACACATATACCCATAAGAATAATTTAGGGACGGAGGATATTATAGTGTATACATAAAAATAAAGACCAATTGTCGATTTTTAATAATGGAGAACGTGGTTTACCTATTGCTTGTCCCACTCACACTAAAAACCAAAATAATAATAGCAATCATTTCATCCAAAAGCTGCTTCAAATCTTGCTGTCATCTTTATCTATTTTGCATTATCCTTCAAACTATACTTTCAATCTCCTTGGTCTTTTATCTTTTTTGATACAATGATTGACTAACCAGTTTATATTTAATTCAACTTTTTTTAAATTATTTGACATTGGGTAGCCAGCAGTAAAGTTAGGGACTTTACAATAGTGGTAGAGTTGTGATTTTACAAAATATGAGATTTCAGGTTCAATTTATTCTTATATTCCTTTAGAGGAAAGGTTTACAAAAAAAAAAATTTAATTTATCGATTTAAATTAATTTGAGGATGAAAATCCATTACTCGATCTATGTATTTGAAAAAGATAGTTGATTTTATAATAAATATTCTCTCCGTTTCGGATAAAGAATCTGTGTTTGAAAGTCAAAATTAAAAAAGATGAAGATATTTATAATAATTTATTAATAATAAAATGACACTTTTATATCTTCAATTTTGAAAGTGGATTTTTTAAGTGAAACAACCAAAAATAGAATGTGATCACACTTTTTTGGTGGTGATCTTGTCTTGTCGTCCACGTGTGAGTAAGGATGAGGTGTCGGTCGCTGATTCGTCCTTCTTAGTTAACTTGCACAAATTAGACAACAAACACCGTTAAGGAGTCGGGGCGGCCCGACTAGAACCCTCCGATATGAGAGTAATGTTTCCGGTAAAAAGAGGGTAATAAATATGCCGTAATAAGTTACGAAGTTATTGAAGTATTGAATTGTGTATATAATGTTAGTTACTCCGTACGTTATTTTTAATTGTAAGTGCACAACCTCTTAAACATAATTCTCATTAAATAACTTCAATAACTTCGTAACTTCGAGCATCACCAATGCAACCGTATATGTAATGTTATGGCCCATAAGGAGTGGTTCAATGGTAGAGATGAGACTTCACAATGTGTGAGGTCTCAGATTCGATCCCTTCCCACGCCCCCCTTAGGAAGAAAAAAAAAGTAATTTTATGTGGTTGTGGTTAATTAACAATCTCAATCATATATAACAATTTTTCGTTCTTTATTCACATAATTAAAATGGATCTTTCTAAAGCAAATGTGAGTTTCATCTCATTTGGCATGCGTTGCACCACTAAAATGAAATTTGACTAAAAAATAAAAAAAGAAAAGAAAATGGAACAATCTATCGAAATAGTTTTTAAAAAGAAAAATATTGACTAAAATATATTCACGTCCTCAAGTAAAATGTGAAAATTGATACTTTGTTTACACCCCTTATGAACACGTTGCATTGAAGATGTTTTTTATTTCAAAAAAGTATAAATCTTACGTAATACCTAATTTCTAACATCCACAATAGCAACGGTGATGATGCTCTTACTTTAGAAAATTAGTCATTCCATTCCCCCACTTTTTCTTTCTATACATGAAAGACCAAATTAGTATTTATAAGTTCATACTATATGTTATATAGTCTTTATTTTCTATATATATATATATATATATATATATATATATTACTTTTCATATGTTAATAGACGATTAAGTAGGTCTCCTATGAAACCGTCTTATGGATTAATATTCATAAAATGAATATTTCTACTTGACCCACTTATTAGTGTTATCGTCAAAAAACATGTGTAAGTATCACTTGTTGTCCGAAAAATTTCACTTGTTGCCTAATAAGAGCATGTATAATGGGGGGTTTTTCCCAACTCAAACTTAATTCTTCTCAACCAATGGAGAATTTTAAAAAAATCATCTTCAAAACAACAAATGATTTTAACAAAAAAAAAAAAAAATCATCTCTTGAACCCCAAAGTCCCTAAATCCTAGGCAAATGGATAACATTTTATTTTCTTATATTGCTTTTCTTGACCAATTTTTAGCCAAAAAAAATTAATTTTTTAATTTATTTTTTCCTGAATTAAAGTACACATTTTTACCTATAAATAGAGACTTGGTTTGTTTCATTTGGATATCAAAAAAAAAATTATATGATTTTTTCAAGTTTCTAGTCAATATTAATTGAGATAAATATGGTGAGGTATGTAAATGTATTGGATTTTGTGTCACCATTGGGAATGTTTTTTGGTTTTGAATCAATTAGATATCTAATGAATTATTTTATTGATTTTTAATAGGTTGTATTTGATTTTTGATTTGATTTGACAAAATCATTCTTCATGCTCTAAGGGTCACTAAACTTTTAAAGCCAAACATAACTTCTTGCATGGCAATAATGGCACTTTTAAAGCAGCAAGGGACATTTTTATTTAAGAAACAAAGTGACACTTTTGAGGTTAAAAGTGATGTTTTCAGAGCAATAAGTGATATTTTTTTCGAAAAAAGTTCAAATTTTTATTTAAAATGTAAAGTGACACTTTTAAAGCTAATAGTGATGATTTTAAAGTAGAAAGTGACATTTTTCAAATGAAAAAGACATTGTTAAAAAAAGAAAAAAAAAGATGACGCGCTTGAAAGAAGGTAGGGACTGAGCAAAATCATAAAGCCTAGGGGCATTCAGAGAAAAGTCAAAGTCCTTCATTAATGTGATGTCGACTTTTGGTGCTGCCACGTCGCCTCCATCCATTAATGGGTGACCCGCGTGTTTTTCTCCAAATCCAAATTCATCTAGCTTCCATTTACTTTGTTTTAGGTCTGTCAATGGATCGGATTCGGATCGGATCAGTCATATCCATTATTCGATTTATTAAGAAATTATCGGACTTGGATCGGATCGGATTATCTTTCGGATATTCAAAAGCTCGATCCATATCCTAAATTTTCGGATTCGGATCGGATTCGGATATTATTCGGATTTTATTAAAATACTTAATAAAATTAATATTGATGTATTTTTTCTTAATCAAATGTTGAATAAAATTAAAAATTTATATTTTTAGCTTACACAAACATGAATAATAATGTTAGTAAGATCTTAGAGTTCGTCGAAAAATTTATATTTAGTAAAATTAGTAATGATTAATGACTAAAAACACATTATTAGTAACTTTTATATGTATAGTATTAATATATTTTTTATATTGGATCAGATCGGGTTGTTAATGGATCGGAACACCTTAATCCATATCCGATTTGTTAAGCTTTCGGATTTTCGGATTCGGATCAAAATCGGGTTATCGAATTAAAAACTAAATCCATATCCTAAAAATAACATCGGATTCGGATCAAAATCCGATCTATTGACAGACTTACTTTGTTTACCTCTCACACTTTGACCAGTTTCATACTTGGATAGTTAGTTGTAATGCTCCAAAATTGGATCCAACTACATGGGCTCACATTTTGTTACGTCACTACGAATTTAAATTTTAATAAGACTAAACTGAAACTCATCCAAACTCAATCAAATTCAAAATATGTTTAAATCTCAATTTGGTCATCCTACTTTCGGCTAAAATTTATTAAGTTCACTATAATTTTTTTTTCCTTCAATTTAATCATTCTACTTGGCTTCGAAAGTCAATAAGGTCACTAGAGTCATTTCCGTTAGTTAAGTTGGATGGAAATCATTGAAAAGATAATGATGCCCCTTACCTTTAAAATGTGTGTTGACAAATTCAAGTCACACACAATAAGAAATTATGTTTGAGAAGAGAAGGATACCCTAAAACCCCCAAAATTTAGTAAGAATATTTTTTGATTTTCCTAAAAAAATTAAACTTTCCATCCAAATATATGGATGGAGTGATGAACATGCTAATTATATGAAAGTAGAGTGATTAAATTAAGAAAAAAAAGTAGGGTGAGCTTAATGAATTTTGGTCGAAAGTAGGATGACCAAATTGAGATTTAAACCTTCAAAATATAACCATCCAAAATAAATTGTGAAACAAAAGTCCACTAATCTAACTACGTTTCTATTAAAATTTAAATCATAAAAGTATGCCATAAAATCTCGATTTTTTTACTTGTATCCTCTACTTCAAGTTTGGTCTTTAATTTCGACTTGGAAGAAGAGTAATATGAAGGGTGAGTGGACAAAGCTCAGTAAGATCATAAGTGCTCGTTTGTTGCAGCTTATTTGGAGTGATTTTTGGCTTTTGACTTTTGAAAAGTAATATTTAAAGTGTTTGTTTCAGCTTATAAGCCAAAAGCCAATAAGTAAGGTACAACACCCCTTATGCATTGAAAAGCCAAAAGCTAAAAAGCCAAAATTTTAAGCTTTTTTGGGTTTTTTTTAAACATGAAAACAACTATTCATTAATAAATATTTGATTGTCTTCATTTCATCCTTTTATGAAATATACATAAAAATATGAATACTAATTTTCAAGTTTTTTTTAAACAAATAATTATAACGATTCATAAGCAGCTTTTCAACAGCTGTAACAAACAGTCTATCATACAATCAGCCAAAAGTCATTCAGCTACCAGCTTAAGCTATCAGCCATAAGTCATAAGCCATCAGCCACAACAAACGAGCCCTAAGTCATCCCTTCAGTTTCTAAAGAGGGGTAACTCAATGAATAATCAAGTTGTATGTAAAACAAAGTTAAGGCATTTGAGAAAAGTATCATAACAAAACATTTGTTAACTTGAAAATCAAAAAGGTATATATCGAATGATTAAATATATATTTTTAAATTGAAGAGTTCAAAGCAAACAAAATGAGAATAGAATAAGTTGTTGTTACCGACTGTCTCATACAATGTAATAACTACAGATGATCAAATGCATTTATAAGATCGTGTAAGGCGTCTATTGACCAATAACTAAATCCCCAGAAGGGTACACTAATCCCCCGAAGGGTACACAAATCTCCCGTAGGGTATACGAATCCCCCATAGGGTATACGAATCCCCCGAAGGGTACATTGTTATGATACATCCGGATTACCGCACTCACGGGCCAAGTAGTGCAATTTCGTTTATTTCATTATTTGTCACATAATCCCCGTGACAGGTTGTTCATACATAGTGATCATAAACATTTTCAAAATATAGATAGTACTATAAATGTACCTCTATCAAAACAATACTTGTATTGCAAATCATTATTTTCAGTATAAATGAGTATGCCGATAAAGTTTACAACACAAAGTAGATTTTTCGATAGCAAAAAGGTATTTCTCATAAAACAAGTCAATTCATAAAATTTGTGAAAACAAAATCATAACGAAGATATACAACAATGGAAAACGACAAAATCAAAGCAACTACCGACACGAGGTAAAATTCAAGAAAATTAGCGAAAACCTAACATTAAAAGCATTTAATATTTTTGTAAAAGACCTAAAAGAAACGTAATCTCTTACCTTATTTTCGTACACACAAAGCAAAAGTTTCAACCCGCAATTGAAGCCTTAATCCGTCTTGTCCAAATCTAATTTAAATACAAATACTAAAATTTAAGATTCTGAATGGGGCCCGATTATTTCTGAACTAAATTAAATAAATAAAGTAACACCTTATTAATGACATTTTAACTAACCGCTAAAAGTTAAAAGGGTCAAACTGTAATTAATGGAAACAATTTATTTCCGTCCAAAAAGCCTAGGGGAAAAATGTAAATTTGAAACTCATCATCTTCCCTGAACGAAGGAGCTTTTTCCATGAGTTTACATCTTCCACCAAACATGCTTATATATCTATCTATATACTATAAACATATTTTAAATATGATCTATGTAATCTCTATCTTACCCAACTTGACTATAAGGAAAATAAAGACGAAGGTTTACCTCGGTTTTGTCAGCAGAACGTAACTAGAATTTCTGTAGCCGTGAGCTTCTTTTTAAGCTGTCGTCCCTTCCCTCTCTCTCTCTCTCAAATATGCTGAACGAAAAATAGCCCCAAACGTAGGTAGATTAATTTATAAGCTTAATTTCAATGCGTGGTTTACTCCTATACAAACTCTTAATTACTGGAAAATTTTGTTCCAAGATTAATTGAGGAGATAGACTCCTTCACCAAAACAACCCGGCAAAACCATATGCTGTCTAAGATTACTTCTATTACTATAATATTAAATACTAGATTTTGTGTTCGTGCCTATGGAACGGTATCAGTATGGAGATGATCAGTTTATGAAGTGAGTATGATGCAATTAAATTAATATATGTTTGAGATTTTGTAGGGGTTGGATCAATGTACACTACATAAAGCAAAGACGATATCCCAAAAACTAAAGAAAAACACATTTTATTGGCTGTAAAATTTTGTAACTCATCCAAAAAGAGTATAATTAAACATTCAAAAATATTCACACACACACACACACACACCAACCCAACACCTGTTAATTGAAATAAAGTTTAAAATGAAAATCTCAGACAAAAACCATAAAATAAATTGAATGAGACAGAGTGAACTAACAAAAGACTATTCGAAAAATAAATTAAGAAACTAAATATTAAATTGAGATTTTAGTTGATTACGATAACAATCAATTAAGAAACTACAAACTAAATATTTGTAAAACAGTAAATATAGGCTGCACAAAAATAAAAAAAATAAATTAGAGATAATTAGAGATAGTCAATTAGAAGAAACATGATAATTAAGGCAATAAGATCTCAGTAAAACAATAAATATCTAGTAAAAACGTAAATAGTAAATCTTAGGACACATGTTTTAATTTCGGCAGTAAAATCTTAGTAATTAACTATTGCTAGAATTAACTGTTGTACACACGCTTGTGAAATTAAGATTTAATCATTGCTAGTAGTTATATTTAGTAAAAATGAATCTTGGTCAGTAGTTAACTTTTCATAAAAATTGAACTAAATTATAATATAGATGAGAAGACATTCTATCGTTTGATTCCAAATGAACTTCATCAAATTATTGTTTGGAAAATTATATGAAACCTCCCTGTGGTTACATGGGGTTACCCTAGTTATAACATTTGCTTGCGCATGTTTGTCATTAAATATTTAATTGGATTTTGTGTCCGTGATTATAGCATGATATCAATATGGAGATGATCAGTTTATGAAGTGAGTATGATGCGAATAAATTAATATATGTTTGAGATTTTGTAGGGGTTGGATCAATGTACTCTACACAAAGCAAAGACGATATCCCAAGGCAACAGATAGAAATGATGCCTTCCTTCGAAAATTTCAAGACGATGTGTGGACCAGGTTTGGACAGATGAAGCACGAGTCCACTGATATCAAGATCAACGTGGAAGCTCAACGCAAGGAATGCGTCAGGTTGTGCTCTACTTTGTTCTACCAGCTCTTCCACAGCATCACTCTTCATCTCAGCCATAACCTCCCGCATGTTCTCGAGCTGAACGACATTGCTCTCAACGCGTCTCATGACAAGATCAACATAGAGCGTGATCGTGATCTGGCCATCACGGAGGAGAGACAACTGAGGTCTATCAACAGAACTCTGATGGAAGAGAACATCCGTCTACGTGAAGAACTGGATTATCGTTCTCGCTCCACCAGACCTCATACCTCTGCCGATGATGAGTACACCAGAAGAGTCGAAGAACTTGAACGGCAGAGAAGAGAAAGAGAAGAGGCAGACAAAGCAGACAAAGGCAAAGGGAAAAGGCCGTGGTAGCTTATATTTTTTTCTCTCCTTAAACCTTTGTATCTATCTTAGTTTTTGAAGGAACTCTATAGTCACCCCAAATGTCACAATGCAACAATTCAAAACAAGATGAATTCTTAATAGAACTAGTAGGAAAAGGTGTCCTAGTCTGCTTAGCTCTCACATAAGAATCACAAGTCGTAGAATGATTCTTGAGAATTTTACCAATGGAAATATACCGAAGCTTCATGTTTGAGGCGTGAACCAATCTTCTGTGCCAGACTTCGGAGTCAGAAGAGACAGACATTGCCGCACCTCTACTTTTCATGGGATCCATGCAATATAGACCATTGTCGTACCTACCCAGTCCAATCAAGTTCCTCAAAGGTAATTCATGTATAACACAAAAGTCATCACAAAAAAATTAGGGCGTAATTTTGATCTTTGGTTAATCGGCTAACATAAACTAAGCTGCATTGAAAATCAAGAATGTTTAAAACATTAGCAATTTTCAACCAATTAGGCAATAAAGTATTCCCAATTCCTTTGACAGGAACTCTATTCCCATTCGGAATTTTCACCAGCATAATATGTCAAGAATCCTTTTGACCCGCAAGGATTTCTTCATCATATGTGATGTGTTCGGTAGCCCTGGAATCTATTATCCAACGTTGCATAGGAAAGCCATAATTACGGTGGGTGAGCCTTGGGACTGCGAAGCCTCACCATTGGAACCAAAATATTGAATCAACTTCATGTATTATTCAGAGGACAAGCCGGGGATGGGACTGGAATCAATTTACACATTCGTTGTCTTGGGAGCCACTTTTCTCTCACCGCGAGTTTCATGCCTTTGGGTATCCTCACGTGGACCTCTTTTGTGGCTGTAGACACCCCAATTTCGTAACCCTGGTATGTAACATGAAATGAGATATCAAGACCTGTTAAACGCTAACGAATGTCAAGTTACATGGTTTAAAATGTAAAAGAAAAAGCAAGATGCGTAAACAGTGAAGTACAGGGGGCCTAAGTGCCAGAAACAAAACCCAAAAAGCCCCTGACGCCACCCATAGCATGTCTGGGCGCCGCGCCGGCCAGCCCCCTCCATGGGTGGCGCCCAATAGTGCAATATTCACTGTTGCAACTAGCGTCCGGTACAGTCTCTCAAGCATGCAGTACAAGCCGGTGAAGCACATAATGAGAAATATTAATGACGAAGGAATCCCTTCTCCAACCTATAAATAAAAGGCCCCGGCTTCAGTGAAAGGAGAGTTCACGCAAACAGTTTTCACACACCGCGATCACGCAGTTAAAGTTTCTCCATAGTGAGTTCTGAGAGATCGCTCTGAGAGTTTTCCTCTTCAAGCCCCAAAGCTCCGTCAAATCTCTCCCAAACACAAAATCAACCGGTCAAAGTGAAACCTAGTTACCATGCTAGGATTCCACCATATTCCTCCGGTCCAAAAATCCCGAAAAGAGCAGTTGCCCTACCCGAATCCATACGCCAAATTCGCAAAAAAAACAAGCAGTTGCTCTGCCCGATTTCCGCCGTCAGCAAGCAAACTACAGCACAAAAGCAAGCAGTTGCTTCACCTGGTTCATGAAGTCAGAAAGCAACTTTCGGAAGTAATTACTTTGCCCGAATATCCGCAACAACAAAAAGACTCCCTCTCCCGGAAGGACAGAGCGAGCGCACCCTAAAATCTACTAGAAGCTAGTTGGTACGGGATAAAGCCCAGACGCTTCAAAAGATAGACTATTTAAAGTTTTATTTATAAAATTGCTATTTAAGCCGGCCCGATGTAATAAATATAATCAGTTATGCTACCCGGATTTCTATTGGAAATAACACTAAAAATGGTCATTATTATGGCCAAATATTTATAAATGTATTCATAACTTCCGAAAGGAGACTGTTGCAAGTTTGTAATAATATATATATATATATATATATATATATATATATATATATATATATATATATATATATGTTTAAATGTTTTATTTTATATCGTAATAACTACAATAAAGAGTATATTTTAGCCAAAAATATATTTTGAGACCGAAAGGGCGAGTTGGGTGCCTAATATCTTCCCACTTCGTAACTTAGCCTCCGAACCCTTTTTACAATTCTGGTTACATTTGGTTTTTCTTTGTTTTTCCTTAAAATAAATATGGCGACTCTGTTTTAACATTTTGAGTCCACAATGAGGCCGGACGTATTCCACGCGCTCTTTACAACGTTTTTTTTTGTTTTTTTTAATTTTTTTTCCTTAAACAAGGGAAGATGAAATGAAAAAAGCGTTGTGTTTCTTGAATTTCGTTTTCCCCTAAATAAGGGAGGATGAAATGAAAGAAACCCCGGGGCACTCACAGTGACGAATCTGCTGGGGACGTTGTTTTTATTTTAAAGAAAATAAAAACCGGAGGGCTAGACTCATATTTAAAAAAAAGGGAAAAAACAAGTTTTCTTTTCTTTTTGGCTAAATATGCTCATTATATTTATTCAACATTCTAAATATTGCATTTTTTATATATCTGTAAATATATTTGTGCAAATAACCGTGAAACTTGTAGCAGTTTCGTTCCAGGCACCATTGCGAATACAACAAAAAAAATCAAAAAATAGAATTTCAGGTAGGATAACAAAAATTGGGGCTTTATGTTATTATTGCTTTATTTTGCTCTATCTTGCTATTATTATTATTCTGCTTACTTTATTTATTTCATGAAAAAATGTAAATATTATTTTATTCTGTCATTCTATTTTGGGGATTAGGATCAATTTGTAATTAATAGGAATAAATAAATTCCATATTTTTCTTTCTATTTCTTGATTGAATGGACGTTGCTTGCTCACGCCATCCTTTCAGGGACTCAAGCTAATCAGTCGAGAAAATCAACAAAAAAAAAACAAAAAGACAGGTCATTAACTGCTTTATATCTGAAAAAAAAAGACTTTACTGCTTTTTAGATACATCACACACGTGTACGTACGTAGAAATATTCCGAAGTGCTACCCTACACCATGGTCAGTCTACCCCCTGCATCTGTCAACGTTAATTGCATATAGTTTCTCAGGACACTTCATCGACCGATCGGTTTTTATATCTTTAAATTATTGAACAATCCCTGTTGCAAAAAAAGAGAAGCAAAAAAAAAAAAAAAAATGCATAGGGGTTGATCAATAATTTTCATGATATTCGATCTAGACCATTCGAATGGTGGATCCCGGAAACAGTATAGGCCCTTCACCTGAGATCAATTCGATTTTGGGAGTCGAAAGGCAGGTGGAATACGAAGGTCCTATATTCTGGAAAAAGAATCCACTATTCCAGGAATAGTCCTGAGACTGTCAAAACAAATTGCGGGTGCTAGTCCGATCAATCGTAGGGAAAATAAATAATAATAAAAAACATTAATAATAAATGCACATTGTACTCGAATCCAAAAAACCTTCAGTCAATCCCTTTTGATACCTTCAACCCTTTTTCCTTAGAATCCTGGCCCAGATTTGAAAAGGCATAGATAGCATCGGTCGACTGATACATGATACAGGTACAGGGGTCAGATCAGAATCAGTTCATAAAGCACAGATTTGGCAGAATGGCCACCGAAAATGAACAGTTTATCGTGGGTATTGATACAGGGGCTCCTGGGTTCGCTCCTACTCCGGCCATGCAACAGTGGCTAGACCAAAATTTGGGTGCACAAGTTGATCGTATAATGAGCCATATAGCAAATCTTGTACAAAGTCTAAGGCCCAGTGGTGAAGGAAATACCTTCCCTGCAACCCCTTAAGAAACATCCACTTCTCATGCTCCTTTAAAGCCAAAGCCTCAGCCAAACACTAATCCACCACCAACTACCAGCACCCCAGTCACCAACTTCTCGTCAAATACTTATTACCAAAATTTCAACCATTTCTCACCATACCCACCATATCCTTTCCCAAACATCCATATACCCCAAAATCTAAGTGGCCTTCCATTACCCATTGCCAATCCATTCCAAATAGCCCACATATGGATGCCCAGAAGCTATACCCAACCAGGCCAAGTAATGACCAATTTACCCTTCAATGACCCTGGTCAGACAGAAACCAACAATAAACCACCTCCTCAAAATCCTTCCAATGTATATCAAAACCCAGCACCTGCAAATAACCCACCTCCCTAAAATCTTTACCAAAACTCTTACCAAATACCTCCTCAAAATCTTTACCAAATGCCACAACCCGAAACAAACCCAGCTATTCCCAATCCTTCCAGCATATACCAAAACTCAGCACCCCCTTCCACCAAAATAGAGGCAGACATGGAAAACCTAAAAAATATGGTGTTCAAAGTCCTAAACAAAGGAGAATTTTCTACGTAAGTATTAACGCTGCAACCTTCAGCGATACTACCCCCAAAATTCAAAATGTCCGACATAGAAAAATTCGATAGACTGGATGCCTTATCTCTCACCTGAAATCTTATTCTACTGACATGCAGTCAAGAGGGGCTAGCTTCGAAGCTATGGCCTCCAATTTTTACCTTACCTTGATAGGGGCTGCCAAGTAATGGTTAATGCTATCAGATAATAGCACCATGGGCACTTGGGACCAAATAACAGAAGAATTTCTAAAGAGGTACAAAGACAATACCGCAACTGAAAATAAAAGAAATCTTGAGGCATGCACCCAAAAGGAAAATGAAACATTCGCAGAATTTGCAGCCAGGTGGAAGAAGAAAGTTGCCTAAATGCTAAACAGACCTGATCCATCTGAATCAGCCCGATTGTTTATAAAAAACCTCCAGCCAATTTATCTTGAATGCATGAGGTATCTTCCCTATGGTGATTTCAATGCCATTATTGGAATAGGAAATCGCATTGATGAAGAAATACGTAGCGGGTCCCTAGAAATTGATACTTCTCAAAGTTCATTTTGCTACTATGAATTAGAGGAAGAATCTACGGAAGAAGTCAACGTTGTTGAAAAAGAATCCCGATTAATAAGTATAGTAATGTGCCATGGTCATATGGGACAGATAAGTCTACCAATTCTATTGAAGGAAGCAGTGGTACTAACAGAAGCTTCATAGGACCTTATAAAGGAAACAAAAGGCATTACGATGAATTATATGCCCCAATGTCCCTAATATTACAAGGTTTAATGGCACAAGGGGTCCTGAAACCAATGGAGAATTACAAACCTCCAAAACAGCTATCAAACACATGGAACCACTCTTAGTATTGCGAGTATCATCGTAGTAGTGGCCACCCCACCGATAAGTGTTATATGCTCAAAAGTGTCATCCAAGATCTTATTGATGGCCAGGTCATTGAGAAGCCACATCCCTAAAGATTTTACAAAGTAACACACTGAGCAGTGGTCGGGCATCGCTTGAGAAAATAAAACGTGACTAGGACAGAACGTCAGTACATGATGTTATTGGTCACTCAGGGAAGGACAAAGGGAAGACTTTGAGATTCATAGAACTCTAGAATACCCTTTGTATACACTTCCAAAAGCCCTTTTTACCTTTGAATCTTTTCTTACCAAATAAAATCTTCAAGAAACAACTTTTTTCAAACTCAGCGTTAGTTTTCGTAGATTTTCTATATATCTTTTCTTTTTCAGGTCACCTATTTCCGAGTATCTCTAGAAAAGTTTTCTTCTAAAGATGATAAGTCGACTCCCTTAAAAACACCCAAATCTAGACGAGTTGGCAATGAGTCATCTAGAAGATATGGACCTGCAAACTATTAAGAACACATGAAAACCAAAGCAGACAAGTCATCTTGATCGGAATCACCTTCAACCCATTATGACCGAGCTGTTAGTAGCGTACTGGGGCTACCTACCATAAACACCAAAGCCCCTCCGAAACCTTGAAACCCTTTTTAAATCCACCATGTGCCGAAACTCCCTACTGAAACTAAGACCTTCCAAATGTCCTCAACCAAACAAACTATCGTCATGATCCAGCTTTCCAAAATTAGGGCTATTTCGTTTTTTTATATCCAACAAGAGTGATTATCCATTTGTCCCAAAAAGAGAGATGCCATTCCCCAACTGCTATGATGATGATCCGAAGAAAAAGAAAAAAAGAGAAGAACAAAAAAAAAAGAGAGAGAAAAGGAAAAAAGGAAAAAAAAAAAGAAAGAACGAAAAAAATCTCTCTGGAGCAAGTCCATCATTTGTCCATCTCCCTCTTACCCAAAACTAGTTTAGAGCTTCTCGAAAAATCAACACATACACTTTTTAAGATGTGGATCGAAGGAGGCCCACTACTACCCAAAGCCAAAGCCATACCAAAAACCAAAACCATACCTAAAGTCAAAGCCAAAAAGCCTACCATATTCAAGACCAAAAGCCAATTATCCATCTAGAACCCACAGCCTGAAAAGCCAACCAACGATCAAATTATTGATCGCTTTTTTTCCATGAAGAGACCTTCTAACCTCAAAACCATCTCCAAAAACTTAAACAGTACACCCCGAACCAGTCACGATCAACAGCTCTGCTTCAATCGGTTATAACGTGACCTGAGTTCAAGACAGAACTCCCTGCTAAAACACGTAAAAACATCAAAAGATAATTACCAAGTAGGGTCTATAAACCACCAAACCTAGTGATACTCGGCGATAAGGAGAACTCTGAATTCTGACTCTTTTTCTTGTTCATTAGAGTCATCCTCATATCATGTACCTTTGATTCTCTCTTCAAAAAAAAAAAAAAAGAAGAGAAAAGTCCACCTAGGGGCTTTCCCTCAATCCACTTCTGGGGTCATTCATATCCATAAAAATGTATCAATTAAGTATACTAGGGGCTTTCATATCCCATCATGAAAAATCTGTTGATTGAGTCACCCTGGGGCTTTTTCCCACCAAACTCATGAGTTTTGTCAGTCTCATATCCCATGTTCCCCGGGTCATGATTTGTTGGTCATTTTGGAAAAAAGGTATTTTGAAAACACATATCAACCGAGAAAATTCTGGCTCAGCCTTACTTAGGAAAGGGTCCCTCACGATTTTTGCGAGCCGAGTAGATAATTTCGGGTACACTTTGCCCCTACTTTCCTATTAAGGCTAGACTAGTTGTCCACCAATTTTTGTCCAGAATACCAAAGGTTTGAAACTCCACTTACAAGATTAGACTATCTCCTCACATGGGCCCGGTTTTTGAAACCCTACTTACTGGCTTTGCTAAAAACCATGATAATTTGTTACCAAGTCAAAAGAAAAGAAGTGGGAGACCTCCACTTATTCACTAAAAAACCCCATCAGATACCAGAAACCAAAATATATGCACAATACCTCCCACGATTGTGGCCGAAGCTTCAAATGAACCCCAATAAAGCGACAACCGCAGCCTTCTCACCTACCAGTCAAAAGGTACAGTGTGTTTATAAAAGATTATTTAATTATCGCTTAATTTGCAACGAATATTACAGTCTAAACCAATGTCTTTTTCAAGGTGGTGCAATGAATATTGCACTAGGGATTTGTGTATAGTTTCTCTGTTAATGATGCAATGGATATTTGCGTCGAGCATTAGCTTGAGTTTCTCTGTTAGTAATGCAATGCATATTGCATCGGATCTCGTATCAAGTTTCGTCATAATGCAATGGATATTGCATCAAATCTGGTAACAAGTTTTGTGTTGATGCAATGGATATTACATCAGCTTTGATGATAGTCTTGTGGCAATGCAATGGATATTGCATTTGGTCCTTGATGTAATGCGATGGATATCATATCTAATTTTCTGATAATGCAATGGATATCACATCTAGCGTTGTGATACAATGGATATTGCATCTGATTTTGTGATAACGCAATGGATATTGCATATGATTTTGAAGCAATGCAATGAATATTGCATCAGATTTGGCCTTAGGTTCCTAATGGATGTAATGGATATTACATTTGTTTCTGCATCTGGTCTCACTATGGATGGTGTAATGAATATTACATCTGATTTTGCTTTAGTCTTGCTCGGTAATGCAATGTATATTGTATTTGGTGTTATGATAATGCGATGGATATCACATTTAGCGTTGCGATGCAATGAATATTGCATCTGATTTTGCAATAATGCAATAGATATTGCATTTAGTGTTGTGGCGATGCAATAGATATTGCATCTAATCTTGCAATGCAGTGAATATTGTATCTTGGTTTTTTGGTAATGCAATGAATATTGCATTGACTCGCGGTGATGCAATGAATATTGCATCTGGGTTTTTGGTAATGCAATGAATATTGCATTGACTCGCGGTGATGCAATGAATATTGCATCTGAGTTTGTGGTAATGCAATGAATATTGCATTTTGATATGCGCTATTTTCACTAGGTTATAATGAATATTACAACAATCTTCCTGCATCGCAACTTATTTGTTTGCTTGAGGCCGAACTACGTTTGGTGTGATTCCTTTTATAAGGGATACATAGGCAGCCTATTTCGGTAGGTCCGACCATTAGAGCATTTAATTTGCATATCTTCTTAAAAACTAAGATAACTTGCTATAACTGACTAAATATGTCTAGGGTATGTGAGATTTGAACTGCACTTTATAAATTGCTGCATATAACTGCTACCTGTTGCATTACTCCCCATTATAATTTCTATGAAATTTGGGAGTCTATTTCTTATCAACGATGTTCGTTTACTCGGTAAGCTTCGGGTTACCCATAAACTCCATCGTTGAGGGGCTCTGTAGACACCCCAATTTCGTACCTCTGGTATGTAACATGACATGAGATATCAAGACCTGTTAAACACTAACGAATGTCAAGCTACAGGGTTTAAAATGCAAAAGAAAAGGCAGGATGCGTAAACAGTGAAATGCAGGGGGCCTAAGTTCCAGAAACAAAACCCAAAAAGCCCCTGGCGCCACCCATAGCATGTCTGGGCGCCGCGCCAGCCCCATCCATGGGTGGCACCCAACAGTGCAATATTCACTGTTGTAGTTAGCCTCCGGTACAATATCTCAAGCGCGCGGTACAAGCCGTTGAAGCACAAAATGAGAAATCTTAATGACGAAGGAATCCCTTTTCCAGCCTATAAATAGAAGTCCCCGGCTTCAGTGAAAGGAGAGTTTATGCACACAGTTTTCACACACCGCGATCACGCAGTTAAAGTTTCTCCGTAGTGAGTTCTAAGAGATCGCTATGAGAGTTTTCCTCCTCAAGCCCCAAAGCTCCATCAAATCTTCCCCAAACACAAAACCAACCGGTCAAAGTGAAACCTAGTTGCCCTGTTAGGATTCCACCCTATTCCCCTGGTCCAAAAATCCCAAAAAGAGCAGTTGCCTTGCCCGAATCTAGACGCCAAATCCGCAAAAGAACAAACAGTTGCTCTACCCGATTCCCGATGCCAAAAAGCAACTTTCGGAAGCAGTTACTCTCCCGAATCTCCGTAACAACAAAAAGACTCCCTCTCCCGGAAGGACAGAGCGAGCGCACCCTAAAATCTACTAGAAGCTAGTTGGTATGGGATAAAGCCCCACGCTTCAAAAGATAGACTATTTAAAGTTTTATTTATAAAAAGTGCTATTTAAGCCGGCCGGATGTAATAAATATAAGCAGTATGCTGCCTGGATTTCTATAGGAAATAGCATTAAAAAGAGCCATTATTATGACCAAATATTTATAAATGTATTCATAAACTCCGAAAGGAAACTGTTACAAGTTTGTAATAATATAGATACAAATATATATTTAAATGCTTTATTTTATCTGTTAAATAAATATAATAAAGAGCATATTTTAGCCAAAAATCTATTTTGAGACCGAGAGGGCGAGTTGGGTGTCTAATACCTTCCCACCTCGTAACTTAGCCTCCGAACTCTTTTTACAAATCTGGTTACATTTGGATTTTCTTTGTTTTTCCTTAAAATAAAGATGACGACTTAGTTTTAACATTTTGAGTCCACAATGAGGCCGGACGTATTCCACGCGCTCTTTACAACATTTTTTGTTTGTTCTTTTTAATTTCGTTTTCCCCTAAACAAGGGAAGATGAAATGCAAAAAGCGTCGTGTTTCTTGAATTTCGTTTTCCCCTAAACAAGGGAGGATGAAATACAAGAAACCCTGGGGCACTCACAGTAGCCAACATGATAACTGATTCCATAGCATGCTTCAACAGAGTGACCAATCCAACCACAGTTAGTGTACTTTGGTCGTTCACGCCTGCCTCCCTTGTGATCTGGTTGTTCCTTGTGATCTAGTTGTACATGAGCTTGGAAGGCAGCTGCTTCTACACTTGGCATTCGGGTAGCAGTAATCTACCGTTGATGTTCATTCTTGGCTACAAGATGAAATGCTATCCCTAAACTAGGGGAGGATTTGTTACTCAAAATTTGACTTTTGATGGTCCCAAAAGATTCACCGAGTCCCATTAAAAACTCATACAATTGCTCCTTTTCCCGCAATGTTGTGAGTTGTTTTGAGATATCGCAAATGCAATGTCCAAAGGTGCATCTTGGTAAAGGGGCGATAGACCGTATCATGTCCCACAAGCCTCTTAGTTTGGTGTAGTAAGCTGATACTGACAATTTTTCATGCCGTGTTGATGTCAATGCTCGTTTCAACTTGTAAGCACGAGGTGCACTTTCTTTCCCGAACCTTTCTTCCAAGGCTCCCCAAATCTTAGTAGCGGTCTTGGCATACCTTACGTTGTTTCAGATTTCTTTCTCCATGGCGCTACTCAGCCATCCCTTCACCATGGAATTGCAATGCTTCCATAGCATCAAGTCCAAATATCCTTGATCGGGTATGGGAATCGAGCCATCAACGAACCCAATTTGTTTTTGGCAAACAATGTATTGTTCATCTCGTTCACCCAGTCGCCATAATTTCCGTTATGAAGAGTTTCGCTGACGTAAATTTGGCTGGGGTTATTCGATGCATGGATGTAATATGGTGACATGTGATCCATGGTGGTGGCTGCGTTGGATGATCCAACAACGTCTGAAGTTTTCTCTTCACCAGTGTTCGCCATTTATTGCACTGGATGATGGAAGACAACTAGTAGGGTTTGTTTGAGCTTTAGGGCTTTCTTTGACAAAAAAAAAACCCGCTCTGATACCATGAAAAAAATATATGTTGTATATGTTATTCCAAAGAAAAAGAGGCCAATATATATTGGTGTATACAAGAAGTAAAGGAAAACAAGGATTGTAGTAATCCTAAAATTACAAAATATATGAGTCGATCCTATAATTTACAAAGGATAAATACTCCAAACTAGATGTCTATTTAAATAAGGAATATGACATAATTACGGAACGAAGAATATACACAAGGATATGCACATATTTCATCAACCTCCCTCTCTAGGACTATTCAAGGTCTACAATTAAAGGCCACATCAAAGCTATTTCAAACCTTTCGCACCTTACCAAAGACTTTATCCCCACCCGAACCTTTATTCAAAGAAGCCCTTTGAGATCTTGATTCTCTAGTTTGGGATGAGCTGCTCCTTACCTTATAGTTCTTTCGTCTTATTGCTCTGTTCTATTCTAGAGTTTTTTATACCAAACGTAGAGCGAGTTCATCGATGTCTTGTCTACGTATGACAATGCTTCGTCACCACTTTTGGTTCTTGACTTCTTTCGAAGAGGGATGAGAATGAAAGGACTAGTGGATTTCTTCTCAAAAAAAAATCTTCCTTTATGGATAGAATCTTGTATCCCAATTACAGTTGGGGTGGGAATCAGTGAGTTCTCAACCTTTCGATCATCGAACTGCCACATATCGAACTAAAGCCTACTCTTCAGCTTTGCTTATTTGCGTTTGATTTCTCCTCGGGTCAGAGAGTGAGTTAAACTGTGGGACAATTAATCCTGATGCATAATTTATATTTTTCGATGCACAAATTTGATTACCTCTGAAGAAAATTATGATGCTCAATTTTAGATTTGCGATGCACAATTAATCTGATGCACAATTTTTATTTTCCGAAGCACAAATTTGATTACCCCCACAGAAAATTATGATGCACAATTTTGATTTTGCAATGCAAAATTAATCTTGATGCACAATTTTTTTCCCAATGCACATAATGGATTACCACTATAGAAAATTCCGATGTGCAATTTTGATTTTGTGATGCACAATTACTTCCGATGGGCACAATTTCTTTTTTTCGATGCATGAAATGATTACCGATGCACAAACCGTATTTCTGATGCAGCGCATGCCTAATTCAATTTCATCAAGGGTATACTCATCTTTTTTCTAAAATCTCCTTTAACTATTAACTTAAAAGATAGATGACTAAGGCTGAAATATTGTGTAAAGTAGACTGGTCATTTCTCCCCAATATTGGTGTAAATGAGCAAGCTATGAATGGGCTTGGGTGTCTATTTATCATTAATATAAAATTATCTTAAGAATATATTCAATGATTTGTAATATAAATATATATATATATATAAATATATATATATATATATATATATATATATATATATATATATATATATATATATATATATATATATATATATATATATATATATTTGCATATTAAAAAAATAATTATCAGCATTGTTGTGGGTGACTATATACACCCACTTACGTCCATGAGAACTAACGGTCTTAAATGAGCATACCAATTTGTGCACATTTACAATATTTTGTGTTTCCATACCCTTAAACTAGTGGACGGTTTGAGCGGGCCTATGGGTATTGACAAAAGTTACCATTCTAGTTGAGACAATAGTTTTCAGTATCTTCATAAACATTATAAAGACACGGATAAATCCTCGTATCTATGATACATTGTTTGTATCTTACAATAGTGTCATGTATCTTAATATACTATAATGTATCTTGTGATACATTGTTATTTAATAATATAGAATATATATATACATTGTTATTTAATTATATATATATATATATATATATATATATATATATATATATATATATATATAATCGTTATTTCTTACAAAATCAGAATATAAGGAGTATTATATTTAATAACACTTCAATGAAAACATAGTTTTTTTGAGTCCTAATTCATACTTATTATATTTCTAATTATTATAGCTTTGTCAAAAGTTTCATGAATGCTATTATATATACTACATATGTTTCATCTAAATAGTCCTCATTTGAAAATTTTAATTATTGAGGGGATAAAATATCATAAGAGTTAGTCATAATTACAAAAATACTTGAACCACAAACAATGCGATTACAATACAAGTGAATGGTAAAGATGACATATTATAGAAACTATAAGCATAATTTTTGAAAGTAGACACTTGAAATGAAATATTTCAAATAATATAATTGACTCTTCGTCTGAAATGAAGAGAGTATTTACTTAAAGTTCCTACTTCCTAAACATATACTTTAGGCAAAAACTTGTGTAAGACGGTCTTACAGATATTTTTTGTAAGACGAATCCTATTTACCCGACCCGACGTGTATTGACGGGTTGAGTTATGAGAGAGTGGAGCTCCGTCTTACGAATTAAGATCCATAAGACGACCTTACTTGAGACTTACTCTATACTTTTATCCGTTCCACCCAAAAAATCTATGTTTCAAAAATCTAATTATTAAGGGATAAATAACTACCATTAGAGTTACTCATAATACAATAATTCTTGAGCATAATTAATGTGTTCTTATCCAGTGCTGGCCCTGAGATTTTGGGGGTCCTAGGCAAACATAAAAAATGGGGCCCCAACATATACAAAAAAAAAAACCCTAAGAAGAATTAACGACTTCAAAATTATCAAACTTAATCGAACTTATTTGTGAATCTATAAAAATTAAAAAAGAAACGGTTCAAAAATAAAATATTGGTTATTCAATAAAATAGTTATCCATTGGAAAGTAGCAAATATAATATACAAAACCTAAATAATTAAACCTTAAAACCTAATTGGCTAATTACTTTATACTTAAATAAACATCTTGATTCTTCCAATAGAGTTTACATAAGAAAGAAAAACAAACAAAATTTTAAAATAGTTTAGAAGAAAGAGATTAGGGTTAGATATTTACCATTTCAAAAATTTGGTAGCTATTTTTTTTTTATTTTGCTTCCACAGTGGGGAGATTTCCGCTTCTTTTCCAGTAATCCGTCACTTTTAGAGTTTTCCTTTGTACAATTGCCAATTTGGGGGATTGCCTTGTAACCTTCTTTTACTGTTTTGATTGTATTTGTGGAGAGATTTCACACATCTCTTATTTAAGTTATCTATATTTACTTTTCAATTTATAAATAGGTCATTCAGTACTCTCCGTCCATAAGTTATTATCATTCTTTCTTTTTTCGTCCGTTCCAAAATAATTATCTTGTTTGAAACTCTTTTTTATGACAACATTTTTTCAACTTTACTTTTACTTTTTCATCATACTTTAATTATGAACATACACATGGACTTTAAAGTAAACTATACATCCAACTATTATTAATAATCAAGTCAAATATGTTTTCTTAAACCGTACGCCAAATCCACCAAAACGATAATTTAGGAATGGAGGAAGTATATAATATATACCAAGTGTGATTAAAATTTAGGGGTCCTATTTTGGGGTGAAAATTTGGGGGCTCTAGGCAGCTGCCTAGTGGGCCTAGGCCCAGGGCTGGGTTTGTTCTTATCACTATGATGGGTAAAATTGAAGTCTTATGGAGCATATAAATACTCCCTCCGTCCTTAAATAATCGTTTAGGTTGATCCGGCGCACAGTTTAAGAAAAAGTAATTGACTTGATTATTTATATTGATTTAATGTGTAGTTTCCTTTAATATCCATGTATATGTGGCCCATAATTAAAGTAGAATGAAAAAGTAAGGGTAAAGTGGTAAAAGTGATGTTCTAAAAAGGTAAGTTTCAAAGTGGACAATTATTTTGGGACGGACGAAAAAGGAAAGGAGAACGATAATTTAGGGACGGAGGGAGTATAATTTAAAAAAATTGACGGTTAATATGAAACATTCCAAAATAGTATAACAAGTTGTTTGCCTAGAACGGAGAAAGTGTTAGAATTCAAAGGAATACCTGAAATTTTTAGGTATTTCTATTATATATGCCAAATTACTATTTTACCAATATCCACCTGATCACACTTTGCTACCCAACCTACGTTTTATGTCATTTTCATATCCAATGTTGCAGGACAATGGATGGGGAGGGAGAGAGATTTCCCTTGAATTTGTAGCAGGCTGCTTCATTGAGAATCCTTCTCTCCATCTTAGGTGACCATCCAACGCTCGATCTCGCCATCAATGGCGACGACGAGGTTAACCCAGATTTCTCATTTTCATAGAGAAGTATGACTATGTTCTTAGTAATCAAAAAAGAGAATGGAGATTCAGAAGTGAAAATGAATCTTCAAAGAATGGCTGAATCTCTTGGGCCCAAGACACATTGAAATGACCGATTATCAACCTGAATCTTTCCCAAAGCTAAGATCAGATTCTGTCAGGCCTTTCACTATTCTTTATCTACTGGTCATATAAGCTTAGAGCTTAACAGGAAGTTCGTCCGATCTTCATTTTTGTGGGTTTTTGATCTTTAATTTAGTGATTTTTTTCATTTGAGTGAAGTAATTGAGATTGGATGGAGATGGGAAGTAATGAATTACATTGTTGATTTGTAATTCATGACTCAGTGGGTCTCAAAAATAATAGGTATGCCTAAGGTTTGAGTTGTGGGTCTCAAAAATACTAGAATGACTAAATTACCCCCACATGTGACTATGTGACTGCTAACTTTAATGTTGTGCGGTTGCACCAGTTACACGAACTATAGCCAGGAGTTGTTCCAATACAAGAAACGGATTTAACCTGAATAAATAGACCCGAGATTAAAATAAAACGGATAACGTTACAACCTGAGATGGGGATAACATTTTAATCACTTGGGGTTACAATAAACCAGTAAATAACAAATACTAGTAAACTGGAAAACACAGTCCTAAATATTGCTCCTAACTGTTATGAACTAACAGTGGAGGAATATTTCTGTCACGCTTCAAAACCAACGGGAAAGATAAGCTGGAACGAAAAAACAGAGATAATGGCTACAAAAACAGAGCAGTTTATAATATCAAAATAAACAGATAGAAGCCTCGGACAAACACACTGATTCGCCGTGTTCCAAGAACACAACTCGCCGTAATCGGTCAGTGACCTCGGCTAAGTGTTTGTCGGCTCAGATACCCTCTCACGGCCAACATCCACCAAGGAGTTCGACTAGGGAACCAACACTCCACTGCCAAAGGTCAAAGCCACCAACAAAAGGCTCGACCCAATCCGGCAACGCAAAACCACAGGAGAACAGAGAAGGAGAAGAGAAAGAAGGTTTACAGACAAGAAGCTTCTGTGAACTCGCCCAACCGAAGAACCCAGCCACAGACTTACCCAAGACGGAAATAGAGTTCACTAAGGACTCTACGACCACCGTCAATCGCCTCCCTCACAGCTCACATAGACGCTCAAAAAGAAGGGGGAAGGTCACCGATGAAAATCGGATGAAGGCTGGGGCGAACAACTGATAATACTGCCTCTCTTGGTTTTCTCTCTCTATAACCGCTCCTATACAGATTCTTCACTAAATCGCTCAGACTGCCTCTCTCACTCTCTGGATTCTGTTCACTGCAAATGACGAGGAAGGAGCGTAATGAATAAGGCGGCGAGAGATAACAAGTGGAGGGTGTAAAGACCAAGCTACCCTCCGCTAAACCGCTAGCCAAGAAAGGGCTGGACCAAAGGAGGCGGGTAGGCTGCTCAAGTAATTGGGCTTGACTAGAGTGGGCTTAGGGAGAGAATTAGGAGGCTGCCACTAAACCATTTGGATTTGGGCCTCCACTAAATTCCTAACAATCTCCACCTTGGAGCAAGTGTCGGTTCCAACCAATGAACTCACGGACATTTAACAGAAAATGTGTCATCATCGCCTTAGCCCTGCACTTGATCCAACACGAAGGAGGACCAAAACAGGGAAAAAACAAAATTTTAAGCAACCACAAAGAAGCAGAAAATTTTAAAGAAACGAAGCTAATTCACAAACAGAAAAAGCTAAGTCACCATGATTGCTCACAAAGAGCAAGCATGGATTTTCGGGGAAAATCACGAAAAACGGGTCAACCTCAATTACCGGGATCACCGATGTCAAACATCAAAATTTTTAAGCAATTTAAAAATT
Source organism: Codonopsis lanceolata (assembly GCA_013146195.2). Classification (NCBI taxonomy): domain Eukaryota; kingdom Viridiplantae; phylum Streptophyta; class Magnoliopsida; order Asterales; family Campanulaceae; genus Codonopsis; species Codonopsis lanceolata. The sequence continues at coordinate 30,165,776 of CM028381.1, read as the reverse complement.
TTGAAACAGGAAGGCACTTGGTATTCATATCAGCAGGATTCAAACTAGTGTCAATCTTATCCAAATAAATGATGCACTTAGCAACAACATCACGAATAAAATGAAAACGCACATCAATGTGTTTTGTTCTATCGTGAAAAACAGGATTTTTGCAAAGTTGTATGCCACTTTGACTATCGGAAAATACTACCACCTTGTCTTTTAAAAAACCGATTTATGAGATCAAACCTTTCAACCAAAGGGCTTCCTTAATACACTCGGTTATGGCTATGTATTCAGCCTCGGTTGTGGACAGGGCCACAACGGATTGTAGTTGAGACTTCAGCTAACGCAAGAACCGCAAAGTGTGAACACATAAGACGTGGTCGATTTTCTATGATCTCTATCATTGGCATAGTTTGAATCAACATATCCTACCAACCTAACACCGTTTTCAGATTTAAAAAACCTCAATCCATAGTTCATCGAATGTTTTAGGTATCGCAACAACCACTTAACGGCATGCCAATGGGGCAAGCCCGGGTTCGACATGTAACGGCTAAGACAACTAATGGCATAAGCAATGTCGGGGCGAGTACTAACCATCAAATACATTATTGAACCTATGGCATTGGAGTATGAGATTCTACTCATTTGATTCATTTCGAATTGATTTTTGGGACACTGCTCTTTACTAAGCACGAAATGCGAGGCAAGGGGAACATCAACAGAATCTGCATTAATCATCGAGAATTTACTCAAAATCTTTTCAACGTATGAAATTTGGTTCAAGTAAACAAATGACAATTTTCGGTCTCTAACTATGTTCATGCCAAGTATCTTACTAGCATCGCCTAAATACTTCATGTCAAATTTAGCACTCAAGCAATTCTTAACATATTCAATCGATTTAGAGCATGGGCTAATAAGAAGCATATCATCCACATATATGAGCAAGAAAACAGGCACACTCCTATCATTTTTGAAATACAAACAATGATCATAAGCACTCCGCGTAAATTTCAAATCTAGCATGCATTGATCAAATTTAATATTCCACATGCGAGGAGATTGCTTTAAGCCATATAAGGATTTCTTTAACAAGCACACATAGTCAGGACGCTGATTATCTACATATCCCTCGGGTTGCCTCATATAGATTTTTTCAACCAAATCACCATGCAAAAAGGCAGTTTTAACATCCATTTGTTTCAATTCCCAATCAAATTGAGCTACCAAAGCAAGCATAATCCTAACAGTCGTGAACTTAACAACGGGAGCAAAGATTTCAGTGTAATCTATTCCTTCCTTTTGAGTAAATCCCTTAGCCACTAATCTAGCTTTAAACCTAATTGAGTCTGATTCACCCTTGATTTTATAAAGCCACTTACAAGAAACTTCTGAGCACGCTTCTTAGGCTTAGGCACTAAAATCCAAGTTTGATTAATGTGTAACGAATTCATTTCCTCATTCATGGCATTAATCCAATCATTACAATTTTCAGATTTTAAAGCTTGATTATAAGTCTTTGGCTCGGAATTATCAATAGATTCAAACACACCGAAAACAAATGAAGTCATATGAAAATCCTCAAAACGGGAAGGCTGCCTAGAAATTCGTCTAGGTCTATCACGCACAAGTTGATAGTCATGCAAATCATCCAATTCATGAATTTCGTTTTGTCCATTTTCATTATCTTCATTTTGCTCATCAAGTTCATTTTCAGGAATATCATGCTCAATTTCAGAATTCACATTTTCAGGCAATTCATGCAAATTATCCACATTCACATTTTCAGAATTTCCACCAATTTCAGAATTCACATTTTCGGATTGGTTACTAGCATCACTCGATCCTACGGGATGCTCCACCATAATGGGAGCCGGGGGAGGGATAGGCTCAGCGGGAACAGTCAAGCAGGGAAATTCATTCTCATTAAATACTACATCCCTACTAATAATCACTTTGAAACCTGGTTCCTCACGCAACCACAACCTATAACCTTTAACGCCCTCCGGGTAACCCAAAAACACGCATCTCATAGATCTAGGTTCAAGTTTATCTAGTTTTCTATGGGCATAGGCCGCACAACCAAACACACGCAAGTTTGAGAAATCTACATCCCTACCAGAAAACACCACCTCAGGACAACGGTCATGTAAAGGAACGGACGGGGACCTATTTATGAGGTAAGCGGCAGTCAAAACTGCCTCTCCCCAAAACTTTTTAGGGAGACCCGACGACGCTAGCATACTCCTCACACGCTCAAGAAGGGTTCGATTCATTCTCTCCGCGACACCGTTTTGTTGGGGGTTGTAAGGCACGGTCTTGTGCCTCTCAATCCCGTTTTGCACACAAAAACTATCCATGTCATGATTGCAGAATTCTAACCCGTTGTCGGTCCTAAGTGTCTTAATTTTTAAACCTGTTTGGTTCTCAATTAAAGTTTTCCAATTTTTGAATTTCTCAAACACATCCGATTTGTTTTGCATCAAAAACAACCACACTTTTCTCGAAAAGTCATCAATGATCGACAAAAAATAACGATTACCACCGTGCGTTGGAACGCTCGCGGGACCCCACACATCTGCATGTATGTACTCTAAGGCGCGTTTTGAAGAAAACCTTTTAGGGTTAGGGGGAGGGGGAAAACTCACTCGCTTTTGTTTGCTCATCACACACGTTTCACAAAAGGGCAATTCCGAAATCTTATCCTTCCCAAACACTCCGGTTTTGTTCAAGATTTCAAGTCCTTTAGAACTCATGTGACCTAGTCTTTTATGCCATAATTCAGTTTTATCTTCTTTAGCAAGATTCACACAATTATCATAACAAGACATAGGCATAGCAGAGCAAATATAAAGATTTCGGCGTTTTTCAGCCTTAGCAATCACCAAAGAACCCTTAAGAATTTTCATAAACCCATTTCCCCATTTACCCTCAAGACCCGCATCTTCCAAAGCAGCACAAGAAATCAAGTTATTACACAAATCGGGAACATGTCGAACATTTTTTAAGGTCAAACAATTTCCAGAATTAAACTGAAGACACACATCACCAATACCAACAATTTGACATTTTCTTTCATTCGCCATGGAGACAAAACCAGTTTCCAATTCTTTATACGTGGTAAAAACACTTTTAAATGGTGACATATGATAAGTACAACCAGAATCTACCAACCATTCATTTTTGCATGCATGCATAGAATGAACAGAATTCACAGTCTCATCATATAATTCAGTTACCATAAAAACTTCAGCATTACCATCACTATTGGAAGCCATGTTGCAATCATTTTGTTGGTTATGGTTTGCGTTTTTCTTCCTAGGATTAGGGCAATCCTTCCTAAAGTGTCCAATCTCTCCACAATTATAACATTTACGGCCTTTAGTCCTAGATTTTGATCTATTCTTGCTCCTATTCCTACCATTTCCTGAGTTTTGATTCTTTCCCTGATTCTGATTTTGATTGTTCTTTTGTCCACTGTTTCTTTCCAAAGTTCGTCCTCTCACCATATTAACCTCACCGGAACTAGATTTACCTTTCCTAGCAGCTTTTAAATCTAATTCTTTGCCTTTCAGACTAGTAATCACCGTATCAAGTGTGATGTTATCTCTACCATACTTAATTGCAGATTTCATGTCGGCATAAGATTCAGGTATCGCATTTAAAAGCACGATTGAGGTATAATCATCTATATGTTCGTCTCCGGTTTGTTTAATATCCTCTACTAACTTAGTGAATGCGTCAATGTTGTCCTCCATGTCTTTGTTTAAGTCCAACTTAAAACTGAAAAACTTTTCAAGAAGATGAATTTTACTTGGCAAAGTTTTCTCAAAGTAAATCTCTTCTAATTTTTCCCAAAGACTTTTGGCGTGTTTATGTTTTCCACATTTACGCATCACAGAGTCAGACAAGTTCAGAATGAGAGAAGCGTAAGCACTTTCGTCCATTTCGCGAATAGTATCTTCGGAAGCATCTTTTGGAAAGTTATGCATTATGGCTTTAAAAACTTTCTCTTTTATCAAAATGCTTTTCATTTTCTGTTGCCAAATTGAAAAGTCCGTTTTTCCGTTAAAAGGTCCTAAGCCATAAGAAGTTGTCATTCCAAAAGATTTTCCAGAAACAGGCAGAACACCAAATAATAACACATAACAGATATCAAAATAAATAGGAAGCAAGATCAACTAAAGCAGTTATAAACTAGTGAAGCAAAAAACAGAGCACTTAAACAGATCTGGAATAGAGCAACAAACCCAAGGACAAATAAGCAATATATATTAAGCAGGGTAAACGAAGCTCACCAAGAAACTCTAGGGAAGAGTTTCTAAATATTGGATTGAAGGGACTCTACCGATTCACAGTACGGGAACAAGGACGTGGCTCTGATACCACTGTTGTGCGGTTGCACCAGTTACACGAACTATAGCCAGGAGTTGTTCCAATACAAGAAACGGAGTTAACCAGAATAAATAGACCCGAGATTAAAATAAAACGGATAACGTTACAACCTGGGATGGGGATAACATTTTAATCACTTGGGGTTACAATAAACCAGTAAATAACATATACTAGTAAACTGGAAAACACAGTCCTAAATATTGCTCCTAACTGTTATGAACTAACAGTGGAGGAATATTTCTGTCACGCTTCAAAACCAACGGGAAAGATAAGCTGGAACGAAAAAACAGAGATAATGGCTACAAAAACAGAGCAGTTTATAATATCAAAATAAACAGATAGAAGCCTCGGACAAACACACTGATTCGCCGTGTTCCAAGAACACAACTCGCCGTAATCGGTCAGTGACCTCGGCTAAGTGTTTGTCGACTCAATACCCTCTCACGGCCAACATCCACCAAGGAGTTCGACTAGGGAACCAACACTCCACTGCCAAAGGTCAAAGCCACCAACAAAAGGCTCGACCCAATCCGGCAACACAAAACCACAGGAGAACAGAGAAGGAGAAGAGAAAGAAGGTTCACAGACAAGAAGCTTCTGTGAACTCGCCCAACCGAAGAACCCAGCCACAGACTTACCCAAGACGGAAATAGAGTTCACTAAGGACTCTACGACCACCGTCAATCACCTCCCTCACAGCTCACATAGACGCTCAAAAAGAAGGGGGAAGGTCACCGATGAAAATCGGATGAAGGCTGGGGCGAACAACTGATAATACTGCCTCTCTTGGTTTTCTCTCTCTATAACCGCTCCTACACAGATTCTCCACTAAATCGCTCAGACTACCTCTCTCACTCTCTGGATTCTGTTCACTGCAAATGACGAGGAAGGAGCGTAATGAATAAGGGCGGCAGATGCAGAGATAACAACAGTGGAGGGTGTAAAGACCAAGCTACCCCTCCGCTAAACCGCTAGCCAAGAAAGGGCTGGACCAAAGGAGGCGGGTAGGCTGCTCAAGTAATTGGGCTTGACTAGAGTGGGCTTAGGGAGAGAATTAGGAGGCTGCCACTAAACCATTTGGATTTGGGCCTCCACTGAATTCCTAACATTTACGGATAGGCAACAAACTCAGAAAAATGGCAAGTCCGGATATGAAAATGGCACAAGGCGTAGGTTGTGTAGCAAAATGGTATTAGGTGGATACTTTGGAGGAGGGGGTGGGGGATAGTAATTTGGCCTTCTATATACATGATAGTGTATCTTACGATACACAAAACTTATCCCGCTACGTTCTATGAAAATAAAATTCAGATACACAATATGTATCCCGATTTAAAAACTATGGTACAACACGACATTATTGCTAAACCAAATCTTAAAAAAACTAAAGATTTTTTTTAAAATAGAAAATTAAATATTTGGGAAATACTACCATGCTACATTACCTTGCAGTTCACATTTCATTCCAGTGAAACAATAGAAGAGAAGGAAAGGTGAAAAGAGTCTTCATAGGTTCAAACGATGGGCTAAGATCAATATATAATTAGTTTGCATCAAGGCCTGAACTTTATACAGGATTAGTGTTCATTGCAAGAATAATACAACAGGGCACAAAAATCTTCCTGCGGAACTCCCGTCTTCAGATCCACCATGTCGTGGGAAAAGCCGATTTGTCAAAGATCTCCAATAGTTCATCCTGGTTACAAACTAAGTATAGCGTATTTACCTCATGGTGTAATGCTGCTAAATGATATGATCAGGTGGAAGAACGAACACGAAAATGGCATTGCTGCATTGACTGGATGATATAGCGTGACCTAAAATGTCCTGTTACAGCTTTCCGGTAACATATACAACAAACTATTAAAGGGAAGCTTGCTACAGGTGAATTCTGGTGCATTAAACAAGACTAAGCTCATCAGTGCGATAAGCAGCTCCATTTGCTTCTCTAGATTCAATGGCAGCGAGCTGGTCCCTTAGTGCTGCCAGTTCTTCCCCAGCGTCACATATAAAGGCAGAAGCTTGTCTGCCCGACAAAGTTGCCCCTTCCATGCTGTCTATATAATCCTGTACAGTGAAGCATTTAATAAACTATCGGTTTTCCCTTCCAGGAGAGAGCCAGGTGTCTCAACCAAAATGTCTCATTCTTGCTTTCAGCGGATACAATCAGAGATCATGGATTATAAGATGATTGGTGTGATGATTCATAAGAGTGTAAGCTTTATAAATAAACCCTAAAGGTTTCACAGGCAGTCTTGTTTGGCATAATGACTCGGTCTGGCACGAAAAAAGACATTGTATTGTGTGTGTGTGTGTACATATTATAGTGTGAATATCATTTACTTTATATTGGTATCATTTTCTGAAATGTTGCAGAATCCTAGTGTATGTTGCACATTCAGCATTAAAGCATTTTTAAAAGGGTACATGAAAGAGGACGCCACCTGTTTCGTATATGAGCCGGCTAGAAAGAAATTCTTCACTGGTGTCTTCTGATCAGGTCTAAATGGATCCTTACCAGGTCCCTCACGGTATAATGATTGGCCAATTTTAACGACTGATGACCAAGTAACCTCCAAACCTTGGGAAGATGGAAATAAAGCCAGAACCTGACACGAAGAAATATGTTAGAGAAATACGATTATGCTCTAAGGAACTACGGATGTGCAAATGCAAATGGTGGAACAGGCATGGATCATCTTTTGGGCAGTTAGGCCTGATCATGTTCGTAATCATTTGCTATTCCTTGACCACCGACTTCACATATGCTCCCCAGCATATCATAGTATTGAATCATCAAAAGCTTCAGCAATCACTGGGGTGGGAATTTTTTTTTCTTTCTCTCACATTCCACTAGTATGCAGATACTTCAAGCATATGGTGAGGTAAAACTAGACACTTGATGCCTAATGGAATAGTACACATTGCAGCTACTTATGGAGCAGTGGATCAGACGCGAGAATCAAATATGATATGATAACGGACACGTGACACTGAAAATCACAGGAAATTATTCTGGCAAACCATGTAAAAATTATCTTCAAGTATATATAGTTATATACAATCCAATCCATCATCATGTCTCCATCAATTCCTCCATTTTATTTTTATTTCTTCCCCCTCCCATCCCCTCCCGTCTCTCTCTTTCTCTCTCTATCTCTCACAAACATGAGACAATTATCATACAACACACCCACTCCCTAGTCCCTCTTCCTCTCCCTCACACGGTCACACCCTCTTCCAAATCCCAGACCCTAACCCATACAGAGCCGAAGCTGCCAAGCCCAAGCAGAAGCAGAGTAGCATAGCAGATTGCAATTTGCAGAAATCAAAATCATCCATTATTCCATTTCCATTCGATTTCGGACCATTCCATGCATCCTCAAATCCTCAAATCCTCAAAGGTAATTCACTAATCCTGAAATCCTCAATTGTCAAGTAGTCAATTTCACTTTCTTTGACCTTTAATAATTTAATAATTAATACTTTAATTTATTAGTCAATTTCAATTTCACTTTCTTGAATTCTTTGGTAGCTGGGTTTGCATGTTATCACTTATAATTTATTCAATAACTTCCTTTTATTACTTAATTTGCTTTAGTAATTAGTATAGTTGAATACTTGAATTGATGTATTGGAATTTTGTATACTTAATATTTGCATTCTAAGTTTAGTTAGCCTAAACTCTTTTATATGCATGTATATTAAGTCACCGACTATATGTAACATCTTTTTTCGATAAATGAAGTTATTTTTCACGGTTGTTACTGTTACAATATTTTTTAAATACCAAGCCCACGTGGTTTAAAAATCCTGGATCCGCCCCAACAAATACTGTCTTATAGCAGGAAATAGAGTTTGTCAATAGCATGAATTTTATCTTAGAGCCCATTTGACAAAAAACTGACACTGAACTATAAAGTGTGATCTTTAGGTTAATAAGCATGACCCTTTTTGCTTAGCATTTTGGGCGACTAGCAAACCGTCATGAAATGATCACATGAATGGGGAAGCAAAACAGGACTTACTGGAGGAGGAAAAAAAAGAATTGTCAAAAATCAACGAGATTTCCTTTTCTTAGGAGGTAAAACTATGGTGCCCAACACATCATCAGAGAACAAATAAAAGCAGGAACACTAGAACTCAAAGATCATACAAATAGTAACTTTGTACCATGCTAAATGACTTGTTCATCTAAATTTTGAGCCACAAGACATTGGCTCAATCAATGTATATAATGCCCTACCACTTAGCTAAGTAGTTCAATTATGACACTCCCACATGTTTTGAATTCTTTTTATCTTTTAAGAGATTTCTGATGTGTTCTTTTATAAACCTAATGTATCTATTCTCTTAACAATGGTAACTGTTTTGATCTTTCTATTGACGAATAAAGGAATGACACTGATGCTTAGTTTGATTCAAAAGTACTAAAGAAGTATAGGGGTCCTCTCCAACCCCCAACATAACAGACTAACCTGCTTTGTAACTCTTCTTATAATTTCATCATTTGGTAAAGGCATATAGGGATCTCCAGGAGTAAGCACACATCTGAAAAGAGAGGAAGAATGCTTCAATTGAGAGAAAAGAAATGCAGTAACCTGGTGAATGACATCTTGCGACAGTTTTATGGGCAAAATATGTACATGCTGGGAAACACGAGCAGAGTCTTGCACAAATGCACAGCCACAGCAACAAGAATTGTAATAATTCGCAGTAAGACTAAAGCAACAGAAGATGATCGCACTTACTGGAGCAATGAGCCTTGCCCTTCAAGATAGTAATCTTCTGGAGATGCCAGCGCAAGGTCTGCGAAACAAGAAAAATCTGCATCTGGGGTATAAAGGAGATTATCCAACCCTGTAGCATGCCTCAATTGCCTAACGTTACAAAATGAGAAGTTACTTTCAATGCCATGAGCTGCTATTTCATCCTTCTGAAAATATGAAGAACGCACACAGATCTATCCCCCAGCTATAATCAGATTTCGACACCAGAAACTCCACCAAACATAATGGACTCACCTAGCTCGTTCTAAATCCTGCAACTCTGTGACCCAGCCATTGTATCTAAGCTGCACTGTGACAACAGGAACACCAACTAGTTTGTAGATATTGTCAAAGAATTCCCAGTCTCTCCAAGTCGATGGAAGTAATCTTTTAATTCCAGGAACATCACATGCTGCCATTTAAAGGATAGACTCGACCATTTAAGGTTTAACCTTAATTGAGGGGGGGGTGTGGGGTGAAAGCGAAGAACATATGGAGGATAACCACAAACCTGCAACATACACATCAGCTTTCACAATTTTCTTTTGAGTAGCCTGAAAACAACAAGAGAATATTACTCCATAATCATCAAAAAGGTATTCAACATCATCACGAGAAGCTTGAAGTTCACAGTCTGCATTGCCCTCTGAGTTTAAATCAGCTCGACTGACCATTCTGAAGGTCGTTGAGAAGTGTTGATGCAATTAGTTAACATGTCTGGCTTTAATGCCAAACAAAAAGTTGACACTTTAGAAAGCAACACATAATTGAGAAAGCAGTTGCTACAATTGATAGCTCCCTAAATAACTTCAGCAAATGCCATTTTTGTGTTGGAAAAAGTAACGTCAACTGTAAGATGTTCAAGGAAAATGAGATCTTTACAGAGAGGAAAATTGAACTTTTTTTTGGCTCTCAATGTCAAGGTAAAACAAATACAAGCGTTATATTCTAAAAAGTTCATTTAGTGCTAGCATCGATATGATTTTCGAGTGATGTATGTGGCCACTCATGTTAGGCTAGAAGAGAGAACAACTATGAACTCAAGTTACTTACAGGGATAATGGTTCTTAGACTGATATGGAATCTGGAATCCTTTTTGGGTTTAGGAGTGGAATTTTCTCGTGTTTAGGAGTGGAATCCTCTTAGGTCTAGTATTGAAGTTTGTTTATAGATGTTGTGATCCTTTCAGTTTAATAAATGAGAAAATGAGATAACTGAGTTAATACTGTTCCCTCTCACCCCCTACCTCTTTCATTATTATTGTTGAGTTGATTAGTATAAAATATAGCCATTGTAGTAATTTTTTGCCAGGCTGTGCAGTGGCTTCCTTAATGGAGACTGTTTTAAGGGGGTGGTGAAAGAAGGGCCCCAATCGATAGAAAAAGACCCACAACCCCATGGGGTTATCCTGCACTTGGAAGAAGAACTCGAAAAGAAAAACATATAGTGAAAATTTGATTCTTCATCGCCATAGTTAATGAGAGAGAAAATCTTATTTCTTATATGTAGGTATGTTGTCTTGAACTAATAAAGTAGGCACAAGAATGGTTCAAGTCTTTTGGTAAAACTTTGTGACCTCCAAACTATCTAGTAAAACATGGATAAGAATAATACCTGGCCACCATTCGTCTCGGTCTCCCATTCATAATCTTGTGAACTATCTTTTCTATTATCTCCTATTGATTTGATAAAATTTAATCATATATGACACTATGTTAAAGATGAGTAATGCATCTTTTATGCTTATTCCTTCTATTCTTTCTTCTGTTGTACTTCCATCTCTCTATTCCAAAGCCTAAAGTCAAATCCAGACTCTCTTTGTATTACTCTTGAAACTTTTTTTTTTAATACATGTGACGTTAAGAGGATTTGTAGTGGTTCCTCACTTACTCCCTTGGTGACTCGAACCCACGACCTATTAGGTATGGGTGAAGCGTCTTACCACTAAGCTGTGTTTCCCTATGATCAATTTGTGCAGCTAAGAATAACTGACAAGAAATCCAGAATTTTTTTTCAGAAAGCTGACAATGATGTATTATATCACCAAATTTTCAAGCAGCACTAACAACACAACCAGATGAATTCCCCACCACCGATCTCCCTTACCAAGCCTGAAACATAACACCAAAAGCTACATACAAAGTCCTAATCACGTCTTAATGACCCTCACTTAACCCATGCTATAAATGCCCAGAATTTCCTCCTAACTCACGGATTCTTGAAACGACCAGTAACCAACTGACTCTTACAACACAACCCTAATAACATAGCACAACTTACTTTAGGCCCCAAAAACAAAGTAAATTAAGAATAAGTTAATTGCTGACTCTCTTTCTAATAAATATCGCCTTCTGGATTGCATCAATCCACCAGTCAGATAATTATTTTGGGTGCGCTTCTACCGCTCTCTTGCAAGGGTAGGTCCTCCCCCTTCCTCCTCTTATTCTAAGTTCTTCAATGTTCATTAGGATCTCAGTATTCCATTCTGTATCAATAATCGACAACACCCTGTCTAGTTTTCTTGCCGAATTGAACTGGATTTGCACTTGGTTATTGCCTTACCGGTGAAGTGAATGATATTTTTAAAAACCTATCTCAGCAACAAGGCATAATGATATGTTATCGTTTTTCTCAATAGACACCAGTGGGTAAAATGTTCTCTTATTGGCATATAACTCAAGAGTAGTTTCCACATACCCCAGTATGAGTTTGCATAAACAAAAATAACGGCGAATGAATCTAACAATCACCGAAACCCCAAGCAGCAATAGTATAAGAACAAAATGAAGCCCAAAGACAGATCTCCCCAAACCAAGTCCGGAACATAACATAGAAAATTCGAGACAGAATTTTAATCACATTAGTGTGACAACTCTCTAATTCCACGTCATACATCACTAAAGTACCCTCCTCACTTATGTAAATAACTCCTAACTAATAAGATGTTATCAAACAACCATAAAAGCAAAATAAGAATGAAAGACTAAAACAAGAAGCAAGCTAACTCTTGGCCCTCTTTCTAAAAAAAATTACTTTTTTCCACTGCATTGCAATCATTCAGTTAAACCACAACAAAATGTAAAGAACATACGTTCTTTTCTGTGTACTGGTTGCAGAGGTTAGACCATAAAAGCTTGAAATTCTCATTTTCATGGTTAGATTGTCCTGTGTAGCAACAAATCTGACTAAAACGTTCCATAATGCTTTCTCATGTTAGTAAATCCTCTTGGTAGATAAACCAAATCCCAGGGTTTATAATTTTGATTACTCTTTTCTAAGAAATTGACACATTCAATCATTCAACTTATCTTAACAACCGGTTCGCAGAAGCTCTATACTCCAAGAATTACCTCATTCTTTTTTCTTTATATAAACAACTTCATTCATGATTGATTACTAACAAAACAAATCTGAATTGTGCTTACAAAAATAATGGGTGGGAGAGAAGCGGCACTCAAGCAACGACCTTGAGGCCCTTGATTCCAATCCCCATACCAACACAAGGGGTCACACTTACTTACCAAAAAAACAATTTTCTAAACCATTAGATTTACTATCATATACGTTAGTTATATTACATCAAAAGTTATACCTGCACCACATAAAATAAATATGATTCAACACAGAACTGCTGTAAAGGGTTAAATTTAATTTAATTTCACTTGACATGTGAGTTGACTTGGACACTAGTTGGTTGGCGTTTTGAATTTATCACTTAAAACTGATTGCTATACTGTTTCCTAGCTTTTCTTACAACGCAAGATGAGAATTAATGTACCTTGGACATTGCAAGCCCTGTGACATATGTGTTCCCATCGGCTGATTTCTCGTAAAGTACCTCTCGACACCCCCATCTGAGATGAAACCTACAGAAAAAATTACCAGTGAGCTATCCCATCTGATACGCAACATCATTTATTATTAATAGCCTACTTTTCTATCAAGTTTTGAACATAAATAGCATAGACAATCAAAAGCTGCACATACCTCCCTCCATCCCAAAGATATACTCCCATTTGAAAAGTCACTTTTTTTTTTCTTTTAATATCCTACGTTTACTCCTCTATATTTCCTATAAAATTGTACAACAGTTATAGGATTTTTTATTATGACATGTTAGATAAGCATCATGTTTTTCAAATGAAAGAAATTTTTTAAATAAAGATGAAAATTTGTAGGTTAAATTTTTAAAAATGGGACTATACTTTTTGGGATGTACAGAAAAGGCAAGTAGGACTATGTTTAGGGGATGGAGGGAGTATAAAACAGCAAGCTATGCACTATCCGATTACATGAAGTTCCTTCGTTTACTCATACCTGCCTCCCTTTTCAGTTATATAGTTTCTGATGGGACCACTCAGATAAACGTCAGGAGAGCCCTTAAGCATGCGCAACAGCGAAGCTTCTGTCTTCGTGGCAAATAATGAGAAAATGGTGAGCATACAACGAGCACTGATGTTATCACAGTCAATAAACCCAAGAGCATAAGCAACAGGATCCCACATTCTTTGGATACTGGAACGTGTACCCCCTTTGGACAAGAACCAATCGGAGAAGCTAATCTGTAGATAGCAAACAAGTGACACTCTTAGGTTAGTTTATGATTCCGGAAAACAATGAATACGTTCAGTAACAAAACCATGAGAAAAAACATATTGTCCTCTCCCTGGAAACAAGTAAACTGAAACTAGACGAAATAAAATGAAAGGTAATGCACACGATTTTTCGTACACTATCTAAATTCCGTATATCCACCATTGCTCCATCTGGGTCAATAAGAGCCCGCACAACAGGACTCAAGGCAAGAGCCAGTGCATTTCTTGCTTTATCGTAAGTCTGCAATTGATGACATGAAACAAACAAAATTTAATAATCCAACCATTTTGGTTTGGCTGTTTCAAAATTATAGAGCAAAGAGAGGGTTTGTTACCCACTAGTGAAAAGAACAGTAATGATGTAAACTGCTATCTGCCGAAATTTTACAGTACAAACAGAATAAAACGGCCATAACAAATGGAACCAATAGATGCACTGGTTGTGTGATGTGTTGGCCAGGGTGAATTCAGGGATAAAGGTGACAAGTGGCCAAAGAGTAGCAAGATACCATTGTGTGCTCTCTTTGATGAAATTGTAATGTTCCAATGCTAAAAGTGAAGCCAATGCCGTGACAGAGAAGATGATTGGAAAGGTGGGATGGATACATCTTCATGCTTTGCTAGGGAAAGGTGTATTAGCATGAGGATTAAAGACGCAACTCAAGCTCAGACAGACTATCTTAGTATATGATAGCTAAGAATAATCGAGTAATATTGGCTTGCTTTCTTCAGACAACCTCCAACATAAGAATACGTTGATGACAAGAATAGAAAGGACGATATGGTTGAAACACTTGGAAAAGGTTAAAATAGCTCAAATGAAGTAAGCAAAATTAAAAGTTTGAGACAAAGGATGGAACACTATGTTGTTATTATCCAATAAACTTATCCAAACAAAAATAGAAAAAAAAAAAAAGAAGAAATTCCCAGATTTACCGCAAATCCAAACCTTTCTATTGTTATTCCAAATGCCTAGTCTCACATAATTGCACTTGTTTTTTGACTTTCCACATCTTTATTCAGCTTTAATTTCAAGCCTCAACCAATACAAAATCAATGGACATGGTTTATCCATTTTGGACGCACCGAAGCATGAAGTCCAGGGTTTTTTAAGGTGAGAGAATGACCGGAATTTCACCTGTAGCATGCTTGGTAGTCTTCTCTAATTTTCTTTAACACTAAACTATGAGTAATGATAGCGATACAATTTATTTGTACAACTTTCTCGTAGAAATCTAGGTGGCACGCACGTGGTTGGTTAGATCACATGCCTTAACATGTGATGTCACCCTTGAACCCATCACATACTTGACACCTAGATTTGTACAAACATTTTTGTACCCCTATCATTTTCCCTGAACTAAACCTCATTTGATTGCTTTGGGATGTCATTTGTTTATTTAGTTTGTATCATCAGAGTATTTTGGAAATTTAGTACTACTCCACGGTGTTAGTTCGCATGCAACTCTAAAGTCATTCTGGTCTTGTATTAACGGATATTGAGTAACATATCAGGGAAAGTGGAAGCACTCAAATTAAATAGATTTAAATCACTGAGACAGTGTGGTCTGCCTCGATGACTTTCTTCATTCTGAAATTTTTCATTCCTTGGATGGATGATGGGGAGCTTCTTCCTGTTTCTTCTTCTATTCAAAAGAATTATGTCTGCAACGATTTAAGATTACCAATAGCACAATGGCCTAGCATTGTAAGAATACAAGTAGCAACTCAATAAACAACCACGTTATAACATGAAGAATTGGCACCGGTAACATGTTCTTCAATGATGAACGTGTACCCAGACCATAGCATTCCTACCAAATTTCTACCGTAGAAGCATACTTGTAACTAAAATTAAGTAAAATCTGCTCACCTAAAACGAAAACTCGAAACATCAGAGAACTCAGTTGAGTAGGAAAAAGGCACTACCTTAAGCTGATTTGTAGTTAAAAAGGCATTGATACCATGTAATGGTGCTCCAACTGGAAAACGAAAATCAAGTTCTGCAGTACAAAATATGGATCTGAGTAATTAATGTAACCGATGTTCTATGAAAGTATAATATAACTGCAGAAAACGGGTCTTGAAAATGGAGTGAAGCAAAAGTTTAAAAACTTGATGGCTCTCTCAAATAAGCATCAAAATATACCACCAATTTCGCCTCCTTTGTTTACAAAAGTATGAGTATGATCCTTCACAAGCAGGTTTTTTTCAGCACCAACCTAGATCAAACCAAAAACAAAATCAGTGACCATAATTTTAATGAAGGTTTAGCAAATAATAAGGTTAAAGGTTTTGCAAATTAATAAGGTTTAATTTAAGCAATCTTAGTCCTACCCTGCAAGCAAAGAGACTGTTCTATGTTTCCGTATTTTGAACTCATGACTCGATTATACAATGGAGCAACCGTACCATTGCGATAAGGTTCACCCATTTAGCAAATTATGATGTGAATTCACAAAGTGCACAGGCACTTTTTCAAACCCAGGGAATCAAAATGAGCTAAAAGCCTGGCTAATCTCTAGACACATGGAAGACACTCAAGGTTTTGATGATCCAAGCCTGTATACATTGCCACATAGTGTTCATAGGAAATACAGTTGCCATATTCTAAAATAGGAATCGTCCTCTTACTGCAGGTCAGATTTTAGAAGCATGGAGATTTACTCCACTCTGGCTAATAGTTTGCCTGCAACATATTACCATATAAGGGTAAATTTTGAACTTGCGATTATCAACAAATCATAACAAGAGTCAAACACGATGTTATCACCTTTTTTAAAAGACGGAAAAGATTATTGTAGCAACCAAAGAAAACATGCAGTCCCATTTCAATGTGGTTTCCACGTTTATCGACGAATGAACCCACTTTTCCACCAATAAAAGTCCTTGACTCGTAGATATCCACCTGTTGCAAACCAAGCATACGTGTCAGAAAGTTACACAGTAAACAACCTACATTAAAGAAGCCTCAAAGAGGTAATTGTGTCCGTGATTCTGATATGGAGAGTACTATGTGAGGATATGTTGTTAAGCTGCTTTAGAGAGTACTATCTGTGCATAAACTGACATTTTGATTTAAATAGTGACTAAGGATGTCAACAAAAAGGATCACAGAAGAAATAGTAACTTACTCCCTCTGTTCCGGTCAAAGAGTACCCGTTTGAAAATCAAACATTTAAAGAAAATGCCACTTTTAGTAGGTCATTAGTAATAAAATGACACTTTCATGCCTTAATTTTTGAAAGTGGACTCTTTAAGTGAAACATACCAAAATGGAATAGTGGACTCATTGCCGGGAACGGAGGGAGTAGACGGGAAGAGGATATTTTTGGAATATACAGCGGTAAGAAGAAATATGTTGTATTAACCTCATGGCCTTGATCCAAAAGCTCCACGGCAGTCGACATGCCCGCAAGGCCAGCTCCTACAATAGCCACTTTCAACTTTGGCCCCCGATAGTGCTCCGGTTCAGGAGGAAATAATCCTTTAGGAGCTGGGAAGTAAGCCAATATTTTAGTGATGCAATAGAAAAGAAGCTTCAATAAATACTATCTCATTTATGAATAGAAGCAGCTTAAGCTGCACAATCAACCAATGACCACAGAAATCAATCTTTGTCCTTTTAGAGGCAAGTGCATGAATAAGTTGATTTTGTAAAATAATCTGACTAGAACTAGAGTAGAATCTAATATTGTTCTGGAGTTGGACCAAGTAATAAGCAGATATCTAGCTCAATTGTCATAGAAAATTACTACCACATCACTGGATTATCTTCAAAATGAAGAAAAAGAGGAAACTACGAATAATATGCTAGATCTACTATATATTGCAAGTACAACCAGAAAATGAGAAACAGTACAAGAGAGGTTCCAGTAAACTTAATTAAATCCACATTATCAACTTAAGCCAAAATGTATAGTAGCGGCCATAAAACAGAAAGTTTGAAAGGAAAATGAAAACAAAAATGAAGAGTCTCATATTCTCAGCAATTTCAATTCTACAACTAATAATCATATACAAGCCAAATAACTTTTTAAGTCCAGCATGGGTTTTGTGATTAGGAATCACATTTATTTCAAACTTAACAAAGAAAATGTTTCTCAAAGTGTCTTGCCAACTTATCCCATAACTAAAGATCAAGGGAAAATAAAAGGTAAAGGAAAAACAAGAATGGTGTTTTTGCTTTATACGTTCAGGTAAACCAGAACACTTTAGGTAGAGCCAGATTCAAGCAGTGGCTAGGTAAGTGTATGAACCCTGTAAACTATCACCATGTAGGTGGAGAATTTTCTTGTGATTTAGAAGGCAAACGTTGTTATTGTATCCTTAAACATGGTTAGCCGACTGGATGTAATTGGGACATAAGATGAGTTAAATTGAATATGCAAAGTGAAGGGAACTAACTTCTACCAAACTTGAAGTCATCCTACCTTACCACAACCTTACAAACTTTATCTTACTTTATTTTAGCTATTTCTTGACAAAACTATGAGCACTTGACAAATCCCTCATGGGCACGAACAATCAGATTCCCTTTGCCAAAACTAAAGAACACATACACAGTCAATACACCAACAGCCAAATTGATTAATTCAAAATCACCCCTCCAGCCAGAATTCTAGCGAAATTGTTCCTACTTTTCCAAATTGAGTGTTCCCTTTTTAGTTTTAGCAAAAAGTAAAGGAAAGTTTAAGACTTTCAATTCATTTTAGTAGCAGTACATTTATATGAATTGGGACAGTGGGAGCTCCGTTCCAATTCCAAGGCTTGAATTCAAGGCTCCCCAAGAATAGATAAACAAAGTACAAGAAACCCATATTAGAATTATGACAGTAGCACTGATTTAAAAGCAAAGAATCGGGTATGGGTTACCATTAGTGCTCATGTCGGATACATTTCTGTCCAAATCGGCCCGAACAAACGACCTCTGGGTCCTTAATTGGGTCGACGGACGGCGACAGGGTAAGAACCCGGCCGTGTCAGCCCGGAACAAACTCCGGGTTCCAGAAGGAAAGAATAGAGAAGAAGAAGCCATGAATTCAAGATAGAGCTGAATGGAGAAATGGGTAAGTGGTTTTATGAACTGGGGTGAGGTATATTTGAATTAAAAATTTAGAAAACAAAGGAAAGCATCTGGAGAAGGGGAGATGCTGGGGTTGAGGATTTTGTCAGGGTATACAATTTTTTGAGGTTTGAGATTCCTACCTCTACTCATTCCGCCTTCCATATCAATATTTGTTTGGTATTAAATTAGGTAACTTTTTGTTTTTAGTGCCTTGTGTTGGGAGGTTAATGCGGTTGGGAGTGAGAGTGCAGTGTTACCACCTATTAATACTAGTTTGGCAAAAACTTGATAAAAAACTGATCAAATTGATCCATTAATAAGATTTATTGTTAATCAGATATTCAAGCCTGTACCTATAGCACCGTATTAGTTTATCTGATTTCATCGATTGAAATGATAGTATTTAAATAAAATATGTGATTTAAAAAATTATTACTGTTGAAGGGTACATTGTTTCAAGTGATAGTTGATGGATTGATGTTTTATAAGAGGTGATTGTTCAAAAGATTTATCGCAGGTTATAACTTTATAAAGTGAAGATAAAATATAGGGAGAAGAAAAATAGGTGACTGCTCATAATATTAATTAGTACTTTTATTCGTGCCGATGACACGGCGTCAGTTTGAGAATTTATCAATAAATGAAACAAATACTGTGGAAATGAACTACTAAAAATATTGTTTTTTTAAAAAAATTGACTTTCAAATGGAGCCTCTTTATCTGAAACGGAGGGATTAATTAATAATTTGTATATTAAATTGCGGGTCGAAAAAAAAGGGCAGAACAAAAATTAAATTGATTAAGTTAATTACGATAATAGTTAAAAAGAAAAAAAAACAAATATTTCAAATTACAAAACTTACGATTTTTTTTTACTTTTTTAAATGTGTATACAAAAAAAATTAAAAGAAAAAAATACAAATACAAATTTTCGCAACCATAAAACTATTAAAATGTAAAACTGTAAAATATTAAATGTAAACCCATAAAACAAATATTTCGCAAAAAATAATTAAAATCTATAAATTAAATATTTATTTAATTAATAAAACTTAGTTGTGAAACAGTAAATCCTAATTGTAAAAAAGTAAATAATAGTAAATCACACTGGCGGAAGATGAGAGTTGCAACGGCCTTCGCACATCTTAGTCGGGGCCGGCCTGGTATGCGGAGGGCAACACAATTTTGGGGAATTTGTAAAAATTAACTTATACATTATATATTTATATATAAAATTTACTGTTAAAACTTTTTGTAAGTATTGTGCTACAGTAATGGTCTAGGCTCGAGTCTACCTTTCTTAAGGTCGCAAGTTCGAAACTTGGGAAGGTGTTTTAACTTTTTATTAATTATTAATTATTAATTATTAATTGGATTGGCCTGTAAAGTGTATAATATATATATATATATATAATTGTAATATATTTAGTTGGTTCAACGGTTAAGGTTTTATTTTGTTGGTTGTGTGGTTATGGGTTCTACACTTCTACTCCTATCTATGTAAAAAAAAATCAATAAAAGGGTCCTTTTATTTTTTTTCGCCATGGGCCTCTGAATGTTCAGGGCTGGCCCTGATCTTAGTACGGCCTTCGCACATGTGAGAGTTTAAGAAAATAATGGCCGTTGGATCAGCGTAAAACAGTAAATCCTGACCCATTTTTATCCCAAATCAATTATAAGCGTGCAATATTTAGTTGTATTGTATTATAGATTTGTAGGGGATGACTTGTAATAGGGAAATAAAAAATAAGGAGTTAAAAATGAATAACTACTTATATGAATGTGAGGACGAATCTCAACTGTTTATTTTTTAAAGATAATTTAATCTCAACATCTGAATAACTATAATCAATTACATAGCTATTTTATAATATAGATATAAATATTATATATCTCGACCTCGAATCATTTATTCCAACCTCGTCACACTCTCGGTGTCATTGAATTTTAGCTCAAAACATGCCCCCAGGCCCACCCCCACTCATATATATATTAGAGGTGGCAAATGGGCGGGCATGGGCGGGCGTGGGCGGGCCTAAATGGGCGGCGGGCTCAAATGGACGGGCAAGTAAGTGTCTATTTAATAGTATGGGCATATATGGGCGGGCACTAAATGGGCATGGACGCCCATGGGCGCCCATTTATTCATTAACATGCACTTATCAAATAAATATAAAAATTACAAAAAAAATAATTTTTTAATAAAAAATTATCAAAAGTTACAACTAACTATATATATATATATATATATATATATATATATATATATATATATATATATATACAATTACAACCACAATAATTGGAAAAGACCGACATATTACTTGTGCTAAAGTATATTTTTGTAATTAAGACCAACTCCAATTATATTAATATAACTTCTTATTAATTAACTTTTCAAACGTGGACGTTTAGGTGGAACAGATGGAGTAGTTAGTATTAGAGTTCTATGTTCTCTTCTCTTTAACACATATGACACTAATAAAAGGAAAATGATAGGGATCTAATAAAATGTGACAAATGAACTAAGAACGGAAGTAGTAGTTTGTGAAGAAAATAAATTTTCATCGAAATTGCATTTTAATTTTTACTAATTGTTTCATGTATTAGTATGTAAAAATGTATTTTTGTTGTTGTAATCCTCAATTCAATCTTCTATTTTGTGGTTAGATTTTTAATTTCGCTGAAACCCAATAGACAAGCACACGAGTGGAAATCTGACAAAAAACTGAACAAGCTAACTAAGCCACCTGTACAAATCTATATGAGAAGGTTCGAGCAAATAAGAATGTCGCATGTTGCACGCTGCTCACAAAACCGCTATGAATCTATTTATAGTGTAACGATGGATATTCTGAGTTATAAAAATTGAACTATTTGGGAGTGATGTTGTGTTTCATTTAAGGGTACAGAGTCATAGAATAACATTTCATGTTTTGCTTTGTAATTTTGGGGTGGGGGTGGCGATTGGAAGGACGGGTGTACTATATATATATATATATATATATATATATATATATATATATATATATGTGTGTGTGTGTGTGTGTGTGTGTGTGGGGGTGGTTGGAAGAGTGAGTGTACAATATAAATATATTAATTATATTAAATGTCATTATTAATCTTAAATATTTTATAATTATGTATGTAATTGATAAAACAAAATTAGAAGAGAAAGTTAATGAGTTTTAGTATGGGTGCCCAAGTGGGCGCCCATTTAGCCCATCATAATCAATGTGCCCAAGTGGGCATGCTCATTTGTGCCCATTTTAAATTTTGGGCATACAAATGGCGCGACAAATGGTATATATATATATATATATATATATATATATATATATATATATATATTTTTTTTTTTTTTTTTTTTTGCTATGCCTGGCCACCAAATGCAAAATGACGTAGCGACTTCTAAATTACAAAATATAAAATGATTACAACGGTATTGCAAATATGTTCATATAATAAGCATGCATTACAATTATGACCTCGTCAAGAAGTATAACATGTTGGCATAGACACATGTCAAAATAGAGGTGTACAACCAAATCATCGAACCATCAAATCAAATCAAACTAAATCAAACTAAATCAAATTGAACTGAACCATGTTTTATTTGTTTATTTATTATATATAATATATATGTATTTTTGGTTTTTATATAATAAATAATGCTGTTTTTATCAAATTCTATGGATTTTCAAATGATATATGGACTTATAGTTGATTGTTTATTAATGTTTGATGTTTGTAAGAAAACTTTGTTTTTTTGTTTATTAATACTTAATTTTATTTGTCTAATTTTTAATGTTTTCGAAGATGATTAATTTGTTTTTTTATTAAATCATGAAACCGAGTGGTTCGGTTCGATTCCAAGTATTAGTCGGTTCGATTTGAACTTTTTGAAACAGGTGAGTCGTGATTCGATTCACGATTTTAAACTAAATCGAACCAAATTAAATCATGTACACCCCTATTCCAAACAGTACAAGACAATAGAAGAAAAAAAGACAAATCTAGATTCTAGATTTATAAATTACATACTATAATTACAAAAAACACATTTAAAAAGTTACATTGCTAACCTTTTTTTTTTTTTTTGGAAAATTCATCGTGGAGAGCTCTCATTAGCAAGCTATCTACTTCAAGAATGATGGAAACTAGGAATTCACTAATGAGTGCGGTCGACCATGATCACTAAAAACAATGGATTCAAAAAAGACAACTCTAAAATCTTGACCCATAAAGTAGATACTAAAATTACAAAAATAACCAAAACATATACTATACTTTAAAAACTTGAGTAAGACCATCTGTTTTAAGACGGATCTTCTTTACCTGACTCATTGTGTGTTGGTAGGTTAAATTAAACTGTGAGAGAGTGAGACTCCATCTTACGAATTAAAATCTGTAAGACGGTCTTACAAGAGACTCATACTGTATAACGAAAAAACAAAGTCACTCCATTGTTTATTTCTTGGAGAATTCATGGTCGACAGCCCTCATGAGCAAGCTATCTCCTTGAAGAATGATGGAAATAGGGGAATTCCCAATGCCTCGAGCCTTAGCAAGCATGATTTCCTTCATCAGTACCTTAAACTCTTCGCGATCAATGGCACCATTTTTATCAACATCAAACTTCTCAAATAAAACATTATATAGATCTCTAATCTCATCCTTGGATTGCAGTTCAAACTCCATTGATGAAAGTGTACCAGATCTCTTTTGAAGCTCGTCCCTGGAAAGAAATCCATCCCCATTAACATCAAATGTGTCAAACCTTTGGTTAACCCATTTCCTGAAAACCTCCGAATCATTAACAAATTCTGTCACTGTCTGACCATCAAGAAAAGCTACACTCATCTTTACAGTGGGTTAATGGCTAATGATCAAGAAAAGAAGCTAACATATATATATATATATATATATACACAATTTTTTCTCCTTAATTTTAGTTTGTCCTGTTAATGGATTGATGGGCCTTATTTTCAGATGCTTGAGAGAAAAAAATGGAGGTCTTGCACTGTGTGTTTTCTTTCTTGATTTGCCATTTGGCATTCTCCATGACCAATAGCTTTAGTATGAGAAAACTATTACTTACTCGGTTCCTAAAAAAACGCTCTGTTTAATCCGATATACAGATTAGAGTAATGTGTATTTTTCTAGGATATCCGTGTGAGAATGGTGTTTATCAATTTACGTAAGAACCAAATAAGGGTAAAGAGATAAAAATAATTTTTAAAAACGAAAGATTAGAATTAGATATTTTTTATGAAACAATCTAAAAATGAAAGAATGATTCTTTTTATGGAACGGAGGGCGTAACGTTTTTTTCTTTCTTAAAATAATGAATAAATTGCAATTTTGTCATTTTAGTTATGATTTTATAAAATAAAAAAAATTGTGTGACCATTGGTCTTTTGTTTTTGATTTCATTTGAGGTCTTCAAAGTCAAAATCACTATTTGACAAATTACGTAAAAATTGTTAAGTCAAGCTTTAATTAATGTTCAAATATCTTCTTTCTTTTCCCCCCAAAATCACTAACAAAAATGTGATAATTTTTGAATTTCATCTAAGCTGAAATTAGTAAACCAATTAAATAAGTAATGCATGTGAACTTAGTCAAAAACACTAACAAAAATACATAACTTATGAGTAAGTGTTTATGGCTTATGAGTTATGACTTCTCATAAGTCATTTAGAGAGTGTTTGATTTTAAATGTGGAGTAATAAGTCATAAATAGAGTACAGGTCAACTAAAGCATAACTCACCTTATAAGTCATAAGCATTATAGCTGGTGCTGAAGACTTATCAGATAAAAAAAACTGATGAACAGTGCCATTAAATAATTTTTTCATATTCCAAAACTACCCTCATTTAATAATAATAATAATAATATTAATATTAATATTAATATAATAATAATAATAATAATAATAATAATAATAATATTTATATTAATATTATTAATAAAATTATTATTATTAATATTAATATTAATATTATTTTATTTCAGCACTATTTCAACTTATTAATCAAACACACACACACACACACTAACTTATGAAAGCTAATAAGCACTTTTAAAAAGCTAAATCAAACATCACCAGTCATTAGTCATCAGTCATAAGCCATAAGTAATAAGTTATCAGTCATAAGTCATAAGTAATAAGTTATCAACACATATCAATAAGCTAAATCAAACGGACCCAAAATGTGATTACGTAACGACTTAAACCGCTCACTGAATACGCAGCATCTTGGGTCATCAGGCTACCACAAACCGACTCAAAAATTCATGGATGATGTTGGTGCTCAGTACTAGAGTGAAGCCACCATATAAACAACACACAAGTCCCACACCTACCTGATATGAGATGAGGATATTACAATTTCCTCCACTTAAATCCTTGACATCCTCATCAAGACCGAATCGTACCCCAGGTAATGCAGGATTCAAGAGGTGGCTCGTACGGGGATCAAGAGGTGGCTCGCACCTTCTGCGATATAGCACTTTGGCCCGCACAACAATTTTGTTCCCACATTTCTGGCCAAGGCCCGCCCTGATACCATTTGTAACGACCCGAGCCCACATCAGGTAGGTGTGAGACTTGTATGTGGTTTATAAAGTAGTCACACTCTATTACTTGGCATCAATATCATGCATGGACTTTTGGGTTAGCTTGTAATAGGTCTGATGACCTAAGATGTTGCATGCTCAATGGCCCAGTGTGTGGGCTATACATAGCGGATCGGACTTTTAGACTCGGGTTGTTACAAATTACTCTTGCTATTTGTCAAATTATGTAAAAAAAAAAAAAAAGGGTCAAGATGGCCAAGAGAGATTAGAGGACTACTTCTGCTAAAAATTTTAGAAGAGGTGATCATGTTCGTCTCACACAAGATGACCAAGAGAGATTAGAGGAGAAGAACACAAACCAATCTAGATCATGTTTCAAACATGAAAATCAAGTAGGACATGTAGAGATTTCACATGGATCAATCAAGCATAGTCATGGATTAGAAGAGGACAAGCTATAACTACACATTGTACATTTTTACCAGAACCTTACTCTGAGCATAAGACAATCCTTAACATGATTACTTCTAACTTAATACTCCATCGGTCTGTTTTTTAAAAAATGTGTCATGTTTTACTCGGTACACAAATTAAAATAAGAGTGATAAATGGGTCGGTCATTTTCCATCGATTTCCAACCGCTACGGTACATGGTTTTTGTATTTAACTAGTAAAGGACACTTTTAAGGATAAAAGAACGAGTATACCCTTCATGAAATTGGATTAGGGGAGCGTTGCTTCACAATTCTAAGTCAATGCATCGCAATTCTAGTTTGTGCATAAAAAAACAAAAATTGTACATTGGGATTTATTAATTCCAAAACGTGCATCGCAAATCCCAAAATGTGCATCAGGATTTTCTACCCAGGTAATCCATTTTGTGCATCGGAAATTAAAATTGTGCATCGAGATTTAGTAATTCTAAATTGTTCATCGCCAATCCAAAATTGTGCATCAGAATTTTCTTTTTGGTAATCCAGTTTGTGCATTAGAAAATGAAAAATTGAAAATTGTGGATCGGGATATACTTTTGTATTCTAATTCCAAATCGTAAATCGCACATCAAAAATTGCATCGAGATACACAAATTTTGAATAACGATGCATCTAATTTATGCATCGTAAATCTAAATTGATGCATCGGTTAGTGGGGTTTAGTTTCCAAAACTTCTACGGACACAAACACTGACTGATGCAATGCTTTTGCAATATGGGTTTGAAGTAGTGAGAAACAGGGGAAGGTATGTCGTACTTGATGCAACATGGGACATGGTGTATTTGTCCTGTCAATGCCGACTCCTCCAACTTCAGGTTGTTGCTCTCGACGACCGGCGCCGCTTCCTTTTTCGAACCGTAGTCTTCTTTCCACCAAACAAACTTCCGCTTTGAGGTTGTTGAACCACTATTTTCAAGATCTTTTTTGTCTTGGGGTCGTGGAACGAGTTTGTTGGCTTTGTCATCACCACAAATAGTGTTTTTTGAGATCCCTCCAACTCATATCAACGAAAGCACCATTGAATAGCTACATGTTCAATCCCCTCCATTTATCCATCGTCAACAACAATGTAGTCCAAAAAATTCCATAAGCTCTCAAAACCTTCTAAAAAATTTCAACCCAAAACCCAAATTTTAACCATACGAACAAATATAATTATGAAATCAAATTTGAAATTGTTCATATAAATCAGATTTTCCACAATATCCTCCATAGTTGTGATTTGCAATTATGTAATGGGAGTGAAGTACTGGGTGAATATGTATGTATTCAAGTTCTCTAATGACATGGGTGTTGAGAGCATGGGTCTTGTGAGGAAGAATTTAGCCAAATTGTCCTTATGAGGTTAAAAAAAGGGGGGGGGGGTACTAAAGATGCTAGGAAATTTAGCAATGGGATCGGCTAGCAATTTTCCCTAAATATTACTCCCACCGTTCCTAAGCTAGAGTTTCCTTTTCTTTTTAGGTTATTCCAACAAAATTGTCCATTTTTTGATCTTTTCGTTTTTGAAAATTATCTTCACCATTTCACTCCTGCTTTGATTCCTATTTTAATTGATGCCGCCACTCTCACATAGGTATCCATGGATAATACACATAATCCTAATATTTATAAGAGTCAACTATCTTTTCAAAATTTATGTTTCAGGTCAAACAAGTCAATCTTTAGGAACGAGGAGTATTTTGTAGTGTATATTTTTAGAATGCACATACGAGGTGTGAGACCCATCAATTAAGATAAGAAGAAAATTATGGATAAAATGGTAAAAATAACACCTCAAAAAGAAAATATAGAAAGTAAACATTTTTTTTTGGGATCGACTTAAAAAGAAAAGATGAACTTTTTTAGGAACGGAGAGAGTACTAACCTCGGCTATGGATCTCAATGATCACATTATAATTATATCTCAACTCTCATGTAAGCATGATTTTATATAATTGTAGGCACCCTATCTTGAACCTATACTTTCATATACTTCTATACCCTTTTTACATGCACTAGTAATCTCTTTATATGCTAAAAAAATAATCCTATTGAGGTCATATTATTGTTGATGTTACAAAAGATTTGCAACGAATGTCGTTACAATACTAACCATTTGAGGACACTTTGTCTAATAGAGCTAATAAAAAGGGTAAAAACTATAAAAGAATAAGATTTGGAATTATATTTCCATCCATTTTTATCAAGAACCAAGTAAGTTCACTAATTATCATGTACGTCCTTGACATGAGGATGGAAACATAGTTGGATAGTTGAGTCATTTGAGACTCAACGTGACATCTTTTGCCCACATATAGGAGGGGAAAAAAATATGAAAATGTGGAAGGGATACACTTTAACCATAAAGTGTGAAGGAGCCCTTTTACCATAAGTGAGAAAACATATTATTGTGCTTTGAACTCATACCATTCTCAATGAGATATGTATAAGAGATCTTCTTTATTTAGGGATTATTGGGGGGGGGGGGACGGGTATATCCAATGTGAGCTTCAACATAACATTTTAAGACACTAGTGCAACTCTTTCCAAACCTAGTTATCCCATTGGGAGATTTGCATAGTAATAGTTGTAGAATAAAAGAATTTTAGATTTACTTAAAACCATTAAGTTAAAACAGCTAGTTTAAAAATATGAGTTGCTAAAACCCTTAAGTTGTTTTACTTAGACTTATATCAAGTCTATCCTATCTACTGAAACCTTCAGCAGATAGATGCCACTGTTGTTTACACAACATATACCACCTAAACTTCGTTAAGCAACCTTCTTTAAATAAAATATCTCATATGCTTAAAGCTTAGTCATCAGCAGCTAGCAGCTGCTGATACCACAATGTCAGCCTCTTCTTAACGTTTAAAATCTCTATCTGCTGAACACTGTACACTGTTAGAAAATTACTCCAAAATCAAGAAGAATTTAATTTCTTCAACTTTTTCCAAATAGTATCTATGAAAAACGCGTGACCTTCACTCTCAAAATATTTAATCATTATTGGCAAAACAGAGAACTGTTCATATAAAGACTTTGTATGTCTATATAAAATGTTCTACGCTATATCATATTTTCTAGCTAACCACCCTCTTTATTATTTCATGCTAGGAGATATCTTCTAAACCTCTACAAGATCTCTGTGCATTTATTGAAATGATTTTAATCATCACTTCTTCCAAGAATTCAAGATTCAAACTTGTTCTCTCAAACGACTCTAAACTTGAAGATCTCTATAAAACGTTTGAAGAAAGGATTGAAGAATAGATCAGCGAATAGATGATAGAGTGGTTGAAGCTATCATTTATTACTCACAAGATATTCATTCTTTGATTTGCTTCAACCTAGGACTGGACACACAATATATTCTTTCAAGCAATTATTTCCTGATGTGTTCTCGTCCTCAAACACTTACTAGATAATCTTTCATTTATTAATCTCTTTCTAGTTCTTGTTTAAACAATCACTGTTTAGATTGTTCCTTTATTCTTTCGAATCTTTAAGGAACTTTTAATTGTTGCACGAGTTTGATTGTTTCTCAATCATACTCCTCAAGCACTGGTTTTTATTGTACACAGATCCGTTAGTGATCATTTAGAATTTCAATATATTTGTGCACTTCAAAAATCCAAGTTTGACCAACTTCTTAGTGGACGTAACAGTTTTTACACTGTGAACCACTCCTAAATACTCTGTCATATATTCTTTCAGATGATAGAACGGTTTCTCACACTTAAGCAGCTTCAATCTACTTAAGTGTCAGTTAGTTATATTTTTGAATCATCTATTTAATTGTCTTTCAGTTCAGTTCTTATATTAAGTGATCTGCTTAAAACCTTCACTACTTAAACAGTTAAACTTGTGTCAACAAGCTGATACATAGTGTTTTGTACATCAACTGATAGAACAGTTTGTCTATCAACTTATTCTTTCCGCTGCCAGTTTTGAAGGTTTCCAAACTAACCCTTAAAATTTTTAAAAGGTTATTCACCCCTTCTTTAGCCTTATAGTGTTTCCTATTGGACTTACAATAGTGAACATCACAAAAGAACAAGAGGAACATGTAATACCTTAATAGATAAAAACTTTTAGAACATGTAGTCAAGAACATGGTAAATACATACCGAACACTACATTTTGGGGAACAAGAAAGAAAACTAATCTACATAATGAACGTGTTGGAGTTTTACATTGTTACAAGATGGTGGAATACAAAATCAACTACCAGATAATATATTATAATAACTCATACTTCAATGATATTTAAGGTTCTAAAAGTCGTTAGGCGGGTGCCAGGTGTCAGACTGGGGACTAGCGCCTAGGCGGGGCCGAGAAATTAAGGGATAACTACAATAGTTTTCAATTTTTATAATATAATTTAACTAACAAGTATTAAAACCTTCGTATATACTAATATTAAATATCATCTAATAATCTTAAAATACTAAAATTATGATCATATTACAACTTACAAGATTAAAATTTTAAATTTAATAATTCAATTTCATTACATAAAGTGCAATTCCCAATAAAATATGAGTACCAAAAATGAAATTTTGAGTTAAAGTTACAAGTTGTGTATTTGAAAAAATAAGAGGAAGAAACAAATAGAAAACAAAGCTAAAGGGCCTGGATTGAAAATATGGCTAGTAAATATAAAATATCTCTTTCTTCACATTTCCCAAACCGAAAGGACGGCGCACATGGGCAAGTAGTGTATCAATTTCTAGTGAAAGTCTCCTCATTAATAACCCTACAGGCTACATGCTGGATACCATCGTTTATCAGCCGTGTTCTTATTTTCTTCCTACCCATCTAGACTTAGTCAAACCCATTTCCAATAAAAAACCTCCAATTGTCAGTGTGAGAGGGAAATAGGTCTTGCTTGAAGAGTCCAAAAGAGGGAAGCTCCGAACAAAAAATGGAAGCAAGGTTGAACGTTGTTCCTTCTCCTTCTTCGCCAATGCTTCCTCCCCTTCCCCCTTTTTTTCTTTCCTTTCTCCCCTGCTCCAGTCGTCCCCTACTCCAAGTTCTGCTCCTCTTTTCTTCAACTCAAACCAGATTTGAGTCCAAATTGATGGGTCAAGGTATAATATATCTTGATTAGTAATCTGATATGAATCTAATTCCTTTTTTCTTTCTTTATTTATTTTTTTCTCTCTTCTCCTTTCAAGTTTCATTTTCCTCGCCATCACACCAGTAACAACTCGTCCTCGTAGTTGGCGACTGGGGTGATTAGTCGGCGCCTAGGGTGACTAATCTATGATTTTCTCCTAAACAATTTTTGGTCAATTTGAAGGAAATTGCGGCGGTTGAGTGCCGCCTAGCGCCAAGGCGACACCAAGGCGCCCGCTTAGGCCGATTTTTAGGACACTGATGATATTACCTTCAACAAAGTTTGAATGGATGAGGGAATGGTGGATGACTTTAAGAAATGTTTGGGTTGAAGATATTTGGTATGATGACTAAAGGGGTAGCGTTTAAGCGATTGTTTGATGTGCTTCTCTGGTCTTTTCTTTAGAGAAAGAAAAGAAGATTTGTTGTTGTTATTGTTTTTTGTTGGTTGATTGTGTATAGAATTGATGGATGTGATGTTATGTTTGAAAGACATTTAGAGAAGTGTTTGTTTTGATAGAAAACAAAGATTGAAAGGAGGAAATTTGCTGAAAATTGAACATGAAACTTGATCAGTCTTTTCCCCTCTCTTACTCAATGTTTTCTCTTTTGCGCTATTGTTGATGGAGGGGGTTTATATCGGTGGGAGAGCTGAAATTTTTGTTCCAAAAAGGCAAAACATACCTTTGGGCCACTGTATTTTTCCAAAAGTTGCAATTAGGCAACTGAGACGTCAAAGTTTTCGGAGTGGCCATTGTACCAAAGTTATCTTGCAATTTAACCTAATTTTTGGATGGACGTTAAGTTTGGACGTTAACTTAGGTTAAATACCTATTTTTCCCTCGCCTTCATCATCCTCATCTTCTATGATCAATTTAAAATCCCAAATTAATACTGATAAATTCCAAATCCCAAATTAATACCCACAAATTAATCCCAAAAACCTGATTCTTGTATGAAAATCGAAGATTATATATAGAAATCAATTACAATGAAATCCATACCCATAAGGCCATAAATTCCAAATCCCAAATCCCTAGAAATTTCAGTTTGGTTGTTGTGAGCAGATTTTAACCAGAAACAAAACATACCTAAGCGGCCATGGATTCTACAAGGTTTGTTCAGTTCATCGATTGGAAGAATTTATAGAGAGAACGTTGAAGAAGATAAAGATACCATGTTGTTTAGTGTATCAGACACAACGGCCATGGATTTGCAAGGTCTGCCTCTGAGATATCTTCTCTCGTCTCCATATGAAAGTATGGGTACACAAGCAGAACTAGTACGGGCTAGACCCATAATTCGTAGAAGCAATCTCAAGGACCACGAAAGCAATCTTAAGTAGGGCTCTGAGATCTCTTGTCTCGCCTCTTTCTGAGATCTCTTCTCTCGCCTTTTTTCGCCATTAAAACAACTAGTCAGATTCCTGGGGGAGAACAAAAGACAGATCTTAGTGAGTAAAGGACGCGTTTGTGGTGATTGACTAGTGAGGATGAAAGATTTCGGTCTATTTAAGTTCAAGACCTGTGTAGGAGTCTCGGGGTGAGCTCAGGCTGCTCCAGCGCGACTTCTTCCATCATCGCGACCAAGGGCTCAGATCTGGGGAATGGGAAATTATGTCTGCTCCACCTGTCTTCAACTTTTGATCATTGTGAACAGGGCTTTTGCTCATTAAGATGGATTTGCATTGAAAGTCCACCAGATCTGGAAATTAAACCACCAATTCATGAATTTTTTGCTTATGTTCTTGTATGTTTACTAAATGTCCATTTGGGTTTGCCATTGTCCATATGCGATTCTCTGATTTTGGATCTGATGATGATGAGGCTGACAACCGTTGAAGCTGATGATATGGATGATGAAGACGAGGGCAAAATAGGTATTTAACCTAAGTTAACGTCCATCCTAAATTTGGGTTAAATTGTAAGATAACTCTAGTACAGTGGCCACTCCGAAAATTTTGATGTCTCGGTGGCCTAATTGGGGAAAATTACAGTGGCCCGAAGGTGTGTTTTGCCTTCCAAAAAAGGGCTCAATTGGTATAATATTGGGCTAAATGTTACATTGGCACGATACCAATGGTCACTTAGCCTGCCATTTTTGTTTTTTTGCCTATTTGACCCCTTTTGACTTTCCTCTATGTGCACCTAGTTCCTTGCACGTCTTTCTTTCATGATTTAGCCCACCCTTAACATATGAAACACCCTGTTAGTACAATTTAATGAGAATATTGATATCAAAAGTTCCATTGTTTATCGGTTCAAGATTAGGTGTATACAAGGCCTCTTGACTACGAAACGTACGAGTAAGTGAACGTTATCGGTATTATAGACTCCTAATCTCGGACTAAAAGGGCGGAAAGACCTATTAAGCTTCCTACATATCCTTATACGGTATTAAGTTATCGTAGTTCATGTGTGTAAGTAGAAAAAAAATGATAATCAAGCCCGACGTCGAGGCTTCGTACGTATCATGTTTGAGGGATCAGACCAAACATACGTAGTTCAAACGTGTGTGCAAAAAAGTAAACATAGTGTTGGTCGAGCCTAACACCAAAGCTTCCTTTGTATCCCATTTGAGAAATCAAACTAAATGTAGGTCATTTGTGTGTGCAAGAAAATAAACATTGTGATGGTCAATTTTAGTCTCTAGATCCGAGGTTCCATGTGTATCCGTTGGGGAATCAAATCAAGTATAAACTTAAAGAGATGATTAGTATGTGAGAACAAGGATGCATTACGAGATCTCATGATCACAAGTGTAATATGATGGTCCCCAACTTAGAACTTCTTGCCACGTGATACGCTCCGAAGTATAAGAATTGTGTTCTACAAGTCAAGGGGTTCAAGTTCTCCATGTTTTAAACATAAGGATGAGTTTGGTTACAACAAAAGGGCCAAAAAAGACTTCAAAGTGCAAGTTTTAGCCCACATGGGTTCCAAACACGGGAGTTTAAGTTTTCCTTTTTTGGTTGATTTTCATTTCCGATTAGCTTATGTAACTTACTTAGTTGTTTCCACTTAGTTTAGGTAATTTGTTAATTGTTTCCTTCTATTTTAGGTTTGCTTTTCCTTCAAGTATTAGGGTTTATTTTTAGGGTTTCTTGTAGCCTATAAAAAAGTGCTTCAACTTTGTAATAGTTTTTAAGAGTTGATTAATTATTGAATAAATTTCTTCATAGAAATTGTGCATGTTCTACACATTGAGCATTTGGGATTGAAAGCTCTTGGTATAAACATTCGTGGATTCAGTGTTTGCATGACAAATTCGACTTATCAATTGGAGATTCAACATAATTGTGGCGTCATTTATAATACTATGGTTTTGATTGCATCAATTGCGGGTTAAGGCTGTATGTGCCAAGGTTCTCGTTTGGGTTAGTTGGGTCGAGGGGTCATTCAACATCAAGCCTATCGAGGAAGATCTTGGGGTGCGAGTGTTGGATTATGCTTGATTTACTTAAAACCATTAAGTTAGATAATTTTAGCAGACTAAATTTTTAAAATCTTAAGTTCCTTCAGCTGGTATTTCTTTTTGACATATAAAACTATCGGCTGACACTTCTAATATAACATTTAATATCAATCTTTTCCAGATTTGATAAAACATGATATTTCTAATACTTTTCTTGTTTGTGCTAGGATAAATATTTCATGTCTTATATCCTACGTACAAGATCCCTATGATTGTGTAAAATTATTCTCTCAAATTGGATTGGATTTCAAAATCAAATCTTGCCTCCAACAGTTTGAATCACAAGCTACTTTATATAAAGACCTTGGAAGCAACAGTTTGAAGACAACTGAAGCATTCACTCTATTCTCTCAAAGCAATCATTTACTTGAAGTGCTCCAACCATATACACCAACTAGATAGTCTCATAATTTTATTCTCTTCTAGTTTGTGTTTAGACAATCATTGTTTAGACATTTCTTACTTCTTTCATATTCTTTAAGGAATCATTTGATTGTCCCACGAATGTGATTGACTTTTAATCATACTCCCTAAACACCAGTCTTTGGTGTACACTGATCTATAGTGATCACTTAGATTTTTAATAATATTAGTGCACTTCAAAATCCAAGTTTGACCAACTTGATAGTGGACGTAGCAGTTTATACTGTGAACCACTTCAACTACTTTGTCATTTACTCATCGACTCTTACAAACTGTTCTAACACTTAAGCAGTCTTAATCTACTTAAATGTCAGCCAATTCATTACATAAGTTGTTTACTTACTTGTTCTATAAATTGTCTTTCAGTTCTTTTCTTATAATTTGTAATCTTTTCAAAACATCAAACTGTATCATCCAGCTGATATATTTTCCCGTTTCAGCTGACAACATTAGTAACTTAAGACCTTCAGCCAGCTGACACTATATCAACTGACTGGAAAAGTTGTATTCTCCACTGCAACTTTTGAAATTTTTCAAAATAACCCTCAAAGTTTTAAAAGACTATTCTAGCCTTATTTGTTTTCAATTGGACTTACAGCGAGTTTCACATCATTTGGTGTCAGAGCAATCCTATGTACGATATATTTTATTATATCTTATTTTTATTGTCTTGTTCTTTTAGTTCGAGAACCCTAATTTATCTAGGGTTTGTTAAAAAAAAAGTCTTTTCGATTCTTCTAGTTTTTTTTTCTAAACTTTGGGTCATCAACCCTAGTTTAATCTTCAAACTCCATCATTGTATTTTATTGACTTAATTCTCTATTTGGTCACCCTACTTTCGCAAAAATTTCAATATACTCACTTTACTACCATTTTTTACAATTTGGTAACTCTACTTTACAAAACATTTCTATATGGTTTATAAAGTAGATGTCGTTAACAGAATGATATGAAAAGACTGAAATGCCCCCTTTATAAGACATAAAAAGACTAAAATATCCTCCCATCAACCTTGGTCTCTATCCCTAGAAGGTATCTCTCTCCTCTCTCAAATCGCTCTCATCTCCATCCCAAGTGTCGATTTCTCTCCATCGGGCAATCAACCTTAATGATATAATGACCAGATCTAATACCCCATGACTGGTGTTCACCTAACAAATCCATCAACGCGTGCAATCGAGGCCTTTATTTCTCACCCACAAATTAATCAGCCACTATAAATTTTGAGCTTTCTAACCCTTTCAGAACGGCGTACTAAAAACAAACATTTCTCGAAGGGAGAGTGCAGAGAAGAGATTCATATCAGAGGCATAACTATGATGACTTCGGCTTCATCTTCAACTTTGAGACTCATCCCCACCCCGCTCAATAACATCTCTTTGTCATGGAAACTCCCTCAAACCTCCACCTTCACCGTCTCCCTTCCCCGCCGCAATAGACGACAAACCTACCGTCCTTGTAGCTGAAAATCTCGGCGAAGCCGAAATTGACCTGTTGAAAGACTACGCCAACATTGATTGCTCGTATAACCTCAGTCCTGAGGACATGACCTGTTTGTGCTCTCTCTATCTCCGATCTCTCTTCTCTCTGGCTCCAGATCCGACCTTCTTCAGCCCTGATCCTCAACAGAGTCGGTTGAACTCACCTTTCCTGTTCATCTCCATCAGATCCAGTCGCCATCTCTGGTTTCTGCCCCAATCTCATATCAATTTCATCTCCGTCAGATCCAGCCGCCATATCTGGTTCCAACTCTGATTTTGGCACCTTCTACTTGCTTTAGGGGCATGAAACCATTCTTTGGGATTCCTCATCTACAAACAGCCTTTTCTTCGCAGGCATTAAATAAGCACCATAAGACTTTTGTTTTAGTTGTTATATCTACAGGAAGAAACTGAATAATCTTTTTAACTTTTTTTCAGTCGTAATAAGGGAGATGCTGAGTATTTGTTTTTCAAATCTTGTTATGGGTTTACAAGGGTATGAAATCAAGTTGGGGAAGAAGATGAAGGTATGAAAAAAAATAAATTAGTTGGGGGTATTTTTGGGTTTTTAGAAATATTTTAGACCGCTTATTTTAAAAAAAATAGACGGAGTGACTAACGTGATACGTTTTGTATAGTATGATGGCCAAACTACGAAAAATGGTAGTAAAGTTAGCATATTGGAATTTTCGCGCAGGGTGACCAAATAGATAATTAAGCCTATTTCATTTTTTAAAACCCTATTTCCGCTAGGGCTGTCACACAAAAAAAAAACGAAAATTGAAATTGGTTATCATATTCAATACCCTAATGAATAAAAATGAATGAAATTGGTTGTCATTTTAATGTCTCATTAATAACATAATTACAACCAAATTATTATTTCTCTTTTACCCCTCCTCCTCTATCTAAAGACTTTTTGCATTTTCGTTTATGATTCATAATTTTTTTTTGCAAGTCATTTCAAGTCAACTACTCTATCGATCTCGACATGATCAATAAATATTTGCATACTTGTGAAATAGATGTGTTTGCCTTCAGTTTTTCTTGTAATAGTTAAAAAGAAAGTAAGGTAAATACATAAAATACACACATTTGGTAGTAATGCTTGTAAGAAATATTATTTAAACACATATGTAGAGATTTTAATTTATTAAAAGTATTTATATGGTTAATACATAATAAATCAAACTAAAAAAATATATACCAAAATTAAAATTGAAATAAAAAAACTAAAACAATCAAATACTAAAATCAAGAGAAAAATTAAAAAAAAATTAATTTATACCGAGTAGAAATTATCAAATTTGAAATTTGAAATCAATACTAAATTGAAGAAATTAACACAAATAAAATCATAACTAAAAAATAAAACAGTAATAAAAATAAAATAAATGTTTAAAATAGCAACAATTAAGATCAAAACCAATATAAAAACTCAAACAAAAATCTAAACTAAAACTAAAATCGATGCCAAAAAAAAAATCATAATCAGTCAAAATCACTTTTTTTTTTTATCAAAATAGAAACAAAAGCTCAAATTGAAACAAAACTGTTAATCAAGAACTATAAACCAAATATAAATATAAAACAAATCTAGGAATCAATAACAACAATAAAACATAAATTATATTTAAAATACAAAATAAATAACAAATAAAACTAATATCAAAATAATCGAATGAACAAAATTAAAAAGTAAAACAAATTGTGAGGATCAACGCCAATAGATCATTAAAAATCATGGTATTACCTAAAAAATGAAAATGAAACCAAAATTAAAGCAAATTTTTAATTATCATCCATCAAAATCAAAAGTCAATCTCTGAAATCGCCTAAATTCTCGTAGATAGTTCTGTAGTAGTGAGGGAATAAAATGCTTCTTTTCGTTTCGCTTTCTAAGAAATAACCATAAATAAAAACTAAAATAATTGTCTAAACAAAAACCAAAACTAAGATAAAAAATTTAAAAAAATTAAAACTAATACTAAAATCACTGTCAAAATGAAAAAAAAAATCCCAATAAGTTGTTATCAATATATTATCATCTAGAAAGAAAATACAAAAACTAAAATCAAAAATCAAAATCATAATTATAAGAAAAAAATTAATCAAGAAACTGAAAAGTCTAATCGTAGTAAAAGGAGGAGCAAGGCAAGAATGAATAATTCTCTAGTGATGTCCAAAAGAATGGAACTCTTCAAAAGAAGGAATTGATGAAAGTTACCGGCGGCGAGAGAAGGATTGGAGGAGAGATAGACTTGTTGGAGTTATCTCTCTAAATACAAAGCGAGAGAGAGAGAGCGGGGGGGGGGGAGCGAGATAGAACCCCAACAGAGATGAGAGACATTTTAGAGGCTCTATCTCTATCTTGTTGCGTAAAAGGCTTGTGAAAGATGGAGAGAGAGCCGAGAGGTTTAATCTTTGATAGTGAGAGAAAACCTTTTGGCTTACACAAGTCCTTTTCCTCCGTACCCCTTTTTTTTCTTTTCCTCCATACCCATTAGCTAGAGTTTTTATCAAATGTTGTTGTGAAGAAACTTTTAGTTAAAACACTTCTCCTAATATATATACGTATATTCTAATACCCCTTATTATAGTAATACATCAAAACTGCTGGTATTCTCAGCACAATTCACAATATCATGTTTGATCTTTTATTTTCCATCACATCTATATAAAGTATGTGGATGTTCTTTGTAGATGTTCAATCAATCTTCTACAAAGTTAAAAAAAAAGACAATTATTTCGAGATAGATAAAGCATTATTTATACATCTATTAGTTATATATTCTTTAACTATTACAATTTCAGATATGAACGGTTTGATTAAAACATTTTTAACTAAAAGTGAAAGCATCATTGAGAAAGTCAAAAATTTGTTGACACATTATACCTTTTTTTTTTTGTTTCTTTCTTTGATAGATAGATATGAAGTTTTCTTTCATTGAAGTTCAATATTTTCAAGCCATTGAGAACTAAAATTATATCATCAAACTCTGAAAAGCTTGAAAGCTTGTTGATGCGAAAACCATAAACTTCTAGGCCTTTGATTTGAGCTTTTACAATCCCTTTTTTCTTGATCTGTTTAAATTTCCTTAAATAAATTAATCTGTAGATTTTTTTGTGTGTGGAAAGAAACGAGTTAGAGTCTCTGGTACACTTAATTGATAGTGTTTACGATGCTGTACGTTGTCGATAATGATTTGGGACTAAGATTCTGGCATTTGCCTTCATTTTTTTCATCTGGCTTATGCATTTAGATGTTTCAACATTTTATTTTCCATCACATCTATATAAACAAATTGTTTCAAAAGAAGTCATACATTAGAGAACCCTAACTTTTATATATAAACATTACGTAAGACATCACTAGAGGAAACTGTCTTATCTAAAATTTGAATAAAATTCTATGATGAGATAATGTCAGTGACATTCTTGGAATCAAAACAGTACCACCATAATGACCATTTGAAAGAACTCGACATGTCTTTTGTTAACATGATCATAAATTGTACCATTTATGGACACATTGCAAAGTTTCGAGACTTACATAAAACATGAGACTGCAAGCTCTTGGTAATGACAAATGCGGTCTCGTGTTGAAGGCATTTTCTGAGTGGATTTTAAGTATCGACAACGGTACATGTGGTGAAAATGATGGTGTTTCAATAATAGAAGTTCCAAATGGTCTTTTGGTTAATGCATTAGATATAATACAGTAAATTGTTGAAAGTATATATCTATCATTTTTAGAGTCTTTTATGACGTATCATATTGGCAAGGAGGAGCTATACTTGCCTCGATTCTTGATGTTGTTGACACCATAAATAAGTACTTGGTTTATAACAATCACTTAGAAGGAAGAACTTATTTGAGTTCAGATTCTATGTGTAGGGTAGAGACACAAGTTTGTTTGAAGACATTCATTCTACAGAGTTTTTGAATAGTATAAAGTGTTCAGGATTGCCTAACCATGAATTAACACTTAAGGTTGGTGTTTCGGTGATGTTATTGAAAAACATTGACCATGCTTTAGAGTTGTGCAATAGAACAAAACTAATCATTACCATGCTTGAGAATCATGCTCTTGAAGTAAATTTTTCGAATGGAAGCAATGTTGGAGACAAAATGTTTATACCAAGAATGTCATTGCCTCCATTAGATGTGAGGTTATCTTTCAAGTTTCCAGAGAAGATAATTTACATTAGTAGTATCATATGCCATGACAATTAACAAAAGTCAAGGTCAATCACTTTCGCATGTAAGACTCTTCTTGAAGAAGCCAATATTCAATCATGGTCAGTTGTATATCGCAGTTTCTAGGGCAACAAATCATTCTGGCTTGAAGATATTAATACTAAGAGTAATGTTATTCTTACAACAATTCTTACCACTTTCCTTACAACTATGCCTTTGTGAAATGATGACTCACCTAAGTTGCTTTTTGACAAATGCAAAGTTGTAAGGAGAGTGATAAGAATAGTTGTAAGGATAACATTACCCTAATACTGATGAAGATGAAAACCAACAAATAAAACAACAAATATTGTATATAAGGAAATTTTTCAAAATCTATAATATTAGTAATAAAATGATGTATTTATATATAAGTAGTTGTCGGATACATTACTTTTCTTAATTTTTTCTTTTTTTATTTACTTATTCGTTTTGCTTAAATATTATTTAATTAAAAACTATTTTTGTCCATGCGCTTAACGCACGGGTGTAAAACTAGTTTTATTAATAATCTAGATGATTACTAATAGATCAGTATACAACAAAGACCGGTGTTTTGGATTATGATTGAGAATCAATCACACTCGTGGGACAATCAAAGATTCCTTTATGATTTGAAAGAAGTACGGAATAATGAATACAATGATTGTGTAAATAAGAACTAGAAAATAATTTAAATAAAAGACTATCTAGTAAATGTAAGGACTGAAGCACTTCAAAGAATGATTTCTCATAATAGTTGTATGAATGCTTCAAGTGTCTTCAATCCTTGCTTCAATGTTCTTATATAGTGGTCGAGATTTCCAATCTGTCATAAGCAAGTTTGAATTTGAAATCCAATAATTTGGATGAGTGTATCTTTTACAAGGTCATAGGGATCTTGTGTAGAAGATATAAGACAAGAGATATTATCCTAGTACAAACAAGGAAAGAGTTAGAAAAAAACTTTTTTGAGAAAATGATGGAATAAAATGTTTTGATAAATATCTTTTTAAAGTGTCAGCCGATAGCAACCTTAAAGAATCCATCTACTGATTAAGTGTTTGTTTAAAATGTGGATTATTAAGGCTGTCTACTTAATGATTTTAAGTAAATCATGCATATTCAACTATTATTGATAAAGATAATAGTGATAATGTTGCTAGCAGCGCACGGTCTTGGTTGAAAAATTGGGACTTCCCGTTGGTAGACACCAACAACCTAATAACTTGCAATTGCTCAGTTCTAATGGTGTGATAACATATAAACAAGTGAAGGTCATATTTAGCATTGGGGAGTACGAAGATCATGTTTTGTGTGATGTAATGCTAATGCAAGGGTGTCATCTATTGTTAGGTCGTCGATGGAATTATGAACATCTGGCTAAGCAAAATGAGAAGCATGAAAAAGAAAAATTAAAGAGGGATAGGGTTGAGTGAGAAAAAAAAGAGATATAGAGGATTGAGCAAGAAAAAATTAAGAGGGAGAGAATGAGGGAGAAAAATTGAGAGGGGGAGCAAAGAGATAAAAAATTGAAAGAAAAAAATAGAGAGAGAGAACGCTAAAAGAGAGAAAAGTAAAAGAGAGAAAGTGTATATATATATATATATATATATATATATATATATATATATAGAGAGAGAGAGAGAGAGAGAGTTAAAAGTGGTTCGAGAAGAGTTGAAGATATTGCATGTATATGAAGACTTGTTTTACTTTAAAGTTCCAACTCAATTTATATCTTGGCTCCTCATGCGTATGATTGATGATTAGTTATTCTCAATCCTATGGGAAGATTAGATGGACCTCGTTTCAAGGGTAGATTATTGAGTTGCAAACATAGATTCGAGGACGAATCTTTTTGAAAGAGGAGGGGAATGATATGATCCTGAAGTCCAATAATTTATTTCTACAAGTGAAGGGGTTTAAGTTTCCATGTTTGGAAATCTAAGGGTGAGTTTGGTAGCAACAAAAGGGCCAAAATAAGATTTGAAAGTGCAAGTTTTAGCCCATACAAGTTTCAAATACGCGATTTTTAAGTTTTCCTTATTTTGGTTTATTTTGGTTTACTTATTGGCTTAGGTAACTTAGTTGTTTCCTATCTAT
Organism: Codonopsis lanceolata; assembly: GCA_013146195.2. Classification (NCBI taxonomy): domain Eukaryota; kingdom Viridiplantae; phylum Streptophyta; class Magnoliopsida; order Asterales; family Campanulaceae; genus Codonopsis; species Codonopsis lanceolata. The sequence goes on along the minus strand of CM028381.1, from coordinate 30,123,081 downwards.
TTTACGTAATTCATTAATTGTTTCTTTTTATTTAAGTTTTGTTTTTCCTTCAAGTATTAGGATTTTTTTTTGGGTTTCTTGTAGCCTATGAAAAGGGGCTTCAACTTTGTAATAGTTTTTAAGAGTTGATTAAGTATTGAATTGATTTCTTTCATAAAAATTGTGTGTGTTCTTTACATTTACCTTTCAGGATTGAAAGCTCGTGGTGTAAAAATTTTGTGGATTTGGTATTTGCATCACAACTTCAACTTACCAACTGGAGATTCAACCTAATTGTGGGGTCATTCATAAAAAAAAAAGGTTCTTGATTTCATCAAGCATGGGTTGATGCTCTATAGGCCAAGGTTTTGTGTTAATGCATTTGGTCGTTGTGTCATTCAACATCAAACCTATCTAGGAAGATTGTTAAAATGAAGAAGAAATCTGTTATATAACTTCTTCAGGGTCTAATGTGCAATAGTTCAGAAGTTTTCATCTTTAGGGGTGTCGAGTGTTCTATTCTCATTATGTGTTAGTTATGTTAGTTATCATTAAGGGTCTTTTGGTATTTTCCCTTTATATCTATTAGTTACGGGATTAGACAGAAGGTTGATTCAAGGGGATTTATATATCCCTCCCTGTTGTATCTGTTGATCAATACTAATGAATCTAAAATTCAAGAAATACAAAAATCTCTTTCTCTTTCTCTTCATTTTATTAACATGGTATCAGAGCCAAGTTGAAGTCTTTATTGATCCTGAATGCTCATCATCCTCATGACTGCCGATTGAAATATAGCTATGAGTCTTTCTTCATGATCTTCTGGTTCATCTCTTCTTCTTTTTCCCTTCCTCTTTATTATTCTATGATCTGTATCTTCTTCTCTTGGTTTTCTTAGTATGACTAATCAATCCAGTCCCACATCTACTACAGAAGATAACAAAAACAAGAAACAAGAATCTACAAGTAATACAGATGATTTTTATGACATTCCTGAATCTTCTTTCCAACTGCCTCCTGGACACCCTCTTTATCTTCATCCACAAGATCATCCAGGTATGACTCTTGTTTCTGACCTTCTTACAGACTCCAACTTTTCTCAATGGAAATTAGCCATCACAATTGCCTTATCTGCCAAGAATAAACATGGCATGATCAATGACACTTTCAAGAAACCCCAACCTAATTCCAAATATTCAAATTCTTGGGATAGATGCAATTTTATGACCATTTCTTGGCTTCTTAATTCTGTCACACCTGAAATCCGTTAAAGTATAGTCTACTTTCCCACATCTTGTGAAACGTGGGAAGATCTGATTATCAGGTACTCTCAAAGTGATTCCACAAAGCTTTATCAAATTCGAAAAACCATAGCCCTTTGTACTCAAGGAACCTTGTCTGTCAATGCTTATTTTACTAAGTTTAGAGGTCTATGGGATGAATTGCAAAATCTCCTTCCCTTACCAAACTGTATATGTGAGTGCAATTGTGGAACATCAAAATTTCGTGAGGACTATGATCATATATCTAAAATTACTCAATTCCTTATGGGACTGTTAGATTCTTACACAGATGTAAGAGGACAGATATTGAGAATGGTCCCTTTACCATCTTTAGCCAAGACAGTCTCCATACTCATTCAAGAAGAAGGTCAAAGGCAGTGTAGCACTTCCTCTAAAGAACCTGAATTCTCAACTGCTCTTCTTGGAAAGTTTGTCAACAAGAACACTGGAACCAATACTACTTTGCCTGGAAAATTTGGAAATAACAATAGTGGTGGAAACAGATTCAACAAAGCTGGTCAGAATTCTCTCAAGAACACTCAAAACAATGGTACTACAGCCACTAAAGGGAAGTTTTTCTGTGACATTTGTCATGGAGACTCACATCCCAAAGAGAAATGCTTCTTCATCCATGGTTTCCCAGATTGGCATCCTTTATTTGGCACTCAACCTGACTTAACTAAGATGCCAAAGAACAAAGCTACAGGAAAAACCATCAATTCTGCAGCCCTGAAGGAGAACACCAGCAGCCGCTTCACTGATGAGCAAGTTGCTGAGCTGCTTGCTTTGATCAACCCTAAGGCAAATAATATTGAAGTTGAATCACCACTGGAACTCAATGCAGATCATATGGCAGGTAATTTCTTTAACTCCAATAAATATGCTAATCCTCTGTGCTTATCTAACTACAAATCCAATCCCTTAGATTGGATCATTGATACTGGTGTATCCTATCACATTACAAACTATTTTGCAAATCTCATCAATCCAATTCCTACACAATCTGTGATTCACTTGCCTAATGGAAAGAATTCCAACTCACAAAGAGACTGTAAGATTGTCCAAAGAAATCACTTTACGTAATGTCTTCTTTGTCCCTGAATTTAAATTCATTTTGTTGTCAGGAAGTAGATATACTCAAGATAATCAGTGTCTTATTTCCTTTTCTAAATCTCTTTGTTACATTCAGGACCTAGCCAAGAAAACTTGCAAGGTGATTGGTAAATTTGATGAAGGACTGTATAAACTCCATCCTACTGAGCCCTATGTGGATATCAAAATGAACAACTCCAAAGCTGTCCACTCTAATTCCACCCTTCCTAGCAATGACTTTTCTCATATTGTAGATAATGAGATACATTTTAATTCCAATGCTGATGATCCAATGTACCTTTGGCATAAAAGACTTGGACATCTACCTTGATATGCAATGAAATACATTGATTCTCTATGCTTTCTAAATTTCAATAAATATAAAAACTTTTGTTGTGATATCTGTCATCTAGCAAGACAAACCAGAAAACCATTTAACATTAGTAACTCTATTAAATCTTCTCTTTTTGATCTTCTACATTGTGATGTATGGGGTCCTTATAAACATGCTACTTATGAAGGCTGCAATTCTTTCCTCACTATAGTAGATGACAATACTAGATCTACCTGGACCATTTTACTTAACTCCAAATCCAATGTCTACAATATTATGCAATCCTTCTTAACTATGATCATCACTCAGTTCAATAAATCTGTTAAAGAAATCAGGTCTGATAATGGGACTGAATTCTTTAATTTGCATGAATTCTCTTCTGGACTCATTAGGTATTATACATCAAAGTACCTGTATTGATACCCCTCAACCGAATGGCAGAGCAGAAAGAAAACATAGACATCTCTTAGAACTTGCCAGAGCCTTAAAATTTCAAGCCAATCTCCCTATACAATTCTGGGGAGACTGTCTTCTTACTGCAACTTATTTGATCAACAGTCTCCCTAATTCAGTGTTGAATTTTAAGACTCCTTTTGAAGCCCTTTATGGAACCTCTCCCTCTTATAAACATCTCAAAACTATGGGCTGCCTTTGTTATGTGTCTACCCTTACCCACAATAGGGATAAATTTATGCCCAGATCTCAAAAATGTGTGTTCCTAGGCTATGCTTCATCTAAAAAGGCCTATAAGTGTTATAATTTTATCACACACAAAATCCTTTTTAACAGAGATGTAGAATTCTGTGAAAATGTATTTCCTTTTCAAAATAATAATGAATCTGATTCTAGCAATAACCTGTTATTTCATACTATAGAATCATACACTTTTGTAGATGATGATAATGATCAAAATACTTCTGTCCAGAAAAATACTCCTACTCAATCTTCTGCCCCTAATATTGAGCAGCCTACAGACTTACCTGAAAAACATGTAGATGTCCCTTTAACAACTAGACCAGTAAGAAATAAAAGTATTCCTACAAAATTTAAAGACTATACAGATCTGCCAACTCATCTCCAAGACCATATTGCTGGATTTGTAAAAGGTACATCTCCCTATCCTTTTAAAAAATTTTGTAACTTCAGTCAAGTTTCCGAAAACTACAAAATCTATTCTACTAAGATTTCTGAAAATTGTGAACCTCAAAGCTTTGAGCAGGCTGCAAAAGATCCTTTGTGGTGCCAAGCTATGGAAGAAGAGTTAAGAGCTTTGGAGGTTAATAAAACCTGGACTGTCCAACATTTACCAGCAAATCATCACAAAGTTGGGTCAAAATGGATATTCAGAATCAAGTATAATGCTAATGGCAGTATTGATAAATACAAGGCCAGACTAGTAGTAAAAGGCTTTACTCAAGTGGAAGGATATGATTATTTTGAGACCTTTGCTCCTGTAGCAAAGATGACTTCAATCAGAATTCTTCTCTGCATTGCTGCTTCAAAGAACTGGGAAATAAACCACATGGATGTTTCAAATGCTTTCCTTCATGGAGATTTGAAAGAAGAAGTTTTCATGGATCTTCCTCCTGGCTACTGTCACAACTTACCTATTGATAATGGTCCTGTTGCATGCAAGCTTCATAAGTCTATATATGGCCTGAAACAAGCCCCAAGACAGTGGTATGAAAAGCTTTCAAACACCCTTATCCAATTTGGTTTCAACTCATCTCAGAATGACCATTCCCTATTTACTTTTAAATATGAGAATGATATGGTTATCATCCTGGTATATGTGGATGATCTCATTATTACTGGAACAGATAAAGATCTAATTACTACTGTCAAAAACTACCTTCAGGCCAGATTTCCTGTTAAAGATCTGGGAGAACTTAAGTATTTTCTTGGGATTGAAATTGCAAGAAATTCATCAGGAGTCTGTTTTCACCAAAGAAAATACATTGTGGATATCATTTTTGATTGTGGTCTTTTAGATGCTAAACCTAAGTCTACTCCTATCAAACAGTATCATAAGCTAGCCTCTTCTGATGAATCTTTCCTTTCTAATCCTGCTCCCTATAGAAGACCGATAGGAAGATTAATCTATCTAACCATTACAAGGCCTGATATATCTTATAGAGTCCATATTCTTAGTCAATTTATGGCTAAACCTACTACTGAACAATGGAAGGCAGGCATAAGGCTGGTAAAATATCTCAAAGGAAGCTCAGGTCAGGGAATATTCTATCCTGTCAATAATCAACTTCATCTCTCAGCCTACTGTGACTCAGATTGGGCTTCCTATCCTATCATCAGAAAATCAGTCACTGGTTTCTGTGTGTTTCTTGGGAATGCTCTTATATCCTGGAAAAGTAAAAAACAAAATACTGTAAGCAGATCATCTTCAGAAGCAGAATACAGAAGTATGACTGACACTTGTTGTGAGTTAACTTGGCTTATGGCTGTTCTTAAAGATTTCCAAATTCATGTAGACAGACCTATTCCTCTTCACCGTGACAACAAATCTGCTTTATACATTGCTGCCAATCATGTGTTCCATGAAAGAACCAAACACATTGATATAGACTGTCACATAGTAAGAAATATGCTCCTGAAAAACCTGATTTCAACTGAGCATATTCCATCCCAGTTGCAGCTTGCAGATCTGTTTACTAAAGCTCTTCCAAATCATCAATTTTCTGAACTTCTTGGCAAGTTGCAAGAAAAGAATTTATTCTTTCCTTCCAACTTGAGAGGGGATGTTAAAATGAAGAAGAAATCTGTTATATAACTTCTTCAGGGTCTAATGTGCAATAGTTCAGAAGTTTTCATCTTCAGGGGTGTCGAGTGTTCTATTCTCATTCTGTGTTAGTTATGTTAGTTATCATTAAGGGTCTTTTGGTATTTTCCCTTTATATCTATTAGTTATGGGATTAGACAGAAGGTTGATTCAAGGGGATTTATATCCCTCCCTGTTGTATTTGTTGATCAATACTAATGAATCTACAATTTAGGAAATACAAAAATCTCTCTCTTTCTCTTCATTTTATTAACAAAGATCTTAGGGTGCCAGTTTAACATGACTACGATGTCGACTATATATCACTTGTGCCTCAATTGTTGTGTTTTGACTCCGTCGTTAATGATCCGTTTGTGCCCCCCTTAATTATGAACAAACATTAAGGGGTCTAGTTCTCACAAGGTAGGAAGTCAAAGGGGGAGGGGAGCAAAAATCAGCACTAAATACGTCAAAACACCGTTTGGCCGGCTGATACACACCCAACACCCTCCGGCCTCCCCCTACCTCCCCCAATCACCCACCCCCACCCAACCACCACCACCACCACCACAAACACCCACCCAAAACACACAACAAAAATAACTCCCAAAAAGCCCAATTTTGTTACTGTCAAGAAAATCCAACTCCGATTCATCCCAAATAGGCAAATAATTGTGTGCGGATCTGGGTTCTTTGAGGAACTTCTTTGAGTAATGAGAATTGTGAGTTTCCGTTCCCGGACCCCAATCGGTCTCCGGGAAAACCCCTATCCTTTGTTCACGCATCTTGAGTTCCGTAGGATCTTCAGCTGTAGGCAAATGGCAAAGAAAGATGATGGTCACCATAGCTACCGTTTCTGTTTAAAGTGCCACAATCAATCCTTGGGAAAGCTTTAATCCTTGGATGGCGACGATCATCTTTCTTTTGACATTTACCTACTGAAGATCCGATTGGGTTCTGGGAATGGAAGCTCAGTAACTCTCAAATGTCTCAATTGGGGTGGTCAACAACTGGTCAAACAGAGAGAAGGTGAGTTTTCAGACAACCAAGTTACTCAGATTCCTAATTTATTCTCATGTTTGATTTTTAATTATTTTTTATTTAGTTTTATGATTTTGAGAAAAAAATATACCACTATATGTTAGATTTTCATATTAAAAACTACCTGCGTGACTCAAAAAAGTAAAACATGACAATGATTTATACATTGTTGTAGGACAAACTTTTGTTGTAACAAATTTATGCTATCTGACTAGGAATTGTATAATGATATGATTTTGGTGTGAAGGGGCTATGAATGGGTGTAAATTTCCAAGTTTTTTGTGTTTGTGTGTGTGTGTGTGTTTCCAAAGTGCACACTTTGAGTGACCTTTTGGGTGTAAATTTCCAGGCTTTGTGTGTGTTTTCAAAGTGCAAACTTGCGTGACCTTTTGGGTGTTTTGTGCTAAGTTGGCTTGTGTCGAATGGTTGGGTCCGAAATTGGGGTGTCTTTACGTAGACAAGCTTGACAAAATTAAGGTAGGTGTACCGATATAAGATAATCAATGGTCTTTCTTTATATTAAGTCACTGTCTTCCTTATAAAACTGACCATTGTGAACGGTCGCTAGCTGATTAGCTTCTCCAAAGTGAAGTCAATGTTCTTTGTTTATATTATTTTTAGCATCTGGCAAACTGGCCTACCCATGTTTATTTACTCCTACTTAATGCTCTCTCTTCTCTCATACATACCACTTTTGTTTTGCAGGATCTGCTCTTATTCAAGAGCTCCTACCTAAACCAGATCTCTCTCTCTCTCTCTCTCTGCGTGTTAGAAATCGTGGTCAGGAAATAAAGTCAACGCAGGACTAATGTATGTACCCTTCGCGAGGATTGCAGGTAACTAAAGGCAAACCTTGGAAAATTTGATCTTCAAGTTTACTGGGTTTTTTCCTTTTGTTTTTTAATACACAATATATCTGCGATGAAAAATTAATGTATGTATGTTAGTACATGTTTCTCTTTATAAACATTATGAAACCTGCGTAATGGTGGGAGCCTCGTGAATTGGTCTGTCATTTTTATAATTTGTTTTTCGACTTCGGATAATTACTCGTAGCCTGTCAATCTTCAGATATAATTTCACTGTTTGTCCCCTGCTGAAGAAAATTGTAGCTAATTATTACTACTTCTGCGCGGGTGCTTTGAATTCTTTGTTGCTGCTCTCTTCAATCTATTGCAGTTTTGTCATGGGCCGACATATTTGCAAGCTATGCAATGTGGGTGATGATGACATATTTGACTGATGTCTGGAAGCTAAGTTCTACCCATGCTGCTGGCATTCTGAACATCTGGAATGGAATTTCAAAAGCTTTCCCGATAGTCATTGCCTTGTTTCTTGGCGCCTTGGGTAATTTCCGTGTTCTTCTCGTCTCAACTATTGCCTACGCCATTGTGAGTTATAACCTTCTTGCCTTTCCTTTATTATGAAACTTTAAGACATTTATTTATATGAGCCTCCATCTTTTTTCATTTTCATTTTGAGAAGAAAATAATCAGAATTTATAAATTTTCTTGTTTTAATTTGATTTGCAAATGGGTCTCCTTGACCACAATAATCAAACTAGGACCCTTCAACTTGTTTCTCATTATGAAGGAAGGAGGGTGGGAATTATAAATTGGTTGCATTGTAAAAGTCCCTTGTCGCCGACTTATGATAGAGATTGTAACTGCAGGGGTTGGGGTTGTTGACTTTGTCAACACCACCGGTCACTGGCTCTTGTAGTGAATACAAGCCAGAATGCATCGGTCACACACAGAAAGTCCTCTTCTACGCTGCTTTAAGTTTGATAGCTGTGGGAATGTCTGGTCATTTTGTCTCCCTAAACGCATTTGTGGAAGAGCAAACGCAAACTGAAGATGAAGATGAAGTCAATACTGATAAAGAAGAAGCTTTCGAAAAGCAGCCCCCCAAAGAGAAAGAACAGGTTCAAAACCCTCCGAAAAAGAAAGAAGAAGATGGAAATAAAACCGTGTACCAGACATTAGGTCTTATAATTGTGGTAATTGTCTCCCGAGGTGGAGGTGTTGCTTTGCAATATGTAAAGCCATGGTCACTCAGGTTTGGAATACCGGCAATATGTACTCTCGTGGCAACACTTATATTTACAACCGTGATGTGTTCAAAATCGTATAAATTCAGTAGCCAAGGCATACAAGCAGCCAAAATTAGTATACGCATGATCCCAGTGCTGCTCACATTCATCATATGTGGATTAGTACTTTCTGTTGGAAACACCTATTTTCTCGAGCAAGCCAACAACATGAATCGCAAGCTTGGAAGCATAAAAGTCCCTCTTTCCATCCTACTGTTGTTCTACAACTTTGTGAAATCAGTGTTTCGAACATTATATATATCTTCAGCATATACCACCCCTTCTGATAATTCTCCTTCAGGCGGAGCAATAGAAGGAGGAGAAGGCCCCGTTCCAGCGAAAAAACAACTGATGAAAAAATATGCTCCACCGATTGGGATTGGTATGGCTATGATATTCTCGATATTATGTTGCATAACGGCTGCCAGAATTGAGACACAGAGATTACATGTGATTAGGGACCATGGTTTACTAGACAAGCCTGATGAGACTGTTCCAATGACTGTATTTAAGCTGTTTCCACAGTTTCTACTTCTTGCTGCCTTTGATGCGGTCTTGGCAAAAAGCTCAGTTGATTTCTTCATTGGTCAGGGTCTTCCCACCTTGAGTAATATATTCATTGGGGGTATGTCTGGACTGGGAATTATGACTAGTGTGCTATCGGTGTATGTAGTGGGGAAGGTTAGCCAGAGGGGAGGAAAACCAAATTGGTTTCAAGAAAGTTTAAGTAAGAGTCGTTTGGATAGGTATTATTGGACGTTGGCGGCCCTGAGTGCTGTCAATTTTATTTTCTACATTGTGGTGGCACGGTATTGTTACTCTTATGACACAGCAGAGGTGGACGCAGAGGAAGGAGGAGAAAGTTGAGGACTTGCAGATCCCAGTCTTGATTTTTTGATCACTTCAATGACAGCAAAATAAATGGACTATGCAGATCCCAGTCTTGATTTGATGTATGTCTGTCTATCTTTTGTTATAGATTTTACTATGCAAGTTGATTTTTCCCAATTATAAATACAAATAAATGGGTTTGACAATGATCCGTATACACCTCAAATTTAACCCATATAAATAATGCTTCTATTCAAGCAACGTAAAAATAATGGCTGTTTATTTTAAATCATGAGTAGGATAACTTTTTTGAAGCATAAGCAATCACCTTATCATTTTGCATCAGTGCATAACCCAAACCATCCTTAAAAGCATTATTGTAGACAAGTCGTAGTCAACCTACGCTTAAGTTCTTGGAAACTCTTCTCACACTTTGTTATCCCACACAAAAGGAACTTTTTTGTGAGTAAGATTGGTTAATGGCGATGAAATTTTAGAGAATCCCTCAATAAATCTCCTGTAATAACCAGCCAAACCCAGAAAACTATGTATGTCCATATCAGTACCAGGTTGTTTCCATTCAATCATTGCTTCAATCTTTGAAGGATCAACTGCAATACCATTTTCAGAGATAACATGCCCTAGAAAAGTGACTTCCTCGTACTAGAAAGCACACTTACTGCACTTAGCATATAATTGCTTCTTCCGAAGTAGTTCAAGTACCAAACGTAAATGGTGTTCATGTTCCTACAAAAATTTTGCCTGCCGGTGGCATATATGCTGATGCAGGTTGGTACAGTGGAAGTGACTGCAAAACTAGCTACTATTTTTGAATCAGCTGGACAAGCAGTAATCGATCCTACTCTCTTCAAGTTTAATCAACCACCAATGTTAAACCGAGTCATTTACTCGACCCTATACAAGTTTAATCGACACTATACAAATATGAAACCGATATACAAACTTTACAAACTCATATAAGAAATAGTACCCAACATTGAAATTCAAAATTAAAGTTACAATACATTGAAATCTAAACTGATTATTACAAAATATATAAATTTCAAATGCAACAGTTACTAAATTTGTGAATGTCTATCACTCATAGGGGTTTGATCACGACACGAAAGACAATTGTGGCCAACTTGACAACATCTATTGCATCTTTGTCTTCCAGAAAACTCTCTAGTTGATGGAATTCTTGTTGTTCTACGACGTCCAGCTCGACGTCGGATTGGAGGTGGCAAGATAATCATTTCCTTAATATTATCAGGAATGTCTCATTCTTCTTCATTGGGCATTGGGAAAATGTTTTGGGAATAAACCACTCTCCAACACTCATTTGTATTGAAAGATGAGCACAACGGGTGCACAGAAAAACCTCTCCTTTTCGTAACTGCTATTGCATGCTCGCATGGTAGGTGGTCTAACTCAAAATTTTTGGCTGGTGCAAGTATTATCATTAAAGTCAACTGTGTAATTCTTGGTCCCGCTCCTCACCACATACTTGGATTGATCAATGAGTTCAACCATTGTAAACTTATTGTCTTTCTGAATTGCTTTATCTAATTTATCCAAGGTTCTAAAAGTCGCTAGGCGGGCGATAGGCGTCAGGTCAGCGCCTAGGGGACTAGTTGGGGCCTAGAAATTAAGACATAATTACAATAGTCCTTAATTTTTTAGTGTAAATTCAAAAATATATTAAACATTTACTACAATTTAGAATTTTGTAAAATTCTTATTTTTGACATTACGTCAAACACTTTGACTATGATGCGTAAAGTTGTAAAATCAACTAGAATTGAAAAATATACAAACGAAAAATATAAGAATTTTGAATTTAAAGATTATTTATAAGTTTCTAAAGTTAAGGGACCATACATGATAAAAAAATAGATAACAAATACCCAAAACTAATAAACAAGTATAAATGTACATATTCTAATTTCGTACCCTATCTAATAAGGCAAAGACTTGTGTAGGACGATTTTACGGATCCTAGATCTGTAAGACGGAGCCCCATTTAGAAATTCACGGGTTAATAATTATTCGGGTTAATAATAATCACTAAAATTGATTAGGCAAGTTGGTCAATGCTTAACCTTTAAGGTTTAGTGTATAGTGTATTGATGGTCATGAGTTCATCTCCCCTCCAGCTTCAAAATTTAATTTTAATGCTCATTTTCTCTATTTGCTCCGGTGCCCCTCTACTTTCAAGCTTCAAATTTTAATTTTAATGCTTATTTCCTCTATTTGCTCCGATGCCCCTCTACTTTCAAGCTTCAAAATTTAATTTTAATGCTCATTTCCTCTACTTTTAATGTTTGCCGCCGAATTCCTACGCCTTGCAGTTTAATCCTTTGTTAGCTCAGTTAGCCATCCGTTAGCATCAATTGCTTTGGGATACTTAACAGATCCTAACGGACTTTGACGAAATGCTAAATGACACATTTAAAATCAAACATGACACATTAAAAACACAAAAGTGACACATTTTAATGTTAAAAGTCACACTATAAATGAAAATTTATTATAATTTTTATTAAAATACAAAGTAACACTCTTAATACTAAAAAGTGACACATTTAGTACTAAAATTGACACTCTTAATACAAAAGGTGACACTCTTAATACTAAAAAGTGACACTTTTAATACTAAAAAGTAACACTCTTAATACTAAAAAGTGACACTCTTAATACTAAAAAGAAGCACTCTTCCTTAAAGAATTTACCGGACCAAAATGAATCATCTCGTGTGTCAAGTTCATCTACTACATGCCTAGATCCTGTTCGTTCTTTTACGAAAGGAAAGAGAAAAAGAATTAAGAGAAGTATTGAAAATGACAAGAAAAAGATTACTGATTTTTCTGATTCCCATCAAGCCAAGGAATTTGGTTCCAAGACTCCTAATGCTCGGTTATTTTAGACATATTTTCAGTAAATTTTGTAAGTTTGAGTATGAAACATATACTTTGCATTGAAAAAGTTATGGTTTTGTGTTTTTAACGATTGACACTTGGGATTATATATATATCCATGAATGAGAAGATATATTTCAGTAGTATTCGATTGATTATTGCTGTTAAAATCACTAGCTCAAAAGTGACATACTTTAATCCTAAAAGTAACACACTCAAAACCTAAAAGTGACACTCTTATTGATATAAATTGTATGATTATAAAAACGAGTTGTTTTACCAAAAGTGACACACCTAATGCCTAAAAGTGACACAATTAATACATAAAAGTGACATACTAAACGTGACACTTATGAATAAAAATTTAAAGATAAAAAATGATTTTTATATTTTTTTGTCAAAAGTGATACACGTAAAACTTAAAAGCGACACATTATATGTTTAAAAGTGACACTCTGATTTAAAGTAACTAAGTAAAACTTAATCAGACCTAAGACAACAATTATCCAAAAGTGACACACTTTTGTTCTCAAAGTGACATACGCCAAGCCTAAAAGTAATACTCTGATTGATCGTAAATGTAAATAATGCTAAAATGACACATCTCTGACAAAAAAACTAAAAAACAACCCTTTGAGGTTTCAAACCTTAAACCATGCGCAAAGATTGCTGTGCCTTATAACATGCGCTTTGAACCATCTCAACAAATTGATTTTTATTAATTTTTATAACGTATTATTAATTTATTATGACCCGCAAATTTTTAAATGGGGCTTCGTCTTACGGACAAGGATCCGTAAGACCGTCTTACAGGAAACCACCCCAATAATAATTATCGTAAAATAGTCTAATAATTATCATAACCTTGACTAATAACTATTTTTTACATGTTTTAAAAACAAGATACAAAAGATAAAGAAAATGAGTTAAAAAGAAATTAAGAAATGTAAAGAAATAAATGATGGAGAACCGAAAAGAAGCGAAAAAGAAAAAAAAAAAAAAAACCATCAAGTCACTGCCTCCTCTTATCTCTTACCCATTTTTCCATACAACCTACCCCATAGGCCATAGCCAACCTACCTTTACTTAATCAAATCCCATAATTGTATCTCTTTGTAACTTTGGGAAAAAAAATTCTTTGAACCGTGAACGAAGCAGAGTCTTTCTTTCTTTCATTTTGGGACTTTCAAAATTTATTATTCGGTATTCAGAATTTCTTACTCTCTTAGTCTCTCTTAAAGATGAAGCAGCAACTTGTTTCTCTCTTTCACACTCTCTCTCCTCTCAGGTTAGAATTCCCCAAAATGGTGGGTCTCCATCATCTTTCCTTACGACGCCCTCACCCTCACCTTTGCCGTCGACTTCACCGTAAGTCTTCCCAATTATTTTTCATCTTTCCTTCCCCGTCCTTAAATCTTTCAAGAGCCAAGAGATCGATGTCTAGGCGGCAGGTAACACCTAGGACGACTAAGTAGCGCCTAACCTGACTAGACGACGAGTTTTCTCTGGACGATTTTTTTGGACGATTTGGAGGAAGTCGTGGCGTTGGAGAGCCGCCTAGGGCGATTTTTAGAACATTGAATTTATCTTCCATTAAGATGGTTGTACAACTTTGTGCTGCTTCGCGCCTTTCACAAAACCAGGCTTGCAACTTTTTTCTAATAAACCCAAGCAACGAAAGTATAGGGCTCTGTTGGGTTTTCCTAAAAAATGAGTTGAGAGACTCTGCATTGTTTGAAGTCATGATATTGTAACGACCTCCTTTGAAATGTGATATTGCCCAAGTTTTGAAATTTGTTTCACTAAGATATTTCCAACCCTTCTCGTCAGTTTTCTCAATTTCAGACATATGTTTGCGAAACTCTTCTCTGGTATATGCTTATGCCACTCTCTTGAAAAGTGAGATCGTATCAGCCTTTCGAGTAACAGTCCTTAAGTTGTCTTTTATATGATAGATACAATGTGCATGACGTGTATTTTGAAAAACAATACGAACATCACTAACAAGACTCTTATGTCGGTCGGATATCACAACAAGTACTTTGTGGTCACTTGTTATTTCTTCAACTTTGTAAAAAACCAAAGCCATGATGCATCATTCTCAGAATCAACAATAGCCCATGCAAGAGGATATATCTGCATATTTCCATCCTGACAAGTAGAAATAGTCAACATACCTTTATATCTTTTAGTTAAAAATGTTCCATCCACAACAACTACCAGACGCATTGCAGAGTGGAATCCAAGAATGCAAGCCCTGTAAACCAAAAAGAAGTACTTAAAAGCGGTTTTCACTATCAAGCTTTAAAGAGAAGACTGTTGATAGATTAACCAATTTCAAGTTATGGGCAAATACGGTCAACTTAGTGTAACTATCATCGGCTGAACCCCTTAGGTGTTGTAAGGTAGCTTCTCTATACCTTCTCGCTTTTTGATAACTTAGATCTACACCCAATGATCGGTAAATGTCGACAATGACATCAACAGATCTATACGTAGTGTTACGATCCTCGATCCTTGGCGATATTTGTACTCCAATAATACGCGACGTTGCTTGTTTATGATTAGCCATGGACATATTTAGGGGGTAAGTATATTCACCTGTATATTTTCGAATCTGAAAATAATCAATTTCTAAATACTTTGTTGCAAACAAACGCCATTTGCAATTATCATCATCACAAATCAGGAAATTGGAAACTCAGTAACAGTTACAAAGTTGTTGCAAACCTATTGTTCTAGTTGAACTGGAAGAGGAAAACGAAGTGGGTATTTAAGATATTCGTTGGGAATTCATTTAAGAGAAATGGGTATAATAGATATTTCCATTTAAATATGGTTATATATGATTTTTTTTCATAAGAATTTTAATACAGTTCATCAACTACCGGGTGAGGTTCGTCGGGCGCTTCAGCAAGATGCCTTAGGTTTATTTTCTTTTAGAAAACATTAATTCTGTTGTGTTGTTTTTGCCTTTTCGAGGTCAGGCTCCTTTGTTACCCCTAGTTAGGGTAAGGCTGATTGTCCCCCTCAAGTTTGTACTATCTTTTTATTAATAAATTCTCGCAGGGTGCTGCCTCTGTTTCCAAAAAAAAAGAAGAAGATCGCATTCAGGTGTCAAGGCCGCCATAAATAAGAACCCACAAAAAATAAAAGCTGTCAGAGCTGTCGATGTTAAATGACCAAGCCACAAACACAATGCATAAGCATACACGATGAATTTCAAAACTCATATTTGAACTCATCACAGATGTATATGACAATGATGAGGCATGTCATGATTCAATCCATCTTCATCATCCCTAGCTTAAACTCCAACAAATTTCTCCTTGGCACCATTGATATTATTTATGGTTTGATTGGAACAAATTCTCGATCTTAAACATTATTCACTACCATTTTTATCACTATGATTACCACACGTTACATCATAATCACCAAATTTGATATGGAATATGTAAATGCTACAAAATTACGTTGAGGGCCAAAGTGGATTTGGTGGATACCTTAGGGGACAATGTGTATTCTGGACTAATTTTGATGGGGAAAACATATGATTAGCTCCCAAAATTACACACTAAATCTCACATTTGACCCCAACCTACGAAGTGTCTCACTTTCATACATTATTTTTCTATTTGTCCCATTTTATTCCCTCCCGTCTATGGGTATTAAAAATAGTAACGTACGGAAAATGATATGTGCATGTCATGTGAATATTATTTTGGTCATTTTGCTTGGGGTGGAAAATGAGATTTAGTTATAACTTTATTATATAATTAACCATTTAGTATTTAAAATATGTTTTTAAATAAAAAAATAATAAATAATTGTTTCAATAATTCAAAAATAATTATATGACCAAATTACAATTTCCTCCAAGGTATCCAACAAATCGTATAATGCACCCCAACCTAAGGTTTGTCTCATAATGATATCTGATGTTACATTTTTTTTTCATTTTCCACCATATCCGTGATGGACGTTAGAATATTCACGTTAAATAGCACATGGTCTTCCACGTGCGGGCAAAAATGACATTTTCATTATCTGCTTTAGGGGTAAATGTATTAAAAGTAAAACACTCTAATCTCACACCCTCTCCTTCCCTCTTCTCCCGGTGCAAGTGCCCATCTCTCGCTCCACCATAATAGCCGCCATCTCCAGCCCAAACTCTTCCCACTTCGGTCACGCCTATCACAACTTTGGCGCCGTCCTTCTTCGATTCTAGCCAAACTCCATCTCTGATCTTCCTCATTCTATCTCATACAAAAGTCAAGCCTACAGTAGAAATCAGAGGGTGTATACTATACTTACTAAAAACCCTAGTAAAAACATGCGATTAACAAAAAACACATTAACTCTTAACGACGAATTGATTGGAAAGAGAGATGGGCTTGAATGAAGAGAAATTGTAAGGAAAATGATATCCTTAAAACTAATTATACTACTGTCCTTACAACTATGCTTTTAATAATCGTAAAGTTGTTTTGAACAAAGACATTTTTGCCCTTGAAGGCTTAGTAGTAAGGAAAATTATAAAATTAGTTGTAAGGCTAGCAATGTTGTTATTTTAATTTGTCTCATAATTAAATTTAGAATTTATTTAATTTATACACCCATCATTCATACACCCACCACCATTACCACAACTACCACCTCAAATAACACTATTAGCCTAGAAATCATTCTATTTTATTTTATCTTATTTCTTTGTTTAATTTCTTACTCCTTTGTTTAATGTCGTATTCCACCTAAATCACCACCGTCATGCTTAAAATCGCCCCCCCACCACCAGCATCCCTGCAAATGCCGCCACAGCTATCACCACCACCAAGAAACGTGTCCAGCTTGGTTGCTAAAATGGAAAAATAACATATCTTTAGCTTCCGTTAAGTGTAACTACTTTCTTCAAACGACTTTCCTATCAATTCTAACTTAATATCTTCTCTAACAAAACACAGATTTGTCAACTAAGTTCTCAAATTTTCTTTATCTTCTTGACATTATAACACTTTTCCTTAACACGTTTCTCTTAGCTTATTCACACGCAATTACTAAGCACGCTACAGATTTGCTTAATATCTCGATACTCACCAACCAATGTATTATTATAGTTACAATTTTTCATAGGCCTCTAATAATGTTATTCCCAACCTATGATGTCTCACTTTCCTACATGTTTTTTTCTATTTGTCCCACTTTGTCCTCTTCCGTCCATGGGCATTAAAAATAGTGATGGAAAATCATGTACATGAGGATTATTTTGATCATTTTGCTTGTGACGCTGTAGACACCCCAATTTCGTACCCCTCGTATGTGACATGACATAAAATATCAAGACCTGTTAAAACATTAACAAATGTCAAGTTACAGGGTCAAAAGTGCAAAAGGACAAAGCAGGATGCGCAAAAGGACGAACTGCAGGGACCAAAGTGCACAAAAAGAGCAAAGTTTGGAAATGGGCATGGCCACCATGAAATCTAGGCATGGCGCCCAAATTTCATGGGCATGGCGCCCAGTTTAGTTCATTTACGCCCAATTTCTTCAAACAGTGCACCTTCATTTGCCGTAAAATACACATTCTTCTGCGCAGTGTACAATCGACTGAAGCGCGAAGAAGGAATTTTAATTCCTTCTGAGTCCTCAGTTCCTCCTATAAATACAGATTCCCGGCTTCTCATTCAACAAGAGAATTCCTTCGATAAAATTCTCCGCGTTATCGTTACGTTGGAGAAATAAAGAGCGATGTGAGATAGTGAGCGATCATCTCAAAAAGCCTCGAAACTCTGCCAAACCTCCTCCAAACACAAAACCAACCAGTAGAATTGAACCTTAGCCCCCCAGCTAGGTATCCACCCTTTTTTCTCGGTCCAAAAATCGTGGAAAGAGCAGTTGCTCTGCCCGATTTAAAAAGCCAAATCAGCCAGAAATAAGCCGTTATTCTGCCCGATTTCAGCCTACCTCAAGCCAATAAACAACCAAACACGAACAGTTACTCTGCCCAAACCCCGAGGCCGAAAGTAACTTTCAAGAGCAGTCACGCTGCCCAAATTCACACAACACACAACACACAACAACAACAAAAAATACTCCCTCTCCCTGAAGGACAGAGCGAGCACACCCTAGGCTGTCTGTAAGTTTTATTTTAAAGTCTTTCATTTTGTAAAAGCATTATTTCCAATCCGACCCAATGTAGATATGTAAGAAGTTGTGCTGCCCGGATTTAGTTAGGAAATAGTACTAAATGTAGCCGTTATTATGGCCAAATATTTTCAGATGTATTTGTAATTATTTGCTTTATGTATTCATTAAAGTCTTTATTTATAAACGTATTATTTCCAATCCGGTCCAATGTAAATATATAAGCAGTTATGCTGCCTGGATTTAGTTAGGAAATAGTACTAAATGTAGCCGTTATTATGGACAAATATTTTCAAGTATATTTGTGATTATTTGTAAAAGAGACGGTTGCAAGTCTGTAAATAATATAGATGTAATTGATGTATTTGTAGGCAGTTAATGCTTTATTTATCTGTTAAATAGATATAACAAAAAACATACTTTAGCCAAAAACCATTTTGAGACCGAAAGAGCGAGTTGGGTGCTTAGCACCTTCCGAACTCGCAACTTAGCCTCCGAACCCGTTTTCATTATCTCTGGTTTTTTTTTTTTGGTTTTGCTTTATTTATTCCTTAAAATAAAGATGGCGACTCTAAAACATTTTGGATTCAGTGGGGCCTCGCAACATCTTTCTTTGCACTTTCATGTTCTCCACTAAAAAAGGGAGAATGAGAATGGAAAGGTGATGTATTCCTATGTCCTGGTATCCCCTAAACAAGGGATAACTTGACGTAGAAAACCCAAAGCACCCATAGTGATCCGAGATAGGCCATAAGGATATTTTCATAAAATCCATAGTGGGGGCGCTGCAACATTCCTTCATTGCACTTTCACGTTTTCCCCTAAACAAGGGAGAATGAGAATAGAAGGGTGATACATTCTCATATCCTGGTATCCCCTAAAAAAGGGATAACTTGATGCGGGAAACCCAAAGCTCCCATATTGGATCAAAATCCACTAAAGGCAACCGAGGCGCATTCCAACGCTTATTCGACAAAGACTCCTCCCGCACTTTTGATTTCGTCCTCCCCTAAACAAGGGAGGGTGGAACGGGAGCAGTGGATATCACCGCATCCGCACGTACGCGCACCCCTATCCAAGGGCGCGCGGGGCGCGGGAGCATGCATTCCCGGGAACTCACAGTGGCGACTCTGCTGGGGAGATCGTTTTTATTTTAATAAATAAAAATGGAGGGCTAGACTTAGTAACCAAAACTTTTTTTTCTTTTGTTTCTGACTAAAGTATGTTTGTTATATTAATTTAAAGAGTTGAATATTGCGTTCCTTTAACATCCGTGTCTATATTTGTGGATATGATCCTCCATTTTGCAGCAGTTTCATTTCAAACACTGTTACGGATATACTTGAAAATATTCGTATTTTAAAAAAAAAGTTTTTGCAAAAAAAAAATTATATATATATATAATATGCAATATTTTACGTGCAGTAATTTCTGGGCAGCACAACAAAAGGGCCGGGGCTTTATTTTTAAAATCTTTTCATTTTCGACCTTATATTATTTTATTCTGCTTTATTTTCATTCTGCAAAATATATATGTATATACATGCATTCATTCTGTCATTTTATTTTGGGGATTAAGACCCATTTTTTAGAAATAGATAGATTCCCCGCTTTTCTTTCTATTTCTTGATGGTATGCTTGCTTGCTCGCGCTTAAGCTAAAAAGCCGAGAAAATCTATACATAACAGCAAGATATGCCATATCTGTTTTATTTTCTTCTTTCTATATCTGAAAAAAAAAACTTTTTCTTGCTTTTGAGATACCGCACACACGTGCACATGCATATAAATATATTCCGAACTGCTACCCTACACCATGGTCAGCCTACCCCCTGCATGAGCCAACGTTAGACTGTATATAGATTTTCAGGACACTTCAAAGACCGACCGGTTTTTGCATTTTAAATCGTGGGTCAGCCCCAGTCAAAAAAAAAATGTGTGCGCAAGTCAAAAAAAAAATATCTGCACAAGTCGAAATTTTTTTTTGCGCAAGTCAAAAAAAAAATTATATATATATATATACACTGGGGCTAATCTATTATTTTCAAATGCTCGACCTAGACCATTTCGAATGGTGGATCCCGGAAAGAGTATAGGCCCTTCGCTTGGGATCAGTCCGATCTCGGGGAGTCGAAAGGCAGGTAAAATACATTGGTCCTATACTCTGGAGAAAGAATCCACTGTTCCAGGAAAGTCCTGAGACTGTCAAAATTAAGCAGGTGCTTATTCGGTCATTTTGTAGGGAAAATAATAAATAATAAAATATACTAATAAAGGCACGCTGTACTCCAAGCCCAGAAAGCCTTCAGCCAGCCTTCTGATACCTTCAAACCCATTTTCCTCATAAACCTGGCCCGAATTTGGAAAGGCAGAGACAGTACTGGCCGATTAATATGGGAATCGAGTGCAGAGATCAGATCAGAGGGTATCAGAAACAGATCAGAAAAAGGCAGAAACAGTTCAGAGGGTACAGATCCAGACAGTATGGCAGCAGAAAGGTAACGACCAGACATAGTCTAAAACTTTCTCTCTCTAGGGTTTGTTTCTTTGGTTAGATTTGGCGGCTTGCTTAGGGTTAGGGTTTACATGGCGGCAGCCATGGAGGCTCCGCCTCCTACCCCTCCGGCTCCACCTATTGCTCCTGTTGGATCAGCGCCCTCTACTGCAACAGGCTCCTATGCTTCTGTGATCGCGCAGCCCAAACAGTTTGTTGGTCTAAGCGCCCCCGTTCTTCAGGCTGTGCCATTGGTTCCCCGGCAAGCAGTGTTGGTTGATGGTGATCCGGGTTGTTTGTTCTCTCCGGTTGAATTAGAGGCTGCTTCTAAACAGTTTGAGAACACATTGATTCTTAAATTCTCTGCAGGTAGACCTACGGTTCAGGTTATTCAGGACGACATTACGAAGAATTGGCGGCTGAAAGGTCCGTTTGTGGTCGGTTTGTTAGATCCCCGTCATATTATGGTCCGGTTGTCATCTCCGGAAGATATGATTCTTGCCTTGTCCAAGGAATCCCACATGATCCAATCATGTATGTATCGGTCATTCCGATGGTCGGCTGATTTTGCGTTTCACAAGGATGTTACTAAGGTTGCGGTATGGGTTCGTCTTCATCATCTGCCCCTTACCTTCTTTAACCCGTCATTTTTGGAATGTATTGGGAATACATTGGGCCATTTTTTACGGGTGGATGATAAGACTCTTTCGTTGGTTCGCCCAATGTTTGCTAGGATATGTATCGAGGTCGACGTGTCTCTTCCGTTACCGACTAGGGTTTGGATTGGAACTAGCAAGGAATCTGGGTTCTGGCAGTCATTGGAATTCAAGGGTAATATCCGTTTCTGCACTGGCTGTGGTCTGCTCGGCCATACAAAGATTCAGTACCGAAAGGGCCAACGTCGTGAATCGCCTATTGACAAAGGGAAGACACCTGCCACGTCTGACCCATGCACAATAAAGCCACGACCTTTGGATGATTCTTTGGCGGCAAAAGCTCGTGAGAAAGTTTTTAATATGCCAAGTGCGGCTCCAGTTATGGACGGTTCTCAACAAAAGGGTATTAATGCGACGGCTGCTCCTATGCACTCTTCGAGACCTCATGTTTCACAGCAACGTTAGACTCCAGTCAAGCATCATTCAGGCGGAGACATGGCTTCTGTTTCGATGGCTAAAAACTCGCAAGGGGCACCGGTTGAGGCTGAATTGATTGATATTGTTAGTTCTGGGAAATCTGAGGGATGTATGAAACCTGTGCAGAATGTTATATCAGAGCAGAATAAACCGACTACTTTATCTAATTCCTTTGAGTTGTTGGCTGGTCTAGGGGATAGGCATGATTGCCCGGATTTGGTAGAAACGGACCATGTTCCTTTCCAGGTTCCTACGACGGATTTGTCGGGTTGCCCAGTGACAACGACTAAGGTGCCGGAGGATATTGAGAAGGAAATTGGTGATCATCTGGCTAAGACTTCCCCCAACATACCTATTTAGGACTCCGTTCCTGTTGTTGAGGTGGACGAATGCCCTCGAGTGTTAAGCCGCACCTTTTCGTTTGATGGAGCTTGTAAGCCTCGATATACTCACAAACTGACAAGGTCAAATTCTGTGGATGATTTACGTGATTTTCCTCCATCAGATTTTGATCTACAACAGTTCCGTAAACTTTGTAAGACTAAGTCGCAAAAAGTTAAGAAACAGGTTTATCTGAAATCTAACAAACGTCGTACTAGGGCTGCTTCTAAGGCCTCGTCTGCTCCGTCTAATTAATTGTTTCCATATGGTGGCCATTTTCTGGAATGCTAGAGGGGTTGGAAACAAGGATACTAGAGAGTATCTTTCTTTGCTTAAGTCCCAGCACCACACCAAGCTGTTCATGATTTTAGAACCTAAACTGAGGGGAGATCGTATTGATAAATTGGCTAAAAGATTAAAACTCCAGCATTCTCTGCATTGTAACCCTTGTAATATGCATATTTGGCTATTGTGGGATAATTGTATGGAGGTTGATTTCATTGTCGCTCATCCTCAACATATAACTGTGCGTTGTTCGATAGGGGAAAATTTCAAGGTGCTCGTCTCTTGTGTTTATGCTAAGTGTGATGTGGCGGATCGTAAAGATCTTTGGGGTAGCTTGTTAGACATATCAAATAAATTTCCTGAACCATGGATAGTTGGGAGAGACTTTAATATTATAGCTCACTCGAATGAAAAGTTGGGAGGTGTTGGATTTGATTGGCCGGGCATTCGGGATTTTAATGATTTCCAATCGACGGCAGGATTGTGTGATGCTGGCTATGAGGGTAGTCAGTATACTTGGTGTAATAATCAGGATGGTTCTCGTCGTATATGGAAACGGTTGGATCGCATATTAGTTAACGATTTATATAATGCTTCTTATTCTGCTCTGCGGGTTCTCCATCTTAGTAGAATCCATTCTGATCATTCTCCTATCTTGGTAGATCTGCCGTGTTTCTCAAAGCCAAAGGGTTTGTTTCGATTCCAGCGGATGTGGCTTGATCACGTTGATTTTCAGACCTTTGTTAAGTGTCAGTGGGATATTCAGGTGGAAGGTTCGACTTTGGCTATATTGCATAGAAAACTACAGCTTCTTCGTCTTTGTCTTAAAGCTTGGAACTGGAATGTTTTTGGCCACGTTCAGCGGCGTCTTGCTTCTAAACAGGATGATGTTATTAAACTAGAATTGTCTCTTCAGCAAGGGTGGGACACTGTGATTGCTCGAAACCTGGAGGATACCAAGAAGGAAGTTTCTCAGTTATTGGCCTGGGACTCTGAAATGTTGCAACAAAAGGCTCGGCTTCAGTGGCTTCAGGATGGGGATCAGAACTCTTCTTTTTTTCATGCTAGTCTCCGGGATCGCAGTCGGGCAAACTCAATTTCGCTAAGATTGGAAGATGGTAGTTGGTGTTCTGATGCGCACACTATAGGGGAGGCCGCGGTTTCTCATTTTTCCAGCCTTTTTACGTCTTCGGTACACTCTATCGATGTCTCTCTATTTCAGCATGTTCAGCCTAAGGTATCTTTTCAGATTAATAATTTTCTTATACAACCCCCCTTGGAGACTGAGGTCTGGCAGGCAATTAAAGATCTCAATCCCGATAGTGCACCGGGTCCGGATGGTTTCACGGGGCATTTTTTTGTGGGCTGTTGGGATATCATCAAGAGTGATGTATTAGCGGCTGTGAGGGGGGTTTTTTGATGGAGCTGGGTTGCATAGGGGTTTATCGGCCACTACTTTAATTCTTATTCCTAAGGTGGATGCTCCTACTAGTTTATCGGATTTACGGCCTATCAGCTTATGTAACTTTTCGAGTAAGATCATCTCTAAAATAGTAGCTTCTCGTTTAGCTTCTGTCCTTCCTAACATAATTTCCTGTGAACAATCGGGTTTTGTCAAGGGGCGCAATATTCAGGAGAACATTGCCCTAGCTCAGGAGTTAATACACAGGATTGGCTGGAAATGCAGGGGTGGTAATGTGGCTTTCAAACTTGACATGAGTAAGGCTTATGATCGATTGGAATGGGACTTTCTTCGGGCTTCGTTAGTGTCGATGGGTTTTGATTCGGCCTTCTGTGATATGATTGACAGATTAATTGGTAATTCTTGGTACTCTATCCGGGTAAATGGTGGTTCTTATGGTTTTTTCACGTCGTCTCGAGGTCTTCGGGAAGGGGATCCTTTATCTCCTTTGCTCTTCATTCTTGCTCAGGATGTATTATCTGTAGCACTGAATAACGCCATTTTGGATCAAGCTGTTCTGCCCTATTCTCATGGCTGAGGTGGTGTGTTGATTTCTCATCTATTGTTTGCAGATGATATGATGTTATTATGTAATGCTTCCAAACGTTCAATATTGGCTCTTCGTCATCTGCTTACCCGATACGAAATCAGTTCTGGGCAACTCATTAACTTGAGTAAGAGTGGCTTCTATACTCATTCTTCTTGCTCCACTGCCAAAGTCCGAAGAATTGCCGCTTGGTCGGGTTGTAGTCGACGTGATTTCCTCTTCGATACTTGGGAGTTCCCATTTTCTATGGCAGGATTAAGAGCTCCTACTTTGAAGACATTGAGCAGAAGATTGTTCGGAGGATAGCTGGTTGGAAAGCTCGACTTTTATCAATGGGGGGTCGGCTCATTCTGTTGAAGTCAGTGTTGAGTAGCATTCCCATTCACACCTTGGCTGCGGTGCGTATTCCTGGTTCGGTGATTCGGCGCATTGAGTCTCATATGGCTGCCTTCCTTTAGAGTTCCGCTGGGAACTATCGCTCTCATTGGGTTGCTTGGTCTTCTATTTGTCGGCCTATTTGCGAAGGCGGTCTTGGTCTTCGATCGCTCAGCCAAGTTATGCAGTCCCTTCACGCTAAGATGGCATGGAGTGCCATTCAAGGAACTTCTCTTTGGTCCCGGTTTGTTTCTTCAAAATATGGCAGGGAGAAAGGTTTTTCATGTCCTATTTCGGCAGCCCCTCAATGGAAGATTATCATGTCGCAACTTCTGCTTGTGTTCGATCTCGGTCGATGGATAATTGGTGAGGGTCGGGTTTCTTTTTGGTTAGACAATTGGTGTGGGGAGATATTGGAAGGCCCGCGTCCCGTTGATGCTACCCTTACTGTTCAGCAAGGTATACAAGACATTGCCCACCTTATTGATCTGCTCCCATCTCAGTTCCATTCAACAGTTCGGAACATTGTTTGTGATCAAAGTCTTCCGGATAGATTTATGTTCTCCCTGTCTAAGTCGGGAGACTTTATTTCCTCGGTTTTTCTGGAGCACTGTCGGACTTCTTCTCCTCGTATCCCTTGGGCTTCCAAATTCTGGCAACCTTGGATTCCCACCAAGGTAAGTTGTTTTATGTGGCGACTGTGTAATGGTGCGGTTCCAGTTGACTTACAACTCCACATCAAACGCATTCCCATTGTTTCTAAATGCCGTTGCTGCTCCCAGCCGAGTCGGGAATCTTTAGTCCACTTGTTTCTTCACTCGGATATTGCCATAACGGTATGGGGTCTATTTGCGAACATATTTCAGAAGGATAGTTTTTATGGTTCTATTTTTCATTTAATTAAGACCTGGACTTCGGACAGTTCATGCCGGAATCAGTGGGGAGCTTGCTGTTTGGGTATTCTTCTATTTGGTTGTTGGGAAATTTGGAAAGCAAGGTGCAAAGCAGTTTTTGATGATCATCCTATGCAGGTCGATGATATCATCTTTCGTATTAAGGGCAGTCTTCGGGATATGTTTATGCTCTATCGACCTAAATCGCAACCTTCTAACTTAGCCAAAGTGAGTTTGGATTGTCTCAGTCTCCCGATTATTGCCCCAGTGCAGCGGAAAGGTTGTTGGGTCTGTTGGCTTCCTCCTCAAGAAGGTTACTTCAAACTTAATACTGATGGTTCCGCAGTTCATGGTCAACATGCTGGGGGGGGGTATTCTACGTGATTCTCAGGGGGCTTTGGTTGTGGTCTTTTCGGCCTTTTATGGTATTGGTACAAACATGGGAGCAGAAATCAAAGCTTTGCGAGATGGGCTTCGTATCTGCCGTAATCTTAATATTACAAATGTTATTGTTGAATCTGATTCTATGGTTGCAGTTAAAGTGTTAACTCATCTGCATAAAAGCCCTTGGAAGTTTGAGTATGAGCTTCGTGATTGTGGTCTTCTTCTTGGTTCGTATTCTATCCAGCATGTGTTTCGTGAGCAGAATTGTGTTGCTGATAGGCTTGCTGCTGTTGCCCATGCTCATCAAGGTTTTCAGAGTTTTTGTCACACGGTTGATTTTCCTCGTGAAGCCCGTCAAGCTTTCATTCATGATCGTTTAGGGTTTCATACTTTCAGAAAGTGTAATTAGTTTTGTTCTGTTGATTCCTTTTCGAGGTAAGGCTCCTCTGTCCCCCCGTTTAAAGGGTTAGGCTGGTTGTCCCCCTCTTGTTTGTATCCTTTGCTTATTTTAATAGATTTCTGCAGGTGCCGCCCTGCTTTCTCAAAAAAAAAAAAAAGTATGGCAGCAGAAAGTGAACAGTCCGCTATGGGTATAGATACATGGGCTCCGTGGTATGTTCGATGCTCCAAAGAATGCAAAGAATGGCTAGACCAAAATTTGGGTGTGCGATCGAATAATGAGCCAAATGGCTAATCTGGTACAAAGCTTGAAATCTAGTGGTGAGGTAATCTCTTCCCCTGCAGTTCCCCAAGAAGCATCAACCTCACACATGTCTCCAAATCCAAGTCCTCAACCAAACACTAAACCACCAAACACTGCCGTCACTCCAAATTCTAACCCTCCACCAACTCCCTATTACTCAAATGTCAATCCTTACCCATCCTGTCCTCCATATCCTATCCCAAACACCAACATGCCCTAGAATCCAAATGACCTCCCTTTTCCCATTATCAACCCACTCCAAAACAACCCACATATGGATCCCCAAAGCTATAACCCGTCAGGCCAAGTTACTACCTACTTACCTCCTAATGATGCCATCCAAATTTAAACCATCCAAAATCCACCCAACTACACTACCCAAAATCCATATCCCGCTAATAATCCACCAACCCGAAATCTCTATCCTGCCTAGAATCCCTATACTGCCCAAAATCCATATCCAACCCAAAATCTCTATCCAACTCAAAATCCTTACCCAACTCAAAATCCCTATCCGACCCAAAATCCACCAGCTTACACCTACTTTTGCTCAAAAACCCATATCCAACCAAAATCCATACCCAAATTTCAAAAACCCAACTCAAAATCCCTACCCAACACCACAACCATAAATTAACCCTTAAATTTTCCCTAATCATGCCAAAGATATACCTAAAACCAACTCCCCAACCACCAAAATGGAGGCCGACATGGAAAACATGAAAACCATGATGCTCAAACTTCTCAAAGGGGAATTTTCTACGCTGGCATTACAACCTTCGCGATCGCCTTCAAAATTCAAAATGCCCGAGCATATAAAAGTTTGATGGACCGGATGCCCTATATCCCATCTAAATTCCTATTCCACCTCGGATGCGGTCAAGGAGCTAGCTTTGAAGCTATGGCTTCCAATTTTCACCTCACCCTAGTAGGGCCGCAAGCAATGGCGATGTTGTCGACAAGAGCACTGAATACCGGGACCTGATAGCCAGAATTCCTTGAAAGGTATAAAGACAACACTAGCCCGAGAAAAAAAAAGAGACCTCGAGTCATGCACCCAAAGGGAAAAAACATGTGCCGAGTTTGCGATCGTGAAACGGAAGGCCCG
This sequence comes from Codonopsis lanceolata, assembly GCA_013146195.2. NCBI lineage: Eukaryota > Viridiplantae > Streptophyta > Magnoliopsida > Asterales > Campanulaceae > Codonopsis > Codonopsis lanceolata. The sequence continues at coordinate 30,094,827 of CM028381.1, read as the reverse complement.
CACTTTTGACGCACATTCGATCCGACCAAGTCATGACGGATGTTCATCAAAACCTCCAACTCATATACTGAACACATGCGTTATCTCCCTTACAAAGATCTTTAAAGAAGTAGTGGAGATAGGGTTCGTGATGAAGATATACGACGGGCAATTAAAAGTCGATACACCTTCCAGCTTCTTTCCGATACTCTAAGGAAAGACAACCACACCAAAGCACCGGCCGTCAACATGGTAGGAGATGCATCACCCACTTTTCCTACCCAAAACTATAGTGCTACTCCATGGTCCCATGGACTGCATTCTGTCCACAACACGCCTGAGGAATAATGGCCCAAACAGAATTTCTGAGAGGCAGGACAGATTGTGGTCATCGGTACTTTGACAGGATTGCAAGCTCCTCAACTGTGATATTACTGGCTAATGGCTCAGGAGTGTTGAAGCCTTTGAAAACTACAGCCACCAAACCCCCCGCCCGACAATTGGAACCATGCCCAAGATCGGAGTATCATGGGTGGGTCACCTCACCGACGATGCTACACTCAAAAAATGCTATCCAGATTTGATAGATGACAAGGTGATTGAAAAACCTCCTGACCAAATACATAATAACCTTACCTCAAATCAACATGATTGAGGTTGATGAAAAATCATCTAAGTAAGTTCGAACAAATTAGCCACCCATTACCATATTCTCATTCCCTTATCTCCATCTACATCCATAAAAGAGCCTAGCCGCAATATGCTCTTGGGACACTATCTCGGGTAGCCAAAATACCTCAAACATCGAAAAGCCACTTGGTCGTATGGGATGTTAGCCACCTTACTTGGCCGAGCCTACCAACCAAACCTCGAAAAGGGTGACCACTCAGCAAAGACCAAGAGATGATATCGGGCTAAGGAGGTGGAAGATACTCGTTAGCTCGATGAAGAAAACCTCAGCCAACATTTCCATCCGGGCTTACTTTGTGCTTCAAAACACACCGAGACACATTGCCAAATCTCTAACTCAGCTTAGCCGTTCTATTGAAACCTCTCCGAATGAGTTATTCAGATGATCTGAAACATTCATTTTGAAATGTCATAATGTTTACCGATCTAGATCCGCCCAAGGAAGGGCCTGACTACACATTGATGCTCTTCATATCACCGTTGGAATAATGGAAAAGCGGTTCCTCGAGTTCGATAATAACGGTCCTCT
>CM028381.1:30031614-30093529 GCA_013146195.2 Codonopsis lanceolata | reverse complement strand
TCGCCGTTGCGAGCAACTTGGTCAAGCATACTGTCAAAATTGATAAATGACCGCGAAATCAGAACGAACCAAATATATAAAAAGAACTTGCCTTTATTAAATAACATTGATGACCCTCAACAGGGCTGAGGGTCATGCCCGCTCGCGTAACCGGAGGAGCTTGACTTAAGGATAGTACTTTTTTAAATGATCTCGCATGCCAAGGATGCTTCAAGTCTTTTCCTTACCGAGTCCGAAGGTAGGTGCTCGACTATGCCGCAACTTGAAAGGCCCTTCCGCTAGGGTGATAGCCCCCATTCCGCTCGCTGACCTCGTTACCTCAATCTTTCAGTACCCGCCTCCCGACCATAAAAGCTCTACCTCGAACCCTTTTGCCGTGACAGCCTGCCGCTACTGTGAAGTTGACCCCTCGAGTCGCATCCGCCTTTTCTTTCTTTAAGGAGATCAAGGTCTATTTCCCTGGCAAGCTGATTGTTTTGCTCGGTGTAATGAGAAACTCGATAGCTAGGCAAGACCATTTCTACCGGGATCATTGCCTCAGATCCGTAAGTAAGTGCAAACAGGGTTTCTCCTGTTGGGCCACGCACAGCAGTTCTAACTGCCCATAAGGCCGATGGTAGCTCCTCCGCCCACTTTCCAGCCCGCCCCTCGAGGTTTCTTTTGAGTGCGTGCAAGACTTACTTATTCCCTCGCCTTGACCTGGGTGAGCTTGGTCCTGTTCGGTCCGCTTTTTGGAAAAAAAGATAAAACCAGAACTAGACCAATAGTCTGGTTCTCAAACAATTTAGAACCGGAACCAACCCAATACATATGAGAACCAAAACATTGGTTCGGTCCAGAACCAATCAAAGATGTATGAGAACCATGACCGGACCAATACTATGATTTTTTACTTTTTAACTGTTTAATACAAATACATAATAAAAATTTTAAGACTAAAACTTTATAAAAAAATTAAAAAACCTTCGATAAAAGTGCATTCAACAATTAAAAATGTCGAACTCATAAACTCATAGCATAACAAACTGGTGGAAACAAAATAATAAAAGAGTACCAATTAAAAAGTAGAACAAAGAAAGTATTAGGAATATATATATATATATATATATATATATATATATATATATATATATATATAATAATAATAATAATAATAATAATAATAATAATAATAATAATAATAATAAAATAAAAAAAAACATATTGGGTTGGTTCGGTCCGGTTCCGTGTTTTTTTAGTTCGAGAACCGGGACCAACCCAAATGTCAAATTTTATGAAAATTCAGATCCACGACCAAACCAAAGTATTGGTCTGGTCCAATTTTGATTGGTTTGGTCCGGTTCTATTGGTTCGGTCCGGTTCCGAAAAAATTATGCACACCCCTAGCTTGACCGTTTCCTTGTGGATAAGCTACCGATGACTGCCAATGCTTGACACCCAAGCGAGCACATTCTGCTGTGAACTTGTCTAAGAACTGAGTGCCGTGGTCGGATATGATTGCCCGAGGGAGGCCGAATCTGCACCGTACTTGGTCGTGGACGAATTTGATGATGTTTACTTCTGAAATTTTAGCCAGAGGCTTGGCTTCGATCCATTTGGTAAAGTAATCTATGGTGACTACTGCATACTTATACTTGTACTGTGGTAGCGGGAATGGGCCGATCAAATCGATTCCCCACATGTCGAAAGGCCAGGCCGCAACGACTGGAGTTTGCAAGGTGGATGGTAGCCTTGGTATGTCTACATATCGCTGGCACTTGTCACACTCGCGGACATACTTCTCTGCATCCCTTCTGAGGGTTATCCAGTAATACCCAATGCGCAAAACCATTTCTGCTAAAGCTCAAGTGCCCGGGTGGCCATCGCATTCCCCTTCATGTACTTCATATAAAACCCCCTCAGTCAGCTCCGGGGGGACGCAGCGAAGCATAGGTCTGACCTTAGATCGCTTGTACAGGATTCCCCCTACTATCGAGTATCTGCAAGCTTGACTTCTGACTTTGGTGGCTTTAACTTTGTTCGCTGGGAGGATTCCTTGCTCAATGTAGTCTTTGTAGTCATCAATCCAACTTCTGGTCGCTGGCTCGATCTTCATGACTACTGGCATGTCAATGGCTGGGGTTTCCAAGTGTTTAATCATTACTAAGGGATTTAACAGTGCTAGGTTTACCTCGGCGATCTTGGACAAGTAGTCTGCTCACATGTTGTCAGCTCGATCAATCTTGACGATCTCCCAAAACTTGAAATTCTTCAAGATTGCTTTGACAAACTCGCAGTATTTGACTAGGGAAGGGTGATGTACCATATATTCCCCCTGGACTTGGTTCACTACTAGTTGTGAATCCGAGTACACTGTGACCGCTTCTACGCCCATGTCGGCTGCGAGCTCAAGGTCGGTGATCATTGCTTCGTACTCGGCCACGTTATTGGGGGCAGGGAACTTCAACCGAAGTGCTAGCTCGAATTCTGTGATCTCATCGGGAGCTATGAGAAGGATGCCAGCTCCGCTCCCGACTTTGCTCGCTGCTTCGTCCATATAAAGGTTCCAACAGTAGGCCAGCCAATGCTGAGGTATCTGCTCGCGTTTGGGCTCCACTGGCTGTTGTAAGACCCCGATTCCCGGTTAGCTTGAATTGCGTGCAATGCTCGCATTTCTTCTTTGGTTGATTGCTCGTTGGGTTCTGAGAGAGTCTGGATGTGTATGAGAGATCACATTAAGACCAAAATACTTTTAAGAGATTCCATATAGTTGTGGACTTGCTAAAGTCACAAGTCGTAACTCGACGATAGTCGAAATGCGACGCGATTGAGAATTCGCTTGTGTTTTGTGTTCCTGACCTCGTTTTGGTCCTAGATCTTTACATGATGATTAAATAACATGTTTAGATGTATTATACTTTTAGTTGGATGGATTCCTTAAGTCTTGCAATGTTTTGACGCTTCGAGGATAGCAATTCTCCTTATCGCGTAGTGCGAGTTTGAGCCGGGTGATCGTCTCTCCCTTTGGGAGTCCTTTTCTCCTATCTGTTGTTCATCATCTGAGAGGCATTTAGGCCTATTTTGTATCCCTTTTAGGTGTTTACAATCATGGGTTGTTGCCAGTCGATTTGTGGTTTCATTCGACGTTTCGTTAGCGAGATGTCGCGCCTTGCGTCGGTTTCGCACCGGGTTGTTTCGGAGTTGTTGAGGGTTCTGGACCTACTTTGAGGGTGGTTTGAGACTTGGTTTGTTTAGCCAAGTGTTTGAGGTCCTTTAGGGTTGAATTATAGGCCGTTTCGAAGCTTTAAGGCTTGCGGTTGCATGCGGGAAAGACCGGACTCGAGAAAGGAAGCAACAAAAGTCAAGAGGAAGGGGGACCATGCGCAAGATGGCCTTCTATGATGCGACCGCATCCCCAGCCAGATTCCCCTTCTACAGGATTTTGAAGGAAATTTGGTGAGTTGCTCAACCTACCCCCACCCAAACCCATCCTAAACTAATCCTAAACCTTCCTAACTACCTTAAGACATGTCCTTAACATCTAATTGAGATTTGGAGGTGGATTAGAGGGGTTAATCAAAGGGAAACAACTCAATCAACCTAAACATAACCCACTTCACTTTTAAACCCATTTGAAGCCCTAACACTTCATTTAACTCCCATATTCAGCCTATCACTCCACAAAAACGTGGGAGAGCTTGAGAGAGGAGTCTTCTAGGGTTCTTGAAGGTCCATCCATGGATTCCATAGCTTGGGGCCTCCATTTCACAATCCACTCCATAGAATTGAAGAGGAGAGTGAGGAGAACAACACCCACCACTTAGAATTTCGAATTTGTGGCTTGAAGGGGTTGAACCAAGGTAAGTTACTACACATATCTCTCTTTATTTTTGCCCCATTGACCCTAGGGAAAACAACCTTTGTGCTATGTGAGGTCAATGGGTGCATTTAGGGCTTTCTAGAGATACTATGAACCCTAGATTCTAGAGGATGAATTGGCTTGGGTGAACCTATTTGGGACCTTGATTTATATGATATTCATATGTTAAGTAGCCTATTCATCCTTGCTATGTGATTTATTTCATGTTTATGAGCATGATTGGTGAAGATACTTGGAAGGGGATTTTGCCCAAATGATGATTTGGCTTATTGAACATGGTTGTAAGCTTGATTATTATGTTATACATGTGTAGTAGAGTATATGAATCCATGTTGTGTTATTTGTTCATGTTTGGTAGGCATGATTGGTGAGGTGACCTAAATGGGTTTATGCACAAAAAATGTGAAATTGCCCTATGTTGCCTTGTTAAGTGTTTTGTTGGGATTATGTGGGTTTAATGAACTCGAAATTATGGTGATTGATGTTAGTTATGAACATGGGGAGGGTATTGAGGCCCATGACTTCTATGCCCTAAATTTTGGAAAGTGTAGAATGGACTCAACGGAGTCATCATAAGTTCAATAATGTGCTAAACGAACTTGGGTTGAAATCCTACAACGATTGGATTTCGTTTGATTAATGTTGTGAAATGCATAGTCTCCAAACTTTAAATGGGATTATGATTATGATGAACTTTATGGATTTTTAGGCTTGGGAATTAAGCCCGAACGACTATTGGGATTTGGTTGTAAACTTTAATAAATTATTACGGTGTGGATTTATAAAACACATAAAGAATGAAATGTGTTAGTAAGACTCAACGGAGTCGTTATAAGGCCAATAAAATGATAAAGAGCCTTAGGTTGAAACCCTACAATGTTTGGGTTTGTTTGGGTTATGTTTGTGCACACCGGGTTTTTGGTTTGTGTCCAATGGAGACACTTATGGTAGGAGACTTATTAGAAATATATCTTGAGCATGCTTGTTAGAGCATGTGACAATAGAGACCCACGTATGGTCACGAGAATATTTAAGAGAAGATTAAGAAAGAATTCTCTTCTTAAGGATTTTGGTTGCGTGTATATGAAAACATTTGTGAGAAAGTGACTACGGAGTAGTCATGTTATTCTTGAGCATGGAATTGGTGATGTCGATCATGTGTGACGATTAGGACTATGATTGAGTCCGGTGTACTTAATTAAAGACTAAAGTAATAAGTCTTGAATTGTGGATATTTTGAGACTAACGTAGTAGTCTTTGGTTTGATTTGAGTTGAGGATTATGGTAGACCTCACATTATGTTTTCTTAAGCTTGTATGCTATACTTGACTTGATTGATACTTGAGGAATAATGAGTACCTCCATATGTAGTTTTTAAACTAAACTTGTAAGTTAGTTAAACACATTGGTTATATGCAAATATATGCATTGTTCATGATACTTTGTAGAGCATTATGTCCTACTTGATTTTATGCAAATATATGCATGGTTTATGAGATTTCGTAGAGCATTATGTCCTACGTGGTTATATGCAATTATGTGCATGGTTTATGAGTTGTTGTAGAGCATTATGTCCTACATGATTTAATGAGCCCGATAATAATGAACTTGGTCTCATCGGTTTATGCAAGTAAATATCTACTTGATCGCTTTTGGTTTAAGTCCAAATTGGCGGGTTTTGGTTGTTGTCGGCAATGGGACGATTCATAGTCTTTGGAAACAATCGCTATGAATCGTTGCATTGGTTCCCTTTCTCCTCACTATTTGGCCAATAGTGGGATGTGGTCTCGAGAGAGAGCCATCTAGCCTACTTTCGAGCTCCCATTTCTCATCCGGAGACTGGATGAATGTAACGAGTACTCATTAAGGGAAACTGATGAGTTGTGATTATTTGGGGACGAAACCCCAGGGTATGATCGGTTGGGTATTGAACCCAGATTTTGGTTTGAGGATGAATCCCATGGTAAGTATGGTTGGGTGTTGGACCCGGATTTGGTTGTAACGGTTCGATTTATGTTTCTTGTTACACATGTTTATTTATGAGCATTTATATGAAAAATATTATGCTACATGATTTATGTGAGTTTATGTGCTTTGAAAATTAAGTACATGTTTCTTGTTGGTATACTAGCATGATACCATGATTTTTATATGATTGTGCATTATGCCATGCCATGACATAATATGCCATACAGTTGCATTTAGTAACTTACTGGGTCATTATGACTCACTTCGTGTGGTTGTTTTTCCCTAGTGTGTGCAGTGATCCCGTTAGTACGCGCGGCGGCTTCGGATAGCAATTTCTAGCAGGTGGTCTTCCGAGCAATAAGCTTGGAGTTAATATTATTATTTTTATTAATTAATTGTGAGACTCGGATGTAAAGTTATGTAGACTTTACTTGGGTAGATTATGTTAGTATGTTATTGTTATTTATTTGGGAGCCGGTTGTGTAGCCGAGCTTTTGTATCTTTAGAAATTATTCCCGTTGTCATTCCGAGCATGTGTGGCTCGTTTATTCTAGTTTGGTGTTATTGTTGTTCCTACCCTCGACAGTTTTAGTCGCGAGATCTTGGTTGGTGGTTTAGCATTGGTATTATATTGTGTAGTTGATTTGTTCCTCCGGCATGTTATAGCCGTTGAGTGGTGTTTTTCAGGTTGGGAATTTGTTAGTTGCCGGCCATGGTTGCCGATGGTTTGTTGCGCATGTCTAATGTTGCGTCACGTGCGTCGAACTTTTGGGCCGAGAGATTTACTATCTCTTTGGTTGTTTTTATTTAGGAGCTTGTTAGCTCGGGTTCCATTTTGGTTTTGCTTCCGCAGATTTTAGTTTTTTATTGTCCTGTATCGCCATTCTGGCTATGTCTTCTTGTCTTGAGCTTGTTGGCTCGTCTTTGACTTCGCACCATTATGCTTAGCAGGTGCTTGTCTGTCCCTTAGCTTGTCCTGATGGCACGACCTTGGGATCTCGTCTTGGGATTCGGGTCGGGTCGTCACAGCTGTTGGGCTTCAGGTTCATCCTGCTGAGTGACGTTTGTTTCAACCAAAAAATCGGCCAAGGCCTGAGCTTTGATTGCTCGCCTGGGCAAGTAGTCTATGTGGAATTCATGAGCTCGATTGCCCAGCTTGAGTAGTCCGCCTGATGAATCGAGCTTGTGAAGAACTTTCATGCGTCGTGTATACTATGATTATTGTTGATTCTTATGTTAAATTTATATCCGATCAAGACATTACTTTAGTTTTATACTTGATGGCTAATCGGGCTGCGTATCGATTAGCGTGGCAACCTGTGTATAGAACTTTGCCTTGTATAGTTTTTGTAGGACCTTTTCGGGAACATCGGAAGACCACTTCTCGCTTCACCGAAGACCGCTCAAAGCTTAAGATCGGTAGACCTCGTGTCCAAATGACCGCTTCTACGTGTCCTCTCCAGGATCAAAGCTAGCTGGATTAATTCAAACTTATTCCCATTTGATATTTGAATTAATCCAAGTCTTTTCTTGACATGTCAAGCCGCCGAAAGCAACTTTCCGAAAAGCAGAATACTTTTCGCCCCGAATGTGTAAAGCAAGAAAGCGCATCGTCCCCTACTTTCTCGCTTCATCTCTCGGATCGGACACCAAATCGCCCACCTTTTGAAGATCTCGAAATGATTATCTCGCTCTAGTTATCTGCGAAGACGAAATTCCTTTGATCGACCCCATGCATTTAATGCATTTATGAAAAGAGTTGTTGAAGTCTTCGCCTTCTCCAACGGATCTTTGAAGTGCACTGCTTTAAATACGCCATTGAAGACTGGAACACGCACAACTGCATGTAATCAATCGAACACCTAAAGAATTGCTCGAATCTACAGTAACTCCAAGTCTTTCACCAAGGTGCAATTCAATAGATCCTCAACAGATCTAGAAGTCCTCGTCAACAACAAGAAGTCGCTTCTTCAACATTTATTGTTTTATTCTTCTTGTTGTTTACTTCCATTAACTATATTCAGCACGAATTAAATATCTTGTATTTACGATATTTAATTCCCTAGACCCAAACACAAGTCAATATTTTGTACACGATCCATTAGGGATATTCTTTGTAATTGATCTAAGTGGAAAACATAGTGCACAATTTAAATCCAAGGTTGACTGCCTTGGTGGTGGACGTAGCACTCATTAAGTGTGAACCATCCCAAAATTCTTGTGTTATTTCCTTCTGTCTGCTTAATTATTGAACTGCCGGTTTCATTGTTTACTTCATCCATTTCAAGTAACTTAAGTAATCTGTAAAAGGTCTACTAGTAGTCCTTATCTGCACTGAACAATTTTCTTGAAGGTCTTCCGCTACTTGATTCTTTTCATAGATTGCAAGTAACTTTCAAGGAACTTACTTTAAAAGTTTTAAAGTGTTAATAAGCTATTCAACCCCCCCCCCTTCTAGCTTATTATTGTGCTCATTGGGACCCACAATTACATGTGTAGAAAAATAAGCCCTTAATTTTCAGGCAGCTATGACAAGCGAGTAAGCTAATTTCTCTGCATTAAAATAACGACCCTCAACAGGACTGAGGGCTTTGGATACATAATACACAGGCTTTTGAATGTCTAACTCTTCCCTAACTAAAATGCCACACCGGTCCGTGGTCGCTAGATATACATATAAAGGCTCACTGCAGTGGTCGCTAAGGAGGCTTGCCAAGATATTCCCTGAGCTGCTCGAAGGCCTTGGCACAGTCTGCGTTCCACTCGAAACCTTTGTTGCCGCGCAGGACTTTGAAGAACGGGAGGCACTTTTCCGCTGATCGGGAGATGAAGCGGCCAAGGGCAATGATTCTGCCATTCAGCTGTTGGATGTGCTTGATACAGTGAGGCTGATCCATGTCAAGTAAGGCCTGGATCTTTTCTGGATTTGCCTCTATCCCGCGCTGGTTAACCATGAAACCGAGGAACTTTCCTGCTCGGACTCCAAAGGCGCATTTGCTCGGATTCAGCTTCATATTATGCTTTCGCAGATTGGCAAATGTTTCTGCCAGGTCAAGAGTGTGGTCGCGGCCTTTTGTTTTGATGACCATGTCATCTATGTACACTTCCATATTCCTACCGAGCTGAGAGCCGAAGACTTTGTTAACCATGGGCTGATATGTAGCCCCTGCATTCTTCAGCCCGAATGGCATCATCTTGTAACAATAGAGGCCCCCCGCTGCTCGGAAAGCTGTCTTTGCCCTGTCTTGCTCGTTCATCCTGACCTGGTGGTATCCCGAGTATGCATCCAGGAAGCTTAACATTTTGAACCCAGCTATGGAGTCTACAAGCACATCTATGTGGGGCAGCGGGTAGCAGTCTTTCGGGCAGGCTTTGTTGAGACTCGTGAAGTCGACGCACATCCGCCATTTGTCATTGGCCTTCTTAACCATTACTACGTTTCCCAGCCAGGTCGGGTACTGGATTTCTTCGATGATATCTGCCTTCAGAAGATTTTCAACCTCTGCCTTGATGGCTGCACTTTTTTCAGGGGAGTATTGTCTTGGGCGCTGCTGAATAGGCTGAAAAGTTGGATCGTCATTTAAGTCGTGGCATGCAACATTCTTACTGATGCCTTGCATGTCCTCGACGGTCCAAGCGAACACATCCAGACTGTTCTTCAGCAGCTCGATCAGCTTTTCCCGAGCTTCAGGAGGCATGGCCTTCCCAATTTTAATTTTTTGCTCGGGGTAGGTAGGATTGATGACTATTTCTTCCAGCCCGCCTTCCGGCTATATATCGGGCTCGTCACGCACTTGCAGAGTATCCATTTCGATATCTTGTGGCTCAAGGCGTTTAGTCTTGCGCCTAGAAGGCACTGGGGCCGGGGCTTGTCCAGGCTCCTCTATTTCCATGGGATCCACTGTTCCAGAAGTTTGTCCAATCTCGATGTTGTTTATGGGAATGGGGGCTGGCACAGTGTCGGGCATCTCTTTCTCAGGAGCTGTTGCAGTCTGGTCGGGAATGTCCACGATCAGTTTTTGCTTTTTCCGCTGGTAATCTCGGACATATTCCCACATTTCCCGGGGCTTGCTGTTTAGGATTCCCACTCCATCCTCGGTATAAAACTTGGCCTTCTGGTGAGGTATAGAAGTCACCATCTGGAATTTGGTCATGGCCGGTGCGCCCAGGATGCCAGGTTTGATTTGATCGATCAAGACTTCATCTCAATGGTGCCTTTGATGCCCACTTGATGGTTGGTGAATACTTCAAGCTTTCCCAAGTAAGGCTTGAGCCGGGCATCTGATAACTCCAATTCTTTGAAGCAGGAGTAGTACATGATGTCTCTGCACGCTCCAGTATCGAGTAATACCCTATGAACTTTCCATTCGTTTATCAGGTAGGAGATGACCAAAGGCTGCTCGGAGGCGAGAGGGGTACTTTCCAGCTCACTGAGAGTAAATAAAATATTGGGCTCCCCTGCCCGCTGCACTGTTGGAGAATTCACGGCCTTAGAAAGGGAGTATATGTGCTTCCCAATTTGAGTGTTGGACGGAAGCTCTTCCTGGATCACATTGACCACTCCTCGAATCTGAGGGGCCTGGCCACCTCTTCCTCTTGGAGGTCTTCCCTGTCTGTCATTGTTTGCATTGTTCCCATCGCCCTGATCTCTCTTGAAGCGGTCCAATTTGCCCGCGTTGATCAACTTCTTTATTTCCCGCTTTAACACAAAGCATTCCTCTGTGGTGTGTCCGTTACCATGGTGGTAATCACAGTACTTCGTGTTGTCCTTGGTGTGAGCGATCTCGGGGTCAAGTGGATAAGGAACTAGCAGCATGTCTCCAACTTGGAACATGATTTCTTCCCGCGAAGTGTTCAGCGGGGTGAACTGCGCTTCCCTGAATAATCTCTGTCCGGGGGTAGACGTTCTCCTCCTATCTCTGCGCGAGCGATTATTGCCCTTCGGGCTCTGGTCAGCTGGTGTGGCCGAGCTGTCCTGAGTCTTGTCTTTGTTCTTGCCCTTGTCTGCCTTGGCAATTTCAGTCGAGTAGAATAGATGGGAACTTGCTAGCAACTCAGCTTTTGAGGCCCCCGGATTCATGGCCAACATTGTCTTCAGTGGCCCTGCTTTCATGTTGTTCAGGTAACAAAATGTTATTTCCGGGTCACTGGTAGCGGTCACTTGATCGAACATCTCTTCGAATCTCTTCAAATAACTATCATAGGACTCATTGTCACCTTGCTTGATTTTGGCGAGATCAAACCGGTTCTTGGGCGTTGGTCCGGCAGTGCCAAATTCTTCTAAGAATTTTTCTCGTAACATATCCCAGCTGCTAATAGATCCGCGGGGAACTCTTCCCAGCCATGCTTGTGCCTTCCCCTGGAGAGCCCCTTCGAATGCTCGAATCTTCAAGGCCTCCACATTAGTGACCATTCGGATCTGTGCCTCGAACGATCTGAGCCAGTCACTTGCCCGTGTCTTCCCAAAGTATTTTTCAAATTGCGGGAATATGACTCCTTGCGCGGGTGGTGCGTTTTCGATCTCCAGAGTGAACGGGCTGCCCTCCAGCGGCTTGGTGGCACCATAACCGGGCTTGGCCACAGCTAGGTTAGCCATTTGTTTGGCCATATCACGCTTCATAGCCTCCATACGCCGGACGAGGCGTTCTCGCCAAAGATCTAAAGTAAGCCGCGTACATGGTCCGATCAGGTGGGCTGGCAATGCCGAGAGGTCCGCATAAGAAGCTCCCGCTTCTCTATCAACTCGTGGCCTACGTCTAGGCCAGTGTGCCTCTCTCTCAGCATACTTATGAGCTCTGCGACGACTGTGACTTTCACAGCGAACATGATGATCCTGTCCACGATGGTGTCTGTGGGAAAAATTATGGCGGCTATACCTGCTTTCCGCCTGGTCATCTGCTCGCTTTACCTCGTCAGCTCTTTTTGAAGGCACATGAATGATAGAGGGAATCTGTTTACTGGGAGAGGGCAAATGTTGTGAGGCATGACCATCACCAACAAGTGCGGGATTGCTGAGAGCTGGCAACACCAAATCTGCAACCGGAACCGGGGCATGGCCCAAAGTGAGCAGTTGCTGGTTGAGCACATACATCTTGCTATAGTAGTTTGCCTGGACTTGGAGAGCAACGACCTGTTGATCTGGGGCTTGCCCGGGCAGATTCAAGTGGCTACCCTGGCCATTCTCTCGCTGACGACTTAGCTGTGCCCTGAGATCCAACTTGCGGGCATTGTGCTGCTCATTAATAATTTGCCTAGCATCACGTTGGCTAGCATGACTCTGGCTAGCGTGTTGAGACTGCTGCTCTTCAACATATGGCACGTGTTTGCCATGAGTTGCATGCCAAGCAACAATCTTCTGATTCCTCGTTTGCACCCCTTGGGGTGCCTTTGGTGGGAGGTCCCCTGGTGGAGGGTTGTTATTGCCGGCCAACTGACTACCGGCCTGGTGATTGCTCACGGTGGCGTGATGCTTGCTACCCTTACCAGCAATTGCAGTCAGAAAATTTCTGGAAACTTACACCCAAAAACCTGAAGAAAGGTGTTGACCCTTCGTTCCCGGCAATGGAACCAAACTGATGTAGCAAAATCACAACTTGGGCCGTCCGTGTATTGGGTTGGATATCTGGGCTTGAATCTGCTTCCTTGAACCTGGCTGAGAACACAGAAAACCTGGGTGGAAGTGCAAGGCAGGGCCTCGCGAAACCCCTCCGGCGTGAGAGTAAGTATCGCGTGGGAGAAAGTCTGAAAGCAATTTGACAGAGTGCCAAGGCCCAAGAAAGTGTGTGTACCTTGTTTGTGGCTCGTGGAGGAGTATTTATAGGCCCCAATGTTATTGAATCCGTTTAGGATTTAGTTTCCTTAGATACCTTGCTCAATAAGGAGAGAATCCCTTGATTTTAGGCGTGATACGCGGTTGGCCGCGTGAATGTAGGAATAGATAAGGCAAGTGTCCTGCCCGGATATGGAAACCTTTGACTTGTCTTGGAGAGAAAGCTTCTGGTGTCTCCTGCTTGGTATGTACCCGGGCGAGCAAGGCTCTGCCTGGCCATTTGATGAGTACTGTTCCGAGGCCGGTGTAGATCCAGGGGGTGGCCCCTGGTCGGGCAGGCAAGGCCGGTGCTCGACCAGGCTTGAATGAGATGAATATGATTCCTTAGTTCGGTGTAAGTGTGGCTCCCGGGCATGGCCCTTGGTTGGGCAGGCAAGACCCGTGCCCGGCTAGGTATGGACGGGTGTTGCACTGCGCGCTGCTTGATGCTTCTATTACTCTGTCCGCTAGGTTGGCGGGTCCCACATTGATTATGCATGTGCCTGGCATGTGGTGGGCGCTTGTGCCCTGCTCGTGACCCGACTTGGGCCGGGCATATCAAAAACAAAACATTGACTAGTCAAACTTATACCAATTAATATAAAATTAATTCCTAAATGTTAATAATTCGGTTATTACAATTATAGCATTTCGGTCAACATAGCATTTTAATACTATAAAATAATCAACATAACTTAGTCAAATTTATTATAGTATTAATATTTGTATTATTTAGTACCATATAATTTTTTAAAAAAGTCAATAAAGTATTACCCAGTCAATTATAACATGCACCAAAGTAGATAATTATGTGATAATTAAACTTACTAAAACCTCGGGTGTTATACCTACCCCTACTGGCCTACAGCCTACTCCCTACTAACAAGACAAGACAACTCTCTCACTACTCTAATCACAATCTCAATCACTCTCTCTCCTTTGTCCGGCTGTACCCCCACCCGAGACTTTCCCTCATTCTTCTCCTTCCCATTTTCGAATTCTGATTTCTCCCAACTCCCATCAACTCGACAACTCCCATTTTCCAAATAACAAATCTGCTCCTCTCTCAAATCCTACTCCCTTGCGGCCACATCCTTCTCCTTCCCATTTTTGAATTCTCATTTCTCCCAACTCCCAACAACATGGCAACTCCCATTTTCCAAATAACAAATCCACTCCTCTCTCCAGTCCTTCTCCCTTGCGGCCTTGCCAGTTTCAACTTCCGACCACCCTGCCTCTGCCGATCTACTTCACTACTTGCCTACTTGGTACAATACTTACTATTTTTTCTATTTTTCATAGATAATAGTTTCATTTCATTTTATTATATATTTTCAATTTCTCAATTAGTCAATTCAGAAATCACACACACTCTATTATCCGAAATTTGAGTTTTTGAATTTGGGGGGTTTTGGGGTTAAAATATAAAATTGTTGATTTGATTAATAGATTATTTGATTGATAATTTTGTATAGGAAAACAAGTTTAGTGTTTGTTATTTGGTTGTTAGAATTGTTGATTTGATTAATTGTTTTTGATTGTTAGAATTATTTTTTATTTTGTTAGGTTTCTAGAGAATTTTTTTAAAACATATATATGAAATTAGGGGGTTTTGTGTTTAAAAAAATTAGTTTAACTATTTGTTAGTCATCTCATTACTTGTGTGTAATTTACAAAATCGAATGTCCAGTCAATTTTTAAATTATTCTCTTGTATTAATATCGAAAAGGACATGTTATTGAATGATAGTGAGGATGATGTAATTACGCGTTTTCAACGTATGAAAACGTGTAAAGGACAATTGTAATTTGTATTTTTTATGTAATAATTAAAATTTTAAACTCTGGTCAACATTATTCTCGGATCCGCCACAGCCCATATGCTACTCAAACAAAAAATTCATACAGTAACTTGACCCAAACCCCAATAATCTTTCATACACAACTATCTTTATCCTTAATAACTTCAATTTTTTTTTAAAATCATTTGGTGTCCAAATGAGTCAAACCAAGTCTCTATTTATAGATAAAAATGTGTGATTTTTAAAAATATATATTTTTTTATTTTTTTTGAATTACAAAAAAGCTAAAAATCAAAGAAAAAGAAAAAGGAATTAAAGGGACCCACTCATTTGGAGAGAGAGAGAGAGAGAGAGAGGGGCTGATCGCCTCCTTCTCACCATTTCCGGGTTTAGGGTTTGGTGGTGCCTTGGCGAGCGACTAAACCCAAAAAAATAAAACTAGATCGCCCTGAAATTCTAAGTTGATCGTTCGTTATTTACCTAAATACCAGGTAAATTCCAAGTTGATCATCCGTTAAACTCACTCTTAGTATATTGATTACAAATTTATGTCATCCAGACAAAAAAAGAGTTGTACATACAAATAAATGAGACTAACAATATTAATACTCCTTACTAGGGCTGTCAAATAGGGCAAAAGCCTGCAGGTATGTCCGCCCCGCCACCCATTAAGGGCGGGTTGGGCTGATGTATTTGATACCCGTTTGGAAAACGGGCTTTGCCCGTACGGGCTGTGGGCGGGCTGCCCGTACAACTGTCACAGTCACATTATTTATGGACTCTGGACTGGACAATGGACATTCAGTTAGTGACTAGTGAGTGAGCGGCCAGGCCCATTGCGTTAGGGAGTTAACATATGTCTTTGTCTCTCATAGTCAGACAGTCTCATTCTCATTCTTCACTCATCAGAAATTCTCAGTTTCTCAATTTCTCTAGTGACTCCGTCTCCGACGGGCAGCGAGTCAACGACGACTTCATCTCTTCCGAATTATTCTCTCCTCCGTCTTTGGCTCTTTGCTCCTCCATCTTCGCCGCCTCCGTCTCCGCTCCTCCAGCTTCGCCACCGCCGATTTCATCTTCATCTCAGATCTCAAGCTCTCTCTCCCATCCAACCATCTTGCTTCAGATCCCGGTGGCTCCTCTAGTCCTCACCCACCGACATGACGACATCAATCTCTTATTTCTTCGTCCCTGTGAGTCTGTGACTGTCCCTCTGCATCTCTCTTTCTCTCGCTCTTGGAGACTCAGTCTCATATCTCTCTCTAAAAAATCCAGCCACCGTTGGTGGCATACAGATCAAGCACGGCATCACTGCCTCTTCCCCACCTCTCGCCCACTTCCCTTATCGTGTCACTGGCCATCCCCAACTCCTTCCACCGCCCTTAGAAATCTGTTTTGATTTGAAATTTGAATTTGTAATTTTGTCGATTTGTTTTCAAGAATGGATGTTTGTTTTTATACAATATTCAGTTTTGTTTTTGAATGAAATATGTTTGACTGTTGTTTGGATTCCATGTTCAGTTTTGGTTGTTTTTTTGTTATAATATTGAAATTTGGCGGGCAAGCCTGTTTTGCCCGCAGCCCTACATGGGGTGGGCTGGGCCAAGAATTTTAGGGACCGTCATGCTTGCAGGCTTTCCCGGCCCGCCCCGTATTGTAGCGGGCTTTCTAGGCCCGCGGGCAAACCCGCCCAGCAGGCCCGTTTTGACAGCTCTACTCCTTACTTCATTAGGAACAGTCATAATTTTTTTTGAAACGAACAAAAAAGAAAAACAGAACAATTATTATGAACGAAGGTATATAAGATTATCAATTGCTCCCACTTTTCTTTGAAGACAAAATTCATACTCCCTCCGTTTTCAAATTATCGTCATTCTTTTTTTTCCATCTATTCTAAAATAATTATACTATTTCAAACCTTTCCCTTTTAGGAAAACACTTTTACCACTCTATCCTTACTTTTTTTTACCTACTTTAATTATGACCACATACTCAAGGGCATTAAACGATGAGGTGGTCTCCGGTAAGACGGTCGTACGGATCCTTATTCGTAAGACGGATCTATCCAGATTAAATGGGGCAAAATTTAGAAATCTCAATGCAACCCCTTAGTTTTTGAAAATCACAGCACCACCCCTCATGTTTATATATGCAGAGTGTCACTTTTTACTATTAACAGTATCACTTTATAGTATAAAATGTGTCACTTTTGGCCTTAGAAGTGTCACTTTACATTTTTAATGAAAATTATAATTTTTCCCTAAAAAAGTGTTATTTTTTGGGCTTAAATGTGTCACTTGTAGTTTTAAATGTGTTACTTTCACTTTGAAAAGTGTTTCATTTTTTTTATAAATAAAAATCATTACGTTTGACATTAAAGTGTTACTTTATAACATTAAAAGTGTAACTTTTAGAATTAAAAGTATCACTTTTAGAATTAAAAGTATCACTTTTTAGCATTGAAAATATCACATTTTAGTATTGAATGTGTCACTTTTGGTTGTCAACGTTAGTTTTAAAGTGACACTTTTTAGGATTAAATGTGTCATTTTTTAGTATTAAATGTGTCACTTTTTAGTATTAAGAGTGTCACTTTTTAGTGTTAAGAGTGTAACTTTTTAGTATTAAGAGTGTCACTTTTTAGTAATAAAAATATCACTTTTTAGTATTAACAGTGTCACTTTTTAGTATTAAGAGTGTCACTTTTTAGTATTAAGAGTGTTACTTTGTATTTTAATAAGAATTATAATAAATTTTCATTTATAGTGTCACTTTTAACAATAAAATGTGTCACTTTTGTGTTTTTAATATGTCACGTTTGGTTTTAAATGTGTTATTTAGCATTTCATCAAAGTCCGTTAAGATCTGCCAAATATCCCAAGACAATTGATGCTAACGGATAGCTAACGGAGCTGACAAAGGATTAAACTGCAAGGCGTGGGAATTCGGCAACAAACATTGAAAGTTGAGGGGCACCGGAGCAAATAGAGGAAATGAGCATTAAAACTTAATTTTGTAGCTGGAATGTGTCAAACCATTAACCTCCTTAAGCTAAACCTTTAAGGTTCGCCATTAACCAACTTGGCTGCCTAATTTTTGTGATTTTTATTAACATGTTTAGTTATTAACCCGTGAATTTTTAAATGGGACTCCGTTTTACGGATTTAGGATTTGTAAGACCGTCCTACACAAGTCTTTGTCTTAAACGAAACTACACATTTTACCAATATTTATAATACAGTTAATTAATTTTTCTTAGACGGTGTGCTGTGTCAAATTAAACAATAATTTGAAAACGGGGGGAGTATTTCCTTTTAATAAAGGATGACTAACGGAGCTGACAAAGGATTAAACTGTAAGATGTGAGAATTCGGCGGCAAATATTGAAAGTGGAGGGGCACCAGAGCAAATAGAGGAAATGAACATTAAAACTTAATTTTGTAACTGAAACATGTCGAACCATTAACCTCCTTAATCTAAACCTATAAGGTTCGCCATTAATCAACTCGGCTGGCCAATTTTTGTGATTTTTATTAATAGGTTTAGTTATTAACCTGCGAATTTCTAAATGAGGCTCCGTCTTACGGATTTAAGATCCGTAAGACCGTCCTACACAAGTCTTTGCCTTAAACGAAACTACACATTTTATCAATATTTATAATACAGTTAATTAATTTTTCTTAGACGATGTGCTGAGTCAAATTAAACAATAATTTGAAAATAAAGGGAATATTTCTTTTTAATAACCTACCAAAATAAAATTTACTTTTTATTTTATCTGGATTTTATTTTAACCATTTTATCTTTTAATTTGATAGGTGCTACACTGTCGTTAAAATTTACACCACGATGTACTCCTTCCAATCCCAAATTATTGTGCTTTTAAGTTGGGTTGTTTTTTCAAATGAAAGTTAAGTAGTACAAATTACGTGATTTATGATTAATGAAAAAAATATACATCAAAATTTCATCTAAATAACTAACAAGCTATAGCTTAATTGATATTGCTCACTTTTACTAACGGAGAGGTCGGATATTCAAGTCTTACTAGAGACACTCTGCGTTTTACAACTCTCAATAAAGAGATCGGGTGCTCAAACCTTTTTAGAGGCACAGTTGTTGTTCAAGTCTTACTTAAAAACCTTATTTAACCACTCACTTATTTTAATGGAGAGGTCGAGTGTTCAAGTCCTACCTTAACTACTCTCAATCGAGAGAAGCTTCACTAAAAACACCATTTGTTCGAGTCACACCAAAAAACATCATGACATTAAAATAATAAAAAATTAAGAATTGATGTTCAATCTATATCCCCTTTAACCTTTAAAAAAAAAATCATCTAAATAAACTATTGGTTTGCCTAAAAAAGTCAAAACATAACATAAATTAAAAAACGAAGGGTAGGCGAAATATTTATACTCAGGAAGAAGTATTTATTGAGCTATTGTCCTCATAACACTGATCGTTGCAGACTGCTGTCTCCTAGCTCCAAAGTGAAGTCAATTATGGTCTTTCTTTTTATTTTAGCATTTCCAAAACTGTCCTTCCCATCTTTGTTTTTTCCCTCCTACTTTATGCTCTCTCTTCTCTCATACACTCCACTTTTCCATTGTTGGTTCTGTTATTATTGCAGGAGCTGCTCTCTCTCTCTCTCTAACTCTCTCTCTCTCACACACACAAATTGTAGGAAGGAAATAAAATCAGCTGAGGACTAATGGTATCCTTTGCGAGAATTACAGGTAACTGGAACAAACCTTGGACTATTTGATCTTCCATTTTACTGGGTTTATTTTTTTTTTTCATTCACAATATATGTGCAAGGAAAAATTAATGTATGTATGTTCCTACTTGTTTCTCTTTATAAACGTTCCGAAACCGGCACCGGAAAAAGTTAGGGTCAGCTAATGTAGCCCCTTGTTTGAAGGAGTACGTTTTTTTTTTTTTTTGCTATTTTACATTGATTCCAGCAAAACTTAAATTAGACGGCCCACTTCATCCTAAAAAATTACTAAAATACCTTGATTGAAAACAAAAGAAAACTAATTTAAATTGACTTAATCTAATACTCCCACCGGCCCTAAATTATCGTTTTCGTAGACTTGACGAACGGTTTAAGAAAACACATTTGAATGCATTATTAATATTAGTTTGATGCGTAGTTTATTTTAAAGCCTATGTGTATGTGGTCTATAATTAAAATACGATGAAAAAAATAAGGGGTAAAGTGGTAAAATTGTTGTCCTAAAAAGGAAAGTTTCTAACAAAAAAATTATTTTGGGACGGACGAAAAAGGATGGTTGGACAATAATTTGGGGACAAAGGGAGTAATACCTATGTTATGAGTTATGATTATTAATTAAACAACTTGATTGATTGAACTAAAGTAAATTATGAAGTTTCAATGATTTGTGTTTTGAATTTTATTATTTAGGTGATGTTGTTGCATAAGTTTTTTGTTGGATTTGTGTTGATTACTTGATTTTGAATTTTAAATTTAAATACAATCTTTTTTTAAATTTTTTATGTGTAGCCCGTTAGCGACCCGTTTGAAAGGGTCAGGGTTAAGTTTGTATTCCCAACAACCCGTTTAAGCTGTGAACTATTAGAGATCGAAAACGATAGGACTGACCCGATTAACATCTCTATTTGGATCATACTTCTTGAATTGAACTAAGCTTGGTTTTTGATCAAACCAACATCCTCTAGCTATCTTTGACTATTACTTTGAAAAATTTAATAACTAAGGGATGTATGAGTATACTTAGAATTTGTTATAATTGCAAAAATATTAAGCAAAGTTTAATAGATATAGATATTAACGCATAATTTCTAGAAGTGCACACTTTAATGCAACATTCTATGATAAAATTATGAGCCCTTTTCCATGAAAGGCGAGAGTATATCTATATCTATATATATATAATGGCAAGGATAGATTTCTCCCTCAAAAATCTCACTTTTGAATTATTAACTTTTGAGTTACCATTTTACTCTTTCTCTCTCCTATCTTCTCTGGTTGTATTTCTCTTTCTCTCCCTCGTCTCCTCCATATTTTCTCTTTCATCACCACCATCTCCACTCTTTTAATTATGTTTAAATATTTTTCTCTCTTTAAACATAAAAAATAGTAACTAAAACAAAAATAATAGTTTCGGAGTCAAGAAAACAAAAATATAAGAGGTTAGTAAAATAAAAATAATTTATAGAACAAGCCACTATAAAAATAAAAATTACAGAATCAACAAAACAAAAATAATTTAATGCGGATGTTAGTAATATAAAATAATTTACGCAACAAAAGTTTAAAACAAATTCTTAAAAATATATATGTAAAATAAAAATACGTTAGTAAAATAAAAATATTTGATGGAACAAAAATAATAGTTACAAAGTTAATAAAAACAAAAACAATTTAAACCAAGGTTACTAAAATAATAAAAATAATTTATGGAACAAAATTTTAAAACAAATTCTTAAAAATAGCTATGTAAAACAAAAATGCATTAGGTAAATAAAAATATTTAATGGAACAAAAATAATAGTTATGGAAGTCATGAATAAAACAAAAATAATTTAAACTGAGGTTAGTAAAATTATAAAAATAATTTACGGAACAAAATTTTAAAACAAATTCTTAAAAATAATTATGTAAAACAAAAACACGTTAGTAAAATAAAAATATTTGATGGAACAAAATTAATAGTTACACAGTCAATAAAATAAAACAATTTAAACCGAGGTTAGCAAAATAATAAAAAAAAATACGGATTTTTTTTATGTAAAACTAATTCTTAAAAATAAAATAAAAATAATAGTTACGAAGTCAATAAACAAAAAAATATAATGGAAGTTATTAAAATCAAAATAATTTACAAAACACAAATAATAGTTAACGGTAACAATAATTTCGTTATTTTGATTTTAACTTATTTTCTTCTCAGAAATTTCTTTATTCATAAAATAAAAATATAATTTAATAAAAGTAATCATTCAAAATGAAGAACTTATTTGAGTTCAGATTCTATTTGCAGGGTGAAAAAAAATTAAAGTTTGTTCAAAGACATTAATTATACACAGGCCCGGTTTTGAAGGGGTTAAACATGCCCGACGGAACAGGGCCCCCAATTTAAGAGGGACCAATTTTATAGATGTAAGCTAATTTTTATAATGTATTAAGTAAATAATGTATTTGAAGTACATAAAATTTTCTTTGGCTCAATGGATTGGTAGTGATAATGAAGTAGAGGTCTTTGGTAGTGTTAATTTTGGTTTTTTTCTTTTTGGGTGTACGGTTAATTATTAAATTTTCTTTAATGCATATTATATCATATATTTCTCCGTTTTGGGTAAATAATCTCATATACTATTTTTGTTTACGTAAATAATCATTTTAAAAAAATATGCTTATAATTTTTTCATAATCTTTCATCTTTATCCTCCAATTGCATTGTAAGTATAATGGTTGTGGTTAAGTATTTTTATTTATTTATTACCAACTTCAATACTACTTATATCTTTTAATTAATTTACTTCGGAAGCTAATAAATAAAGAGTTACTATATATATAAAATAAAAAAAAGAGTTACTATATAAAGATAAATATTTTGTAATCGGCTCCAGTAGAGTTATTCAATCTTAAGTTTATTTTTTGTTCGCCAAATTTACTTATCAAAAAAAGTTCGTTGACAATCAATTTTTTTATCTGGGTTATAAAAAATAACAATTACTTAAATTGAAATATATGTGCAATTATAATAATCATTGGGTATATAATATCAATATTTCAACCAAAAATCAAATTTTATTGTAATGTGACTATAATTTTTATTGCTTATGTCCGTTTAATTCTTAGCTTTGTCACTTGATTTTTTTTTAACTTGAATTTATAGTACACACATGTTACCAAAAACATATCCATCCAGAAGTCAAAAAATAAATAAAAGAAAAAAAATTAATTGAGTATATTTTTTTTATTGCAAATTGTTTTAGCAAATGAAATATAACAGTTTTCAGTAATTATTTAATACTTATTTTTCTTATATGTTTGTAGTTAGTATACATTTTCAATACTTTAAATTATGAAAAGTAAAAAAATTGTTCGTCTAAATAATCTCATATACTATTTTGTTTACGTAAATAATCATTTAAAAAAATATGCTTATAATTTTTTCATAATCTTTCATCTTTATCCTCCAATTGCATTGTAAGTATAATGGTTGTGGTTAAGTATTTTTATTTATTTATTACCAACTTCAATACTACTTATATCTTTTAATTAATTTACTTCGGAAGCTAATAAATAAAGAGTTACTATATATATATATATATAAAAGAGTTACTATATAAAGATAAATATTTTGTAATCGGCTCCAGTAGAGTTATTCAATCTTAAGTTTATTTTTTGTTCGCCAAATTTACTTATCAAAAAAAGTTCGTTGACAATCAATTTTTTTATCTGGGTTATAAAAAATAACAATTACTTAAATTGAAATATATGTGCAATTATAATAATCATTGGGTATATAATATCAATATTTCAACCAAAAATCAAATTTTATTGTAATGTGACTATAATTTTTATTGCTTATGTCCGTTTAATTCTTAGCTTTGTCACTTGATTTTTTTTAACTTGAATTTATAGTACACACATGTTACCAAAAACATATCCATCCAGAAGTCAAAAAATAAATAAAAGAAAAAAATTAATTGAGTATATTTTTTTTATTGCAAATTGTTTTAGCAAATGAAATATAACAGTTTTCAGTAATTATTTAATACTTATTTTTCTTATATGTTTGTAGTTAGTATACATTTTCAATACTTTAAATTATGAAAAGTAAAAAAATTGTTCGTCTAAATAATCTCATATACTATTTTGTTTACGTAAATAATCATTTAAAAAAATATGCTTATAATTTTTTCATAATCTTTCATCTTTATCCTCCAATTGCATTGTAAGTATAATGGTTGTGGTTAAGTATTTTTATTTATTTATTATCAACTTCAATACTACTTATATCTTTTAATTTAAATTATAAAAAGTCAAAAAATTGTTAGTTTAAAAATCTTATTTTTATAATGTTTCAAGGGCCCTTTTTTTCTTTTCGATCTGGACCCCCAAAAGTTCAGGACCGGCCCTGATTATACAGAGTTTTAGAATAATATAAAGTGTTTGGGGTTATCAAGCCATGAATTGACACTTAAAATTAATGTTCCAGTAATGCTATTGAGAAACATCGACCATGCTGTAGGGCTGTGCAATGAAACAAGACTAATCATTATAAATCTTGGGGATCACATTGTTGAAACAATTTTTTTGAAAGGAAGCAATGTTGGAGAAAATATTTTTATCCCAAGATTGTCATTAACTTTATCCGATGTAAGACTGTTTTCAAGTTTCAAAAAAGACAATTTACATTACTGGTATCATATGCAATGACAATTAACAAGTGCCAAAGTCCATAATTGCATGTAGGTCTGTTTTTAAAAAAAATCAGTATTTAGCCATAGACAGTTATATGTCGTAGTTTTTAGAGTAACAAATTATTTTGGTTTGAAGATATTGATATACGGTGAAGATGAAAAACCAACTAATAAGACAACAAATGTTGTGTATAAAGGAAATTTTTTAGAATCTATAATGATCAGTGATCTACTTATGTGTAATTGTTAATAAACTGATCCTTCATATTTTTGTTTATGTACGATTTAGTTGACGTTCGTTTAACGCATGGGTTAAAAAAACTAGTTATAACTAAATTTACGCGGGTGCCTTGAATTCTTTGTTGCTCTTTTCGATCTATTGCAGTTTTGTCATGGGCTGACATATTTGCAAGCTATGCAATGTGGGTGATGATGACATACTTGACTGATGTCTGGAAGTTAAAGTCTACCCATGCTGCTGGTATTCTTAACATCTGGAATGGAATTGCGAAAACTTTGCCGATAGCCTTTACCTTTTTGCTTGGCTTCATGGGAAACTTCCGTATTCTTCTCGTCTCCAGTATTGCCTACACCATTGTGAGTTATAACCTTCTTGTGTTTCCTTTATTATGAAACTGCATTTAAGACTTTAATTTATTTATATGTGCATCATTTGTGCATCTTTTTCATTTTCGTTTTGAGAAGAAAATAATAAGAATTTCATAATGTCTTAAACTGATTTGCAAATGGGTCTCCTTGACCACAAACACAATAATCAAACTAGGACCCTAAAATTTGTTTCTCATTCTTCGTGTATATGAATTACTGAGAGGGGGGGGGGGGTCCTATATTGGTGGCAAACTGGCAATGTAGAAATCCCCCAACTTATGATAGAGATTGTGGACTGCAGGGGTTGGGGTTCTTGACTATGTCAACACCACCAGTCACCGGTTCTTGTAGTGAATACAAGCCAAAATGCATCGGTCACACGCAGAAAGTCCTCTTCTATACTGCTTTAGCTTTGATAGCTGTGGGAGTGGCTGGCCATTCTGTCTCCCTAAAATCATTTATGGATGAACAAACTGAAGATGAAGTCAATACTAATAAAGAAGAAGCTGTTGAAAACCACCCCCCCAAAGAGAAAGAACAGGTTCCAAACCCTCCGAAAAAGAAAGAAGAAGACGAAAATAAAATTTTCTACCAGACATTAGGTGTCATTATTGTGCTACTTGTCTCCCTAGGTGGAGGTGTTGCTTTGCAATATATAAAGCCATGGTCTCTCAGGTTTGGAATACCAGCAATATGTACTCTTGTGGCAACACTTGTATTCACATCCGTGACGTGTTCAAAATCGTATAAATTCAGTAGCCAAGGCATACAAGAAACCAAAATCGGTATACGCATGATCCCAGTGCTTCTCACATTTATCATATGTGGATTAGTACTTTCTGTTGGAAACACCTATTTTCTCGAGCAAGCCAACAACATGAATCGCAAGCTTGGAAGCATAAAAGTCCCTCTTTCCATCCTTCTATTGTTCTACAACTTTGCAAAAGCAGTGTTTCAAACATTTTATATGGCTTCAGCATATACCCCTTCTAATACTTCTCCCACAGGCAGAGTAAAAGAAGAAGAAGAAGGCCGCGTACAACAGAAACAACAACTGAGAAAATTTGCTCCACCGATTGGGATTGGTATGGCTATGACCTTCTCTATATTATGTTGCATAACGGCTGCCAGAATTGAGACACGACGACTACATGTGATTAGGGACCATGGTTTATTTGACAAGCCTGATGAGACCGTTCCAATGACTGTCTTTAAGCTGTTTCCACAGTTTCTGTTTCTTGCAGCCTTTGATGGGATCTTGGGGAAAAGTGCAGTTGATTTCTTCATTGGTCAGGGTCTTCCCACCTTGAGTAAGATATTCGTTGGGGGTATGTTTGGACTGGGAATCATGACTAGTGTGCTATCAGTGTATGTAGTCGGGAAGGTTAGTGAGCAGGGAGGAAAAGCAAATTGGTTTCAAGAAAATTTAAGTAAGAGCCGTTTGGATAGGTATTATTGGACGTTGGCAGCTCTGAGTGCTGTCAATCTTATTTTCTACATTGTGGTGGCATGCTATTGTTATTCTTATCGCGAAGCAGAGGCGGGAGACGAGGAAGCAGTGGAATCTGGATCATTTGCACAGCCCAATCCTGATGAACGACAAAACGAAGGCACTTAAGTGCTAAGGTTAGATGTATATCTATCCATCTTTCGGTTATAGATTTTACGATACTAGTTGATTTATTATGAAACATGTATATATTTGTCATTCGCATTGAAGAACATTTCATTTCAAACTGCAGATCTAGCAATTCATCTCTTTCTTTTTTTCCCTTTACCAGGAACCCTGTAATGCATTTTGTTAGTCTCATTTCTGCAATCCCCTTTAGTAAGATCAGTCGCTAGAATAAAGGATAACTTCTCTTTGTCCACATGAAAAAAAGAGAAGTAAAAATTCGATTCTTATCCATTGTCATAGTAAAGAAATATAGCGTTAGGTTTGTTAGATTCTCTTACATTTTTGTTAGGTTCCGTTATGTCTATTATTATTATTATTTTTCCTTGCAATTTAATCCTAGTCTTTGTAAAATCTGATGGAGACCTAACGTCACTTAACGGAAATATATAACATAATCCCCTTAGGCACAAACAAAGCCATTTCAGTCAAGTTACATGAAAACGGCTACGTTTATTAAAACGTAAGTGCTATGTTTACCGATACTCTTCAGGATATTACAGTTTCATACCACTTTGGCCTAGCAAGTATGACAACAATAAAAGGAACCGCAAGAATCCAACTTTTGTGGAGCAAGTTAGGGACTAAAGGCAGACTAAATACAGAAACTATGGTTCCTATTACCACGATAAAAGGAACTGCAAGAGTCCAACTTTTGTGAAGCAAGTTAGGGACAAAAGGCGGACCAAATGCAGCAACTATGGTACCTATGGCCATAATAAATACTGCAGCCCTAAAGTTAACCTCCGCCACACCTCCATTAAGTCAACCACCTCTTAATGAAACGCAAGGGAGTGAAACTTCACTTAGTCAACCCTCTCACAGTCAAGCTCAAGGAAGTGAAACTCTACCACCTCCTCCACTACAGTCAACCCTCTCACAGTCAAGTTCTAGGAAGAAAACTCCTCCACCTCCTCCACTCGGTCCACCTTATGAAAGCTTAACCCCAACACCTCCTCCACTCAGTCAAAGTGAAGAGTTCCAGTCAGTAAAAGTGAAGAAAGGGAATCCATGAGACTACCCAAGCATAAGAAGATCATATAGGGTGATGGCACAGCCCAACAAGAACCCAAAGCCTCAAGCTTATGTTACTTTAGATGTGTAGATGGTACCTTAAGTTGGATCCTTTTTTATTTATTTATTACTTATTAATTAATTAGTTAATTTAATTTTTTGAAGCAACAGCTCCATTCAGATTTCATTTCACAAAAGCACATAGAATGACAAGATTAATTGCAGTAGTGTTGGAAATTAGTGCCTCAAATTCCTTCTATGATTAGGATTGAATATTCTATTTTGATTTGGAGTTATTTGAGAGTCCGAGATGTATTAGGGTTGGAGTTGGTTTTCTAGTGGGTTTTGGATTTGCTAAGCTCATATATAACAAATATCTTCACTCTTAGTTTGTGTGTGTCTTGCGGTACCAATTTGTGGTGTCTCCCTTGTGGAAAAACACCATTTGTTGCCACTATATTTGTGAGAGGATATTTGTTAGCCTTGGATTTATAGGGATATCCTTGTTTTGGTCTCTCTTTTGTATATGTGAGTTGATAGATTTTTGTGAGTTTCTCGATCAAAATATATTGTGCTTGTAACTACATGATATTCTTGTGAAGTCATTGATCATTAAATCGTGTGGTTAGTTATTTTTCTCATCGCCATCTAATTTGTTTGGCTTCTCCGTAACAAAGTGGTGTCAGAGCTATTCGTTGATTTTTTGGTTAAAGAGCATGTTATGTTTTTTGAAGATCAATTTGGGTGTTTTTGAAGGACGAGGAATTTTTTTGTTATATGTACAAGATTCGTTAAAGATAATCATAGGGTGGAGTTCATGCACGTTTTTAGTTTGGAGACAATTTTGACGGCTTTACAAAATTTGGTCCAACGTTGAGATTTGTTAGAAATAATTAGTGTCCAAAATTCCTTGGATAATTAGGATTGAAAATCCTATTGTGATTTAAAGTTATTAGTGTAACGACCTGAACGCGAGAGCCCGGTCTGTTACGTGTAGCACACGCATTAACCCATTAAACACGCAACACCTTGGGTCACCAGGCCTACTACAAGCCGACCAAAAAGTCCATCGATGATGTTGGTACCTAGAAAAAGTGTGTACCCACGTTATAAGGCGTATTCAAATCTCACATCTACCCAAATGTGGGATTGGGGGTATACCAATCTCTCCCACGTAAATCCTTGACGTCCTCATCAAGGCCGAACTATACCCTGGGCGATGCATCGTTTAAAAGGTGGCTCGTACGAGGATCAAGAGGTGGCTCTCACCTCTTGTTGTGTAGCACTTTGACCCGCACAACACTTTGTTCCCATATTTTAGGCTAGGACCCGCTCTGATACCATTTGTAACGCCTCGAGGAAAAATCCCGGTCCACTTCGTAGCCCACACACTGGTCCACTAAGCATGCAACACCTTGGGTCATTCAAGCCTACTACAAGCCGACCCAAAAGTCAATAGATGATGTTGGTCCTAGAGGTAGTGTGCGGCTAACTTATAAACCATGTACAAGTCCCACATATACCTGATGTGGGATAGGGTCATCACAATCTCCTCCACTTAAATCCTTGATGTCCTTGTCAAGGACTAACCGTACCCTATGCAATGCAAGATTTAAAAGGTGGCTCCCGCCTCCCGCGGTGTAGCACTTTGGCTTGCACAACATTTTCGGCGGGGACCCGCTCTGATACCATTTGTAACGATCCGAGTTCGAAACTACATGTAGCCCACACACTGACTCACTAAGCACGTAGCACCTTGGGTGCTCCAGCCTACCACAAGCTGACCCAAAAAGTCCATGGATGATGTTGGTGTCCAGAGGTAGTGTGTGGCCAACTTATAAACCACATACAAGTCCCACATCTACCAGATGTGGGATGTGGGTGTCACAATCTCCCTCACTTAAATCCTTGACGTCCTCGTCACGGCCGAACCATACCCTAGGCGATGCAAAATTCAAGAGGTGACCGTACGGGGATCAAGGGTGGCTTCCACCTTCCGCGGTGTAGCACTTTGGCCCGCACAAGATTTTGTTCCCACATTTCCGGTCAGGATCTGCTTTGATACCATTTATAACGTTCCGAGCCCGAAAGCTCAATCCACTACGCATATCCCACACACTGGCTCACTAAGGACGCATCACTTTGGGTCATCCATGCCTACAACAAGCCGACTCAAAAGTTCATGGATGATATTGGTGCTTAGAGGTAGTGTGTGGCCAACTTATGAACCACACACAAGTCCTACTTAGATTGGTATAGAGCTTAGGTTTGAGATCATGTAGACTATACAATCAAGACATAGTTTGGAATTAAGAAGTGATAATAGTTTTAATATTATGATTATGTACATAGATGTTGATTTTGAGTTACTATCTTGAAAGTTTATGTATCGTCTAATCATTATAGGAATGGCAAGGTTGATGAAGATTGATGTAATCCAGAAGTGGTAGAGAGAAGAAGATTGGCATCAGCCAATATAAGAATTCAGAGGCTAATAATGCTAAGAATATTCAAGAGGAACTTGTAGCTCAGGTGAGAGCTCAGGCTCAGGTGATTCGAGATGCGAGAATTCTCACAGAGTTTGTGCGGGACAGGTTGACTGAGGCGGTTTGATGATGGAGCGAATGACGATGTGGGGTCCATGCTTAACCCATTATGGTCGAGAAATGCCTGTAGACTTGATTCCATTAGACATTCAGGATTTTGATATAATTTTAGCCATGAATTGGTTGGTTGTCTTTCACGCAAAGGTGGATTGTTTGTTTTTTTTTTTTGATAAGTAAAGTATTATATACCATAGCGTCTAAACAGGAGACGCGACCTTTTTACAAACTATAAGCATACACAAAACAGACTAATCTATAGAAAGACTATTCACAAAATTGATACAAGAAATGTTGTGAATGCTGGAAGAATTAGTGTCCTCAACCCCCCAAAAAGATAACGTACGAAGTAACTCATCCTTTAACTTATCCACCGTCCTCTCCTCATCCTCAAACACCCTCCTATTCCTTTCCCCCCAAATGATCCACCAAATACCCAGAGGAACTGCGTGCCAAAAGCTGATCCTTCTTCTCTGCTTGTACAAAGACCAACTCAAAAGGAGATCTTTTACAGATCTCGGCATCACCCAAGCAACAAAGAATAAACCAGAAGGAGGTAGAGTTCTGTCCTTCGGATGAAGAGGAGTTCAGGTTTAAGGGTTCTAAGCCAGTAGCTCTATTTGTATTTATTTCTACGTTAAGAGCTAGGCAATTGTTGAGGAAGGGTTGTCGGGGTTATTTGACATACACGTAAGGAGGTGGCTAGCTTAGAGTTACTTCCGGTGGTCATTGAGTTTACCGATGTGTTTTCCGGAGATTTACGAGGACTTCCACTAGAAAGAGAAGTAGAATTTTCAATTGATTTAGCACTTGAACAGCCCCAATTTCAAAAGCGTCGTATAGAATGGCGTTAGCAGAAGTAAAGTAGTTGAAAGAACAACTGCAAGAGTTGTTGGAGAAGGAACTTATTAGACCTAATGTATCTCGTGTGGTGCTCCGGTGTTATTTACGAAGAAAAAGGATGGAACAATGAGGTTGTGTGCTGATTATCGTGAATGGAATCGGGTCAAAATAATGAATAAGTATCCATTGCCTAGAATTGACGATTTGTTTGATAAGTTGTTGTAAGGGGCGTGCTATTTCTCGAAAATTGACCTTTGTTCGAGGTATCATCAATTAAGGGTTAGATAGGAGGACATCTCTAAGGTTGCTTTTAGAACGAGATATGGTCATTATGAGTTTCTAGTGATGTCGTTTGTCCTTACAAATGCTCTTGCGACATTTATGGATATGATGAATCGAGTGTTTCAAAAGTTTCTGATCGATGTGTAGTTTCTGGATCGATGTGTGATTGTCTTTTCGATAATATTCTTGTTTATTCTAAGGCTTGAAAGTAGCATGAAGAACATTTAAGGGTAATACTTTAAATCTTAAGGGAGGATGGAATTTCGATGGACCCGATTAAGATTGAAGTGATGGTTAATTAGTTGGGAGAGACCTACAACTGTAACGAATTTCTTTGGGTTGGCAAGGTATTATCGTCGTTTTGTTGAAGGCTTCGAAGATAGTTGTGCCCTTAACTAGGTTAACTCAGAAGAACATCAAATTCATGTGGACGGACAAATGTGAGTCTAGTTATCAAGAGTTGAAAAAACAACTACTGTACCTTTGGATACTTGAGGGTTTGTGATTTACAGTGATTCCTCTTTTAAAGGTTTGGGTTGTGTGTTGATGCAAAATGCAGTAAAATGATAGGTTATAATTCAAGACATTTGAAGACTTTTAAGAAGAATTACCCAACCTATGATTTAGAGTTGGCAGCGGTAGTGTTTGCTTTGAAAATTTGGAGGCACTATTTGTACGGAGAAACTTGTGAAATTTACATTGATCACAAGAGTCTTAATTATATATTCACAAGAGAATTGAACATGAGACAAAGAAGGTGGCTGGAGTTGTTTAAAGACTACGATTGTACAATTTTGTATCACCCGGGGAAGGCAAAGGTAGCTGATGCTTTAAGCCGTACGAGTAGAGGGAATTTGGCTATGATGTTAACCAAAGAGAAGAGAATTTTGGCTGACATCGAGTCTTTGGGTTTAGAAGTTTGAGTTAGAGGTGGCAAGGGTTACTTAGCACATTTGAGTTTCCGGCCATCTCTGTTAGCGAGAGATAAAACAACTCAAAAAGTTCACCCCGAGGTGGTGAAGGTTTGTGAGGGTTGAAAAATGGATTACACGAAGATTTTCGGGTTAGGGAGGATGGTGTTTAACGTTTTAGGAGTAGAATTTGTATTCCTTCTGATCCAAAATTAAAAAGGGAGGTTTTAGAGGAAGCTCATAGTTGAAGGTTTTCAGTACATCCCGGAAGTACAAAGATGTATTGAGATATGCGTGACACTTTTTGGTGGTGAAATTTCCTAATGTCTTATATGCTAGCAGGTGAAGTGTGAAAATCAGAGACTGAGCGGTTTGTTGCAATCAATGTCTATTCGTGAGTGGAAGTGGGAACACATAACTATGGACTTACCTATAATTTTAAAGGGAAGGAATGCAATTTGGGTAATTGTGGATCAATTGACTAAATCAGCTTGCTTTTTAGCTTTTCGAATCACCGATTCAAAGTTGGCGAAACTTTAGATAGATGAGATAGTTGGACTACATGGTGTACCAGCTTTAATAGTGTCTGATCGTGATGCCAGATTTACTTCAAAGTTTTGGGGGAGTTTACAGAAAGCCTTATGAACGAACTTGAGCATGAGTACAACTTTTCACATGCAGTTTCACATGCAGATGGTCGGTTGGTCAAGCGAACCATTCTAACTTTGGAAGACATGCTTTGGACTTGTGTTTTAAATTTGCAAGGTAATTGGGATGACCATTTGCCATTAGTAGAGTTCACCTACAATAACACCTATCACGCAAGTATTGGAATGGCCCCTAACAAAGCGTTGTACGGAAGAAGGTGTCGCTCGCCTACTTGTTGGGATGAAGTGGGGTGTTGTTTCTATTTGTACTTTAGATTTGCTTATAATAATTCATTATTTAGTTTTATACTTAAATGGCTAAATGTGCTGTGTACCCGTTAGCGTGACAACTTTGTATCGAACTTAGCTTTATAATATAATACAATAGTTAGACTTTGTATTTCAGTTTTACCAGCAGACCTTCAATAACACACATCAGAGACCTTCACCTTCACCAGCAGACTTTGTCTACCTATGAAGATCGAAGATCTATTCATATAAACTAAAGGCAACTAGAAGTCTAGCTGAGCAAATGTCTTTCCAAATTTGAATATCTGCTATGTAATTCTTCGAGTTGACTTCTTGTATCTCAAAGTATTATAATCCACGTGGGTTATCAATTTGGATTTCCTCTTTGATGATTATGAACAGGAAGACGCATAAACTATTCAGTCTGACACATTCACTTTTGGTTACAACTATACCAGCAACGTGCCTGAACTATGATCATTCCGACAGTACTAAAAGAAAACTAACCAACAAATCAACAACTCTTTGCATTCAATGCATTCAATCTAATACTTGATTGAAGATATGAAGCAAGTCTTTGTTTCTCTTGATTTTTGATAGAGTATTATACCTCCATTAATTGTTATAGGGAGTGAGGGTTGCATGTGAACCAGAAGGAAAGAGAAGGAAATAGTAGGTTGTAGCAGCAATACATGTGTGTGTGTGTGCACAAGTGGTGTGTGTGTGTGCGCGCGAGAGAAGAGAGATCTGCGAGTGATGTGTGTGCGCGCACGGGGCCTGTGTGTTGGTGTATGGCGCTGGAATGAGGGAGATGGAGAGTGGGGAAATGGACAAAGGGAAGAGAAAGGGAATAATTTGGTGGAGGAAGAAGAAAATATAAAATAACGAGAATGAGAGAGATTCACGGTGGGCATAATTGCTACTGTGTGAGGTATTGATCTATTTGGTGGTTGGATAGGCATGGGTCGAAACTGGAGAAGTCAACATGTGCCTTTTGGCTATAATTAATACTTTTATTCTTAGATTGGTTTTGCTTAGGTTCAGGACGAAGGTTATATTTATATGATTAAACTTTTGTTTTGTATTTTAGATTTGGTCAAGCACATGTAATGGAGCATTCACACCCAAGTTTTAGCTTTTGCATTGCTTTTGAGGTTAGGAATTATACTTCTTTTAGGTTGATTTGTACAACACTATTTTCCGTTATGTTTCCTATAATTTCCAGTATTCTAAAAATCGGCTTAGGTGCTAGGCGCCTCTTCAACGCCGCGACTTTCTTCAAATCGCCCAAAGAAATCGTCGGAAAAGAAATCGTCGTTTACTTGTGCTAGGTGATGCCTATTCGTCGTAGGCACTGTCGTCGCCTAGACCCCATCCTTCAAAACGGTAGTACAACACCTTAGAAAGAAGGGGCGAGAGACGGGGAATGAAAGATTGGAAGAACAGAGGAGTTATGGTGACAATGACAACGACAACAGCAACAGAGACGACGCTAACAATGACGAAGACAACGGAGACGACACTAACAATGACTGGATTATAAATATTGGTGAAATGTGTGGTTTCCTTCAATTCCCTTGAGTATGTGGCTATAATTAAAGTAGGTAAAAAAAAGTAAGTGTAAAGTGGTAAAATTGTTTTTTTAAAAGGGAAAGTTTTGAAAGATGACAATTTTTTAAGAACAGGCAAAAAAAGAAAGGTAGACAATAATTTGAAAACGGATGGAGTATTATTTTGAACAAAAGTCTTTTTGTATTTGTCTTTTAAAAAAAGGGGAAGTCTATTCACTTGACCATTGAGTACTAATTATTGATTTATTAGTTTTAAATTATTTTGTGACATTTTTTACTAGTATATTTAAATGTTTAAGTTTAGAATATTATTATTTTAAGAAAAAATATCAAAACAAGG
Organism: Codonopsis lanceolata; assembly: GCA_013146195.2. Lineage (NCBI taxonomy): Eukaryota > Viridiplantae > Streptophyta > Magnoliopsida > Asterales > Campanulaceae > Codonopsis > Codonopsis lanceolata. The sequence continues at coordinate 30,058,926 of CM028381.1, read as the reverse complement.
TTAATCATGCCTTAATTTCTAGGCCCCGACTAGTCCCCTAGCCGTTAGGCGCTGGTCCAAAGCCTAGTGGTCGCCTAGCGATTTTTAAAACATGGATAATTTTTGAATTACTGTTTTTGATCCCTATGTCGATCTTGTGTCGGTAGTCGATTTTGATTCCGTCACTTGACATCTTTGCTTGCTTACTCGCTGTGATTGGTAATTTTACAAAATATCATGTTATACTTGATAATACGTGAAATACTGTTTGACTTTCAAAAGTATTTGAATTCGTTAAACATGCCAAGACTTACTACTTGATTTGAATTTCGTTATGATCACTATACTTAATTTAAACTGTCATCGAAGTGACAAATTGTTTATTTTGATAATTTCACCACGAGGCTTGTGAGTGCGGTAATTCGGATTTACCTTTGATTCTTGTACTCTACGGGATTTTACTTGCGGGGTCGTTTGACCATGTATGTGATCATGATTCCGGGAGTAACTTGTAGTAAATGACTGGTATGAGATAGTTTGTCACGACTGAATTACTCGATGTGTCGTTTGTTTGTTATCATTCTTCGAACTCCATGAACTGTTATACACACTTGAAATATTTGATGGAAGAGTTGAACTATAATGATTAAATATTTTGGCATATCCTTGATCTTTATTCTTTATATTCTTGTGGGTCCTTCCCGGATCCACATTAGAATGGACAGGAGGGGTGACATATTTCAAAAATTCTTACTAGAATGTCCGATCAATTGATTCGTATGTTATATCTCACCACCTTTTAATTACTCTTCCCAAAATCGTTGTGATAATTTTTGTTCCAAAATAAATGACACTTTGTAATTTTCAAAAAACTTTTAATTCTACCCATATTTATTGATTTTGTAACCCGTGTTCGACTCTTTGGGCAAGAATATCCACTTCATTAATGTTTGGATAGCAGTCTTTATAATATGTTTCAAAAGTCACGGACGGACAGGTTGGGTCCTTCCTCCTTATGACATATAAATTTACTAGACATTTGTTCGCTCACCCCTTTTATTACTCTTCTCTTCAGGTCACAAGTGGAGCTCCACACAAGGAAACACGTTGAGGAGCTATGTTTATTAGAATTTTATTTGTGTTTTGGTTTGTAATGAATTTAAGTGAATAGTAGGAGAAATGAGTCGTTTATTTGGATTTGAAGTAATAGTTGTAGCTTTAGAGAAATGACTAGTAGGAATTATGTTCATATATTAAATAGTAGTTGCCCTTTGACGGTGTAAAGTTAAGTAATTATTTGGGGGAATTTCAAGTGGGTATAATTTTGAAAACATGTTTTCTTCTAGGATCATTAATTTTTTGCATATTTCATAAAACTACAAATTGCTTGCCAAATGATAAAAATGTCCATTAATGAAGACAAAAGTGATCAAAAAAGCTGATGCTAAAAATCAACCTGATGCCAGGCATCAGAAATCAACCTGATGCCAAAAATCAAAAATGGGTGCTCGGCTAGACTATATAGGGGGTTGGGGTGCCTGAATGGATGTTTCGACTGGTTGGGGTGGGATCCGATGCTGTCAGAATCTATCCGGTTGGGAAGGAAGTTGAGCAGATCTATTCTCTTTCTGTCTGTAGCGGCTAGTGGATCGTTGCGCAAAGCACCCTCCCATCTCTTCTTCCCAGTGAAAGCTAAAGGCCATCTTGATCAAATGTGAAGATATAATAATATACTAATTCAAAGTCAATTATTTTTCTTTGATTGAATGGGAGTGAAAGAAATAGAAAGACTTTGACCTTCCATCTTATTCCCATCACCTGATGTTGGATCGACCAAGTATGTGGAGCTTGTTCCAGACGTGGAAGAGGAGTGTGGGTGAGATACGAGGCCTGCTGGATTTGAACGGAGGAGAATGGTGTGGCCGGCTGTGAAGTTAGCTGTTATGAGCTGTTGATTCGCCGGAGATGTATTGTTAGGAGGGGGGCGATTTGGCCGGAGCAATTGAAGAGGATGGCCGGAACCGAGGAAGAGATGGAGATGGGTGAGAGAGGAGAGAGAAAAGAGGTGAGCTGCCGAATTCTGTTTACTCACTGGAGGTAATAACAATAATTAGGGTAGTTATGTACTTTCGCACTAAAATTGTACCTAAAAGATATGTCTAAAAAATAGCTGGATTTATTTGAAAACATGTTTTAAAAGGTGTACCGGCTTGTAATTTTTTCTAAAATTTTTAGTGACATGGCCGAACATGCGCCCACGAAGCTGGGCTAGGTTTCGGGCGTCACAAATTGATATTAGAGTGTGGGCTACATGTAGCAGACCGGGCTCTCGATAGAAGGATTTAAGTGGGGGAGATTGTAACACCCCCATCCCACATCGGGTATATGTGGGGTTTGAATGTGCTTTATATGGTGGTCACACACTACTACTATGCACCAACATCGTTCAAGGACTTTTGGATCGGCTTGTAGGTCTGGTGATTCAAAGTGTTGCATGTTTAGTAGGCCAATGTGTGGGCTACACGTAGCGTACGCAGACTGGGCTCTCAGTCTTTGGTCGTTACAGATAGAGAGTCCTGAAAGACGGAAGTATTAGGATAGGAGTTGGTTTTCTAGTTTGTTTTTGATTTGCCAAGTTCCTATACAAAGACATTTTTTTCTCTTCTTTCGTGTGTGCCTTGCGGTATCAGTTTGTGGTGTCTTCCCATTGGGAGAATATCATTTGTTGCCATTTTTTTGGTGGGAGATATTTGAGGATATTTGTTAGCTTTGGGATTTTTGGGATATTCATTGTTTGAGTATCTCTTTTGTATGTGTGAGTGGATAGGTATTTGTGGGTTTCTCGATCAAAATATATTGTGCTTGTAACTCTATGATATTCTAGTGAAATCCTAAATCGTTAATTCGTGTCATGTGGTCACTTACTTTTCTCACTGTCATATTTGTCCAAAATATTATGTTATGCATAAAAATTTCTATTTGTTCTTTGTAAAAGTTAGCTTGTTGTTTGGACACCAAATGAATCTCCTACTAGGATTAAAAAGCCACATAGGCGCATAAGTTCCACAATCGCAATGCATGCATTTTTCAAGCTTCATCATTCACAAATACAAATTTTGGCTTTTATCAACGTCTCTCTCGACAAATCTAGTCAAAAACATGGTTTTAAGGGTTTATTCCTACTCGTCTTCTTGAAGACCCCTCCAATTTCGGCCAATTTGGATCGAGTTTGTAGACAATAATATAAATTTTACCAACAAGTGTGTAAAATAGGTGGTAAGGGACTATTCGATGAGACTTGTGAGAAAACAACTGTGTTAAAAACTTGTTGCGAGAACCTCTACCGCCACTTGTGGTTCTACCCACTTAGTCTTGGGTTTTCAAAGTTGAGACATCACAATTCATTCGTATTATAAACTAGTGTGTAACCTATTCTTTGCATGGGTAGCTTTTTTTTCTCACTAAATTTATTGAATATGAGACATACTTATTTTATAAGATATATAATATGATATAAAAGTATTAATTGAAATATGAAAAGGTATTTCAATGTCATTTAATAATAAATTTAATTGCAAAACTTACAAATTAGTAAAATGAAGTTTAAAAGGTTGTCAATTAAGAAAGTAAGGAAACATTATATTTTTTATCATCGTACTATTCTCAGGTAACCGATTTGACTAACCAACTTTTCAATATCCCAATTTGACCAACCAACTTTCAATTTTGGTGCGATGTGGTCGTTATCGTTAACCCTCCATCCATTTTTGTTAACGGGGCGATGATGTGGCCATTTGTGTGATCTTTCTAACGATAAGTTAACAATAAGGGTCAAAAAATGATGTTTATGAAAAATTTGGGGCCCTATCTCAATCTTTAAATAAAATTTCTCTCTCAATCTCACAGTAATCTTACATAATCAATCTGGCGACTCATCCCCAAATCTGACCAATCCAAAATATAATAAAATAAAGTAGTTAAACATGAAATTGAAAGTAATTAAAGTCACTTTCCAATTGACCCAAACTTGAGACTTGACTGGTCAGAATTGAGTTCGTGATCAAGTGTACGTGTGTGTGTGAGAGAGAGAGAGAGAGAGAGAGAGAGTCTCAATCAATTTGTATATGTTGTTTTCCAATTTTAGATCTGGGTGCAATGTCAGATCTGGGTTTAGCTGTGTGTATGTGTGTCAAACCCAACTATGGCAAGGCCCCCCTTACAGCTTAGGTCATCGAAATCCAAGGCTGCTAGATTTTCTTTGAGTGAAGCAGGTAAGCGAAGGCTCTCTCTCTCTCTCTCTCTCTCTCTCTCTTCTTTGGGTGAAGCAGATTTTCCATAGCTGATTAGTTGCTTTAAGATACAGAGTGAGTGGGGTGGTGGTGGTGGCGGTGGATTTCGCAGCGGTAAAGGTGGAGGCTGCGATGGAGGTGAAGGTGGTGGTGGTGGATTTCACAGCGCTAAAGGTGGAGGCTGGTATGGAATTGAAGGTGGCTGGCGATGGTTTGGTGGACGCCATGAAGGTAGTGATCGTAGGACGGCGTCACTATCAAGTTGCTAAGCAGAAGATGTCTTTTTATTAAAGAATAATATATTTATTATTATTCTTGTTTATTTGTAATTAGTAATTAGTGGTAATTACCTTGTATAGTTCTTTTCTTATTATGTTACCTTCCTTGTATATGTTTCTTGTATCCTACTCCAAGTGTAACCCTAATTGTAATTTTCCCTATAAATAAGTATTCAATCAATGGAAAACTATGTCATTATTCTTAAACTTTTATTAGTTTCTACATGATATCAGAGCTTTGCTCCTAAAACCTTCATCTTCTTCCTGTAGTCGCCGCCCCTACCACCCTCCGCCATGGCTAACGGAAATTACTCGCTCACCATAAAAAACCCCCTTGACCCCACACAAACCTTTGACCTCATCAACATCTCTCACCACAACATCACCAAACTCACCTCCACAAACTACATCGCTTGGAAACTCCAAATTGAGGCCACCCTCATTGACTATGACCTCTACAAGTTTGTAGACGGCTCACACCCATGCCCGCCTCCCACCGTCCTAGCCAAGGATGCTCAATCATCCAAGGACGTTCCTGTCCCAACCCACATTACCAACCCTGGATCCGGCAAGACAAACTCTTGTTCGGTGCCCTTGTTGGTTTCCTCTCTGCTCCCCTGGTTCCTATGATTGAGTAGGCCGCCACTACTAGAGAAACATGGGAAACTCTGGCTCACACCTATGCTCGCCCGACTCGCGGCCACATCAAGCAGATTAAAGACTACCTCATGCGGGCATCCAAGGGCACTTAATCGATCTCCGACTACATGCAGTCAATCAAAAGTCGGGCATATGAACTCGCGGCTCTGGGCAAACCGCATGACCACGAGGATCTTATTGAGACCATCCTCGGTGGTTTGGATTATGACTACTGCTACATCATGGATGTGGCTGAAGGTCAGGATACTCCCATATCGTTTGATGAGCTCCATGAAAAACTCATCAATAGAGAACTACTCCTTAAGCAGTCACAGCCCGCGTCCTTCTCGCATCTTGTCTCTGCCAGTGTTGCTATCTTGAGAAACCACAGCTCGCATGCTCGGCACTCCTCGCAAGCTCGGGTAGCCCCCGCTCCACCTTGGCAACCCTCCCACCAGTCCTCGGCTTTTGCTCCCCGTCAACAACGACCTTATCTTGGTAAGTGTCAGGGCTATCACCAATAGGGTTACACGGTTACTCGCTGTCCCAACTTTAAATTGGTCGCCACCACATCTCTGCCCGCTGACTCCAACTCAGCCAGTAACTATGCAAGGCACCCATGGGCACACCTTCCAACCACAGCGGACACTGGGACTCCGGGCTGGCTTCTCGACGGTGGAGCTTCTCACCTTGTTACCAACGATCTTGGCAACCTCCATCTTCACTCCAACTATCCGGGCACGAATAACATGGTCATTGGTGATGGTACATGCCTCCATATCTCCAAAACTGGCTCTTCTATCCTTCCCACCCCTGCACACGCCTTTACTTTACAAAATGTCCTGTTTGTTCCTAGCATGAAACGCAATCTCATATCCATATCTCAATTTTGCATATCCAATAACATGTCTATTGAGTTCTTACTATCTTCTTTTCATGTGAAAGATCTACTGACAGGGCGAATACTACTGACCGGACAGTCTAAGGATGGTGTGTATGAATGGCCGACCATAGCTCCCTCTCCTCGCCCCTCTGCTTGTGTCAGTGTAGACACCCCAATTTCGTACCCGTGGTATGTGACATGACATGCGATATCGAGACCTGTTAAAACTTAACAAATGTCAAGTTACATGGTTTAAAAATGCAAAAGGAAAAGCAGGATGCATAAAACAGTAAAATCCAGGAGCCAAAATGTCAAAAAGAGGCATAAAATTGGAACCTGGCGCGGCGCCCACTTCATATGGGGGTAGCGCCCAATAGTGCTCAGTTTACTGTAGCACTTTGCTTTTGGTACACTCTATCAAGCACGGTACAAGCCGGTGAAGCACAAAAAGAAAAATCGAAATACCGAAGGGGTCCCCATCTCGGCCTATAAATAGAAGGCCTCGGCTTCAGAATTGAGGACGAGACATAGTTCACACACTTCATCGCACGCAGTTAAAAGACCACTTTCAGTTTACGCAGTGAGCGATCGTGAGAGAGAGAGCTCCCCTCCTCCAAAAAGCCTCGAAACTCTATCAAATCTCCTCCAAACTTAAATCCAACCTGTCAAAGTGAACCTTAGCCTCCCAGCTAGGATTCCACCCTATTTCCCCGGTCCAAAAATCTCAAAAAGAGCAGTTACTCTGCTCGAATCCAGAGGCCAAATCTACTAGAAGCAAGCAGTTGCTCTGCCCAATTTCCGCCAATAGCAAGCAAAACAACAGCAAAAACACAAGCAATTGCTCCGCCCGTTTCACGGTGCCAGAAAGCAACTTTCGGAAGCAGTTACTCTGCCCGAATCTCCACAACAACAAAAGACTCCCTCTCCCGGAAGGACAGAGCGAGCACACCCTAAGCCTTTAAGAGATTTTATTAAAAAAAAATGTTATTTTCAACCGACCCGATGTAAAAAATATAAGCAGTTATGCTGCCCGGATTTCTATAGAAAATAGCACTAAAAAAGTCATTATTATGGCCAAATATTTATAAATGTATTTGTAATTACTGGAAGGAAGCGGCTGCAAGTCTGTAATAGTATATATACAGATATATCTATTTAAATGCTTTATTTCATTTGCTAAATAAATATAATAAAAACATATTTTAGCCAAAAAATATTTTTGAGACCGAAAGGGCAAGTTGGGTGCCTAACACCTTCCTACCTCGTAACTTAGCCTCCGAACCCCTTTTTTACAAACTCTGGTTATTTTTGGTTTTTCTTCATTTCTCTTTAAAATAAAGATGACGACTCTGTTATAACATTTTGGATTACAGTGAGGCCCACAACATCTTTTTTTTGCACTTTTCCGTTTTCCCCTAAACAAGGGAAGATGGGAATGAAAAGGATGATGCACTTTCTGTATCTTGTTTTCCCCTAAACAAGGGAGGATGAGCTACGGGAAACCCAAAAGCACTCATAGTAATCCAGAATGAACCCAAGTCCACAGTGAGGCAGGGCATGTTCCCACGCGCCTTCGCAACATCTTTTTTTTTTTTTTTTTGCACTTTTCCGTTTTCCCCTAAACAAGGGAAGAGGAGAATAAAAAGGGTGAAGCGTTTTCTGTATCTTGTTTTCCCCTAAACAAGGGAGGATGAGATACAAAAAAATCCAAAGCACTCATAATGGACTAAAGCACACTCAGTGACCGAGACGTATTCAACGTGCTTTCGATAACACTCTTTTTGCACTTTTAATTTTGTCTTCCCCTAAATAAGAGAGGATGGAATGAAAAGAGTGATATCCTCCCACAACCCGCGTTCCTGTAAAAAAGGGAGCGCGGGATCCGGGAGCGTTCCGGGGCACTCACAGTGGCGACTCTGCTGGGGGACGTCGTTTTTAATTTAAAGAAAATAAAAATGGAGAGCTAGACTCAGTTTTCATAAAAAAAAAAAGAAGAAAAAATCAGTTTTCTTTAGTTTTCAGCTAAAATATGCTTATTATATTTCTTTGACATTTTAAATATTGCATTTTCATATATCTGTACATATATTGTACATAAACATTCACTTGCAGCAGTTTCATTCTGGATACCGTTAGAAATATATCAAAAAAAAAAAAAAAGATTTCCGGGCAGCATAACAGAAGGGCTGGGACTTTATTTTATTATTGCTTTATTTTTGCTTTATGTTCTGCTTGCTTTATTTTTATCGCGTAAAAATATGTAAATATTCTTTCATTCTGTCATTTTATTTTGGGGATTAGGACCAATATGTAATTAATAGGAATAGATAGATTCCCCGCTTTTCTTTCTATTTCTTGATCTGAATGGTTGCTTTCTCACGCTCAAACTAAAAAAGCTGAGAAAATCCACACAGAACAACAAGACAGACCATATCTGTTTTATTTACTGCTTTATATCTGGAAAAAAACATTTTACTGCTTTTTAGATACCGTACACAAGCACACGCACGTAGAAATATTCCGAACTGCTACCTTACACCATGATCAGCTTACCCCCTGCATCAGCCAACGTTAAATTGCATATAGTTTCTCAGGACACTTCATGGACCGATCGGTTTTTACATCTTTGAATCATTGGCCAGTCCCTGTGAAAATAAAAAGCAAACAAAAAAAAAAAAAGGGAACAAAAAGCAAAAAAAAAAAAAAAGAAAAGAAAAGAAAAAGAGATGAATAAAATATGTACACGGGCTGATCAATAATTTTCTGATATTCGACCTAGACCATTTTGAATGGTGGATCCTGGAAAGAGTATAGGCCCGTTGCCTGAGATCAGTCTGATCTTGGGGAGTCAAAAAACATGTGGAATACGAGGGTCCTATACTATGGAGAAAGTATCCATTGTTCCAGGAATAGTCCTGAGACTGTCAAAACAAAGCGGGTGTCTGTCCGATCAATTGTAGGGAAAACGAATAATAATAAAAAATATTAATAAAGGCACACTGTACTATAAGCCCAGAAAGCCTTCAGCCAACCCTTTCTGATGCCTTCAAACCCCTTTTCTTCAGAAACTTGGCCCGAGTTTGGAAAGGCAGAGATAGTACTGGCAGTTGATAAGGGATACATGCACAAAGATCAGATCAGAAAATATCGGGGTCAGGTCAGAAAAAGGTAGAATCAGTACAGAGGGTACAAATTTGAGTAGAATGTCCGCTAAAAATAAACAAACTATGGCTGGGACCATTAATGAGCAGAATGGTCTGGAATCAAAAAAAGAAACTCCTGAGTACGCACCTCCTTCTGGATTCGAAATCTGGCTAAAAATAGAATTGGATGGAAAAGGTAACAAACCAAGTGGTTGGTAAGCTTTTAGCAAATTTTGCAAAAACTCTCGCCACTATCTCTCAGTAAATCAAAATCATAGAGTTTGCTCCTGATGCTTCCCCCTTCCTGATATAAACTGTCTTGATACCACAGAAAACATCCTCTTCCAAGCTCCCAAAACTCAATCAGGTACTAGCTTTTAGCCGAAACCTAAAATTATTTCCCAAAGTGGTATTATTCCAAATGCTTATAACCTCAATCCACCACCTCCCCCCAAAACCAACCCTGAGCTCCTTCACCTAAATGCATGCTACCATAACCAGAAAAACTATCTTCCCCTTGATCCTTCAAATACCTATTCTCAGCAAAAGGCTCATGGAAACCTAACAGGAATGATTTGTGCACACGAAGAAGAACCTCCCTTAAATAGGAGCCCATGCAATCAAGTCCTAGCACAATATTCCCCGAAAGAAAAGACCCAACCCAGTTACTCAACCAAACCTCAGCCTGGTATTTTACCCAAACCAAAAGGAAGGAAGGAGCCAATCCCAAGGCATTATGATGAGTTACTTGCTCCAAGATTCGAAATCTTTCAAATATTATGGGCCCATGGGATGCTTAAACCCATTGCAAATTATCAGCGTTCCAACCCACTACCTGGCTCGTGGAATCACGCCCATTTTTGTGCATACCATCGTTGCAGTGGTCATCTCACCGACAAATGCTATGTGCTCAAAAATGCCATCCAGGACCTCATCGACAATGAAATAATCACGATGGCGGACACAAGGATTTTGGGAGCCAACCAATCAAAAAAGGTTTAAAGGTCGAAAAAAACTATTTAGCCAGAATAAAGGTGTTGTAAATATCCCCTTAAATAGAAGTAAAAGGAGTAGATAATGACTGTCTGGGAGACAGTTTTCTGGGGATGATAGTTGGATGCACAAGTTACGAAAAGCTCCCTGCTGAGTTTGAGTCTATTACTGATAAGCCTCTGCAGAATTGGTATACTACGAACGGCCCGCTCTTGACACCCGCAGATCTAGTGGACCGTTTCAGATATATTATTCCCCATCCTTCCTATAGCTTTACGGATTGGTCATCTACCGATCCGCCCCCTAAAGTTGAGGATCTCAAACCCCAGGTCCTCAATAATTTATATGTACAGTTTGCTAATAATGATAATCTAGATGTCTTCGCGTAATCCTTAGACGCATTAATTAATTTTGATAATGAGTCGTTTAATAGAATGGACCCAAAAGATAAGAATTACTTGCTTGAGCTCGTAAAGTCAGTCAAGCACCAAGAAAAACATCAATCAGCAACAGCAGATGAAGACTTGTCTGCTATCAACCTTGGGCTGAACAATGAAATTAAAGAAGTCAAAATCGGCAGCTACTTGCAAGGATCTGAAAGGGCAGCACTAATTGACCTCCTCAAAGAATTCGTGGACAACTTTGCATGGTCCTACGAAGATATGCCTGGACTGGATCCAACCATTGTTAAACACCGAATCCCCACTTATCCTGATGTTCGGCCAGTCAAGCAGAAACTCCACCGAATCAAACCAGAATGGTCGCTGCAAGTAAAATACGAAATCATGAAGCAGCTACGCGTCAAATTTATTCGGGTAGTTGAATACCCGATCTGGCTGTCAAATATAGTGACTGTTTCGAAGCCCAATGGAAAGGTTCGGATCTGCGTAGACTTCCGCGACCTCAACAAGGCGTCGCCCAAAGACGACTTCCCTCTACCCAACATCGATATTGTGGTAGACGCTGTGGCTTCTCACAAAATAAGATCCTTTGTAGACGGCATGCTGGGCTACAACCAAATCAAAATGGCAGCCGAGGACCAGGAAAAAACATCATTCACCACCCCCTGGGGAACTTACTGCTACACTGTCATGTCGTTTGGGCTAAAAAATGCTGGGGCTACATATCAAAGAGCCGCCACCGCCCTCTTCCATGATATGATCCATAAAGAGGTCGAAGTGTACGTAGACGACATGATCGTGCACTCCAGCGACGCCGACGGTGCCCATATCAAAGACCTTCGAAAATTCTTCGAAAGGTTAAGAAATCATCAGATGAAGCTTAACCCTACCAAATGCACATTCGGGGTTACCAAAGGCAAGGTCCTGGGATTCATGGTGACCGAGCAAGGCATTGAGATTGAGCCAGTCAAAATCAAAGCCATCATAAATATGCCACAACCAAAAACTCCAACAGAAGTGAAAGGTTTCCTGGGCCGGCTACAATATATCAGCCGTTTCATTAGACATCTGACCTACATATGTGAGCCCCTATTCAAACTCCTAAAGAAAAATACTGACCAAATCTGGGATGAAAAATGCTAGCTAGCCTTTGAAAAAATAAAAGCCTACCTTGCCAATCCACCAGTGCTAGCTCCTCCCCATACACATAAACCTCTCCTTCTATATTTAACCGTCACAAATACATCAGTAGGGGCTATGCTCGCTCAAGAAAAAGAAAATTCCTACATCGAAAATGCCATCTACTTCATTAGTAGGAAGTTGCAAGGAAGCGAGCTTAATTACTTAGCATTGGAGAAAAGCTGCACTGGTCTAGTCTGGGCAACCCAAAGGCTCAAAACCTATCTGCAAGCTCGATCCATTAGGCTCATCTCAAGAATGGATCCTATAAAATACATCTTCGGCAAGCCATTACTATCCAACCGACTAGCCAAATGGTCATTCCTCCTCAACGAGTTTGACATTACCTATGTCACGCTCAAATCTTTCAAAGGCAGCGTGATTACATGCCATTTAGCTGATCTACCTCTAGAAGCAGAAGATGCATCTGAGCCCAGCTTCCCAGACGAAGGTGTCCTGGAAATTGCCGATTATGACATCCAATGGCAAATGTTCTTGATGAGCGCAAGATTTCCACTAATTTTCTCGGGAATTTTATGTTATTTTGTGCTATTTTTGAATTAATTATGCTTTGGAAATATTATTATTTGTGTTTTTGTGCTTAATATAGGTTTCCAAGCATAATCGTGCTTTTATACGGTGTTTAGCACGAAGTTCGAGACAATTCCGGGCTTAAAAGTTGAATTAGAAATTATTTGGACAAAGTCCGTTAAGTCCGTCAAGAGATCCAAGGCAAAATCAGGCTAACGGAGGCTGAAAAAGCTGATGGAGGACAATTTTGCAAAGCCTGGGAGAATCAGGAAGGCGGCGCCAATTTCTGGAAGCTTAAGGGCACCGGAGAAATTAACAGAAAGTCAGGGGCAGCCGCCGCAATTGAATACAGGTCCCTGGCGCGTTGTCGCTTCCTGGCTGGCGCAACGTGGCGCAATCTGGCGCGCCTCCTCCACTAAGCGCGACCCGCGTCTCCTTGGTGGATCCTTCACAACCCGCGTCCTGTCCGGCCCATCCTGCTCCATCAGCCCACCATTCAACCCGCTCCCTCTCACATCTTTCACCCATTTCTCCAGCGGGTGACCTGCGTGCCCTCTCCTGGATACTCCTGACCCTGCCGCGACCCAGCCAATCTTTTTCTTTCCATTTCAGCCCCTAAAATCCTCCTGTTCTTCCTAAACTACCCCTGACTTACCTCCAGCTTTTGTGCCTTCTCCCTTAATACTCCCAGCCGGCCTTCATTTTGAAAAAAGTCCCCATTTGGGACATTGCTCCCAAATGGGGCACCAGCCTCCATAATTCCAAAATTTCAAATTTCTCAATTAACTGTCCAATAATGAAGGTTTGGAGCAACAAATCAAGTGTCAAGGATGCAATTACAAATGGTTTCAACCCCGAAACGCGATTCGCTCGGTTTAATTCTTCCTATCTCTATTTTAGATAGTTGTTATAATTTATTGGGTTGATTAATTTTGTAATTGAAGAATTGGTTTATGCTTAATTTAATTATGGAATGCAATTATTTTTCTATGTTAAATATAGTGTTTTAATTTAATTTATCTCTTTATTTAGTACACATTCATGTCGGTTATTATTTTGTGAATTTAATGCATTTAATTATTTAACCAATAATTAAATGATTTTAGAAATATTTAGGATCCGCGAGAGCTACCTATTTATTTCGGACCAATCAATTTAATAGTTGGTGTTTTGTGACACACACCGATAGCCAAAATGAGACTAGGTTTGACACGCGATCGAACCACCTTAGCCATTCGCGAGGTCGGGGAGGTTAGGGTTGACTATAAGATGCGAGAGCCCGTAGTTAATCAATTTTATTTGTCTCGGCTACCAACATGAATTGTAGAAAAATATAGAGAGTTTCTTTTTGCGAAGTATTACCCATGTGTTTGGTTATTATTGTGTGTTCTTAATGCTTTTGATGGCGTAGCGAACCATTAGATGATCACTAGAATTATAGGATAAGATGCGAGAGCCCGTCCTATTAATTCCGAAAATCACAATAATTGTTTACGTTACGTGAGACCGAGAGGAGATCGTGCGTAGATAGTCATTGGGTGCTTGGTTTGACACGCGGCTATTTTCTCCTATGTTATAAGAAGCGAGAGCCCGTAGCTAGGAGTTGTAGCTAGATTTGCTATACGTTGCGAGAGCCCGTAGCGAATAAAATAGTGCGCCCGACTACCAAGACTTGAGTTAAAGAAAAGCAGAAAGATAATTAAATTAAACACCGGCTAGACTAGAAATAATGCATTCCTATATTTTTATCTTGATTTGTTGTTGCCAAACCACCTCCGCGTTAGTGTAGATTTTAATTTCTTTCTAGGTTGTTCATATTTTTAGATTTTAATTCATTTTCCTTTCGCTCAAATATAATTAGTTAGCCTAATTTTGGTACTTAGTTGGAGTGAGAATTACACGCATTCCCTGTGGGATCGATAACTCGTACTTAGGTACACTTTATTACTTGATACGGCCGGGTAATCTTGCCCGAGTTGCGTTTTGCGCACATCAAGTTTTTGGCGCCGTTGCCGGGGAATGATTTAATTTTTGCTCCTATATGCTAATATCGATACCAAGCGAAACTGATTGTATTTTGAGCATGTTTTTTTAATTAGTTTATTTGCTTTTGTATTTATATGTTTTGTATATTGAGTCGCTTTTTGAAGCCCTCCCGAGTTTGTGGGTTTGTAGGGAGGTGTAAATAGTGTCCCCACACAAAAATATTTTCTTTTCTTTTTTTATTTCGATAATTGCATTTCTACTCTTTTCTTTTGAGCTTGATTTGATGTAGGGGTTAGCGCTTCATTGCAGAAGGTTGCTTGTTGAGATACTTGGAGTGGATCTTTTCGGCCCGGACATCATAAGGAATCAACTTTGAGGGAGTTTTCTTTCCTTTCTTTCTCCTTTTACTTTATGTTTAGGGAGTATGGTTGGATTAGTGAACTTTGAAAATTCTGAAAATCTTGTGTTTTATACGCCCCAAATTAATTATGCTTTGATCATTCTCATCTCTCCATTTTTGGCGCTCTTTGAGTTGTACTTGCATTATTTTCTTGGAGTCAATTTTGAGATTACTATATGCATAGTTGAGGATATGTTTGTGATTCATATGGTAGCATCACCTCATTCATGATAAATATTGCCCAAGTATTTGTTAGAAATATTTTTATGCTTTGCTTTAGTGATGGTTGTGCATGTCTAAGAGTATCATTTTGTGAGTCTAAATACCGAGAGTTATATGTTGATGATTAAATGCTTGGTTTGGGCATGTGTGTATGACAAGAGTATGATATAGGCCATCTTTGGACCGTTTGTGCCTTTCTCTATCCTACCATTTTATCTCACAAAAATCCTTAGTGTCCCCGTTGAGCTCATTTAAAGAATGGCGTGTGCCTAGAGCACACAATGACCCCCATTCGACTTCATTTCTTACACACGCATTATCTTATCCCGTGAACCTATACACTTTAGCTGTCGCCCTTCAAGAGAGCATGATTTGGAATGATTTATTTTATTTTTGTAATCTTGTTGGGAAGTGTATGCTTCATGAAGGTTGTGTGTTTATTAATGTTAATGTTGGGAATTTGAAAATTGTTGTTGATTGGTGGTGGAAAAAAATGAAAAGAAAAGAAAAGAGCCCCCTTGGAATGCATTGAAAAAGAAAGAAAAGAAAAGAAAAGAAAATAAAGGGTGGCCACAAAAGAAAAAATATATATGCCATTGTTCTTAATTTTCTCAAGGAGATATAAGGATGGTGTTTAATTGTTTGTGGTAGATGAGATACTTTTTCAACCCAAAGTTTAACGTTTAAGGGGTTGTTGAAGTGAGGTTATGGTATTTGAAGAGTTGTGCTTTCATGAAGCTTGTCATTATGTGAAGACTTCAAATTCTTTGCTCTCTTGACTTGCTATCTTATCCTTCATTTGTAGCCCGAACCTTGGCCGAACATTACAAGCTTGAAAAGTCCTATTGATATTGTCATATCGCGTGTTCTTGCCTTGCTTTGTGAAAAATAAAATAAAATATTTGGTTGATGACTCTTTCGGTTTGACTTGCATTTGGTAATTCGGTTGGCCGTTCAATCTAAGCTAGAGCATTGCTACCGTTTGGGTAAAGAAAAAAATGTTTTATGGTATGAATGATTGTTTGATAGCATATGAATCAATTCATACCTCTATTATGCATGTTTATAATCTTTTGGTTGATCTCCAAAATGGTAATGCTTGTGGGATCTTATTTGAGCGCCACCTTCATTTCATGTTGTTCTCGAGCATTTCCATAATTCATTTTCTTTGCTCGGGACGATCAAAGTTTAAGTTTGGGGGTGTGATGAGCGCAAGATTTCCACTAATTTTCCCGGGAATTTTCTGTTATTTTGTGCTATTTTTGAATTAATTATGCTTTGGAAATATTATTATTTGTGTTTTTGTGCTTAATATAGGTTTCCAAGCATAATCGTGCTTTTATACGGTGTTTAGCACGAAGTTCGAGACAATTCGGGCTTAAAAGTTGAATTAGAAATTATTTGGACAAAGTCCGTTAAGTCCGTCAAGAGATCCAAGGCAAAATCAGGCTAACAGAGGCTGAAAAAGCTGATGGAGGACCATTTTGCAAAGCCTGGGAGAATCAGGAAGGTAGCGCCAATTTCTGGAAGCTTAGGGGCACCGGAGAAATTAACAGAAAGTCAGGGGTAGCCGCCGTAATTGCATACAGGTCCCTGGCGCGTTGTCGCTTCCTGGCTGGCGCCACGTGGCGCAATCTGGCGCGCCTCCTCCACTAAGCGCGACCCGCGTCTCCTTGGTGGATCCTTCACAACCCGCGTCTGTCGCCCATCCCGCTCCATCGCCCACCATTCAACCCGCTCTCTCTCACATCTTTCACCCATTTCTCCGGTGGCCTGCCCTCTCTGGATACTCCCGACCTCCAATCTTTTTCTTTCCATTTCAAGCCCTAAAATCCTCCTGTTCTTCCTAAACTACCCCTGACTTACCTCCAGCTTTTGTGCCTTCTCCCTTAATACTCCCAGCCGGCCTTCATTTTGAAAAAAGTCCCCATTTGGGACATTGCTCCCAAATGGGGCACCAGCCTCCATAATTCCAAAATGGATAAAATAATTTTTTGGTCCCTGAACTATACCAATTATATGCGTTTGGTCCTTGCACTTTTTTTGTAATGTATTTGGTCCTTAATATATGGTTTTGTTAAGAGATTAACTCGACGGGTTACCGCCACTTTTGCCGTTAGATTTTTTGAAAACCCAATTTTACCCTTAGTAATGTTAGTGGTTTAAAATAAGAAAATAAAAATGAAAAAGAAAAAAGAAAAAGGGACAACATACTTTGCGACACGAATTGCTTCCCTATCGACGCCGCATCCAAATGGAGTCAACATTATCAACAACGCCGACGACGATTTCCGCCATTTCAAAAACCTTAAACTCCAACTCCACTACCTTTTAATCTCTCACCTCCACCGCCATTATTCGACTACCCGCTCTTCTCAATCCATCATCCGTCGCTTTCTTCGACTCTACATTGACCGCTGGATTTCACCCGAGCAATTTCAATTCCGCCGCCTTCGACAGGGGTTGGCTCTTTCCTCCTGGTTGGTGTCAAACGTGACCAAGAAGGGGTCATCAAACTGGAAATAAAGAATCGACGACGATGATGGTTCATGGAGCCTCGCCTAGTTCGCATCGATTGAAAACCTAGTTCGTCGCATTGGCTCAACCAGATCACGATCAGCGACAAATCGTCCAATTACCAGGGCGAGTATGTTAGGTCATTTCATGACCCGAAGACTCTCCACACCTCCACCTCTCCCGCATCTTCCTCACCTCCCGGATACATCATCGGTGGATGGTGATGCTCCATCCGCACCATAGCCGGGGGACTCTCAATTGTAACAATAGGCGGCGAAGGTGACAACCTCCGGAACCGAAACCTCCAAAACGCCTCCTCCACCACAATCACAAGCGATTTCGCCCGGTGGACCTCCTTTTCACCAACAAAAGAAAATCAAAGGAATAAATGACAATCACGTTGGATTTGTTGGTCAAAAAGGGAAAAGGGTAAAATTGGGTTTTCAAAAAAATCTAACTAAGTGACGAACAATCTCTTAACAAAACCCTATATTAAGGACCAAATACATTACAAAAAAAGTGCAGGGACCAAACGCATATAATTGGTATAGTTCAGGGACCAAAAAATTATTTTATTCTTCCAAAATTTCAACATTTCTCAATTAACTGTCCAATAATGAAGGTTTGGAGCAACAAATCAAGTGTCAAGGATGCAATTACAAATGGTTTCAACCCCGAAACGCGATTCGCTCGGTTTAATTCTTCCTATCTCTATTTTAGATAGTTGTTATAATTTATTGGGTTGATTAATTTTGTAATTGAAGAATTGGTTTATGCTTAATTTAATTATGGAATGCAATTATTTTTCTATGTTAAATATAGTGTTTTAATTTAATTTATCTCTTTATTTAGTACACATTCATGTCGGTTATTATTTTGTGAATTTAATGCATTTAATTATTTAACCAATAATTAAATGATTTTAGAAATATTTAGGATCCGCGAGAGCTACCTATTTATTTCGGACCAATCAATTTAATAGTTGGTGTTTTGTGACACACACCGATAGCCAAAATGAGACTAGGTTTGACACGCGATCGAACCACCTTAGCCATTCGCGAGGTCGGGGAGGTTAGGGTTGACTATAAGATGCGAGAGCCCGTAGTTAATCAATTTTATTTGTCTCGGCTACCAACATGAATTGTAGAAAAATATAGAGAGTTTCTTTTTGCGAAGTATTACCCATGTGTTTGGTTATTATTGTGTGTTCTTAATGCTTTTGATGGCGTAGCGAACCATTAGATGATCACTAGAATTATAGGATAAGATGCGAGAGCCCGTCCTATTAATTCCGAAAATCACAATAATTGTTTACGTTACGTGAGACCGAGAGGAGATCGTGCGTAGATAGTCATTGGGTGCTTGGTTTGACACGCGGCTATTTTCTCCTATGTTATAAGAAGCGAGAGCCCGTAGCTAGGAGTTGTAGCTAGATTTGCTATATGTTACGAGAGCCCGTAGCGAATAAAATAGTGCGCCCGACTACCAAGACTTGAGTTAAAGAAAAGCAGAAAGATAATTAAATTAAACACCGGCTAGACTAGAAATAATGCATTCCTATATTTTTATCTTGATTTGTTGTTGCCAAACCACCTCCGCGTTAGTGTAGATTTTAATTGCTTTCTAGGTTGTTCATATTTTTAGATTTTAATTCATTTTCTTTTCGCTCAAATATAATTAGTTAGCCTAATTTTGGTACTTAGTTGGAGTGAGAATTACGCGCATTCCCTGTGGGATCGATAACTCGTACTTAGGTACACTTTATTACTTGATACGGCCGGGTAATCTTGCCCGAGTTGCGTTTTGCGCACATCAGTTCTTCGACGGAGCTGCCAACAAAAGGGGCTTTGGCATAGGAATCTTGTTAATTGATCCAGCAGATTCCGACACTCCGCTGGCCATAAGATTGGAGTTTGAATGCTCAAACAACACTGCTGAGTACGAGGCCTGTATTGTTGGTCTAGAAGAGGCTCTCCGAAAAGGAGCCAAAGACTTGGAAGTCTATGGGGACTCCACTCTAATCATAAACCAAGTCGAAGGGAAGTGGAAAACCTAGGATCCCCGGATGCAGCTCTATCATGCCAAACTGACAGTACTAGCCAGCGAATTTGACAATATCTCGTTCCACTACTTGCCACGAGATAGAAATCAATTCGCCGATGCCTTGGCCACTCTAGCATCATTGGTCCAGATTCCCACATAAATCAATGTCCAACCATTTATAGTTGGGAAAAAGGTCATTCCGGCCTACTGTTTCAGAATTGATTCTGCTCTTGAAAAGGACAATGAGCTCTGGTATTCAGACATCATGAATCTGCTTCAGAAAGGAGTTTATCCTCCCAGCCTAGACAAAAGGGGGAAAGTCTCTCTATGGAGATGGGCATCGCAATTTGTAATCAGCGGAGGTAGCCTGTACAAAAGGCACTACCAGGGTCTAAATTTATTATGCGTTGATCAGGCCAAAGCTGAGCAAGTCATGGACTAGATTCATGGTGGTACTTGTGGGCCACACATGAACGGACATATGCTAGCAAAGAAAGTCATCCGACAGGGGTACTATTGGAGTACACTGGAAATTGATTATATCCGGTGCGTACGTCACTGCGACAAATTCCAGTGCTTTGCAAATCTACAGCACGTGCCCCCACATATATAATACAACTCCACAGCCCCCTGGCCCTTCTCAACTTGGGGAATTGACGTCATATGTCAAATACATCCGAAGGGATCCAACGACCATGAATATGTCCTGGTAGCTGTCGACTACTTCACAAAGTGGGTGGAGGTCTCTTCTTACAAAATACTGAATGTTCGAAAGGTGTTCGAATTCATCAGGACCAATATCATATATCGATACGGGGTACCTTTCAAAATCATCTCCGACAACGGCACACACTTTGAAGGGGACGTGAATCGTCTACTCGACGAGTTCAAATTCCAAAGGCATAAATCCTCCCCATATCGACCACAAGCAAATGGTGCCATTGATGCAGCCAGCAAAACGCTGGAAAATATCATCAGAAAGATGGTTGACATGGGAAGAGACTGGCCAGAAAAATTGCCGTTAGCCCTTTGGGGCTATCATACTTCAGTCCGTACACCCATTGGGGCTACCCCCTATTCTTTAGCCTATGGCATGGAGATTATGCTACCCATTGAGATGGAAATCCCATCATTAAGAGTGATGATGGAATCAGACGTATCTGAAATTGACTAGGTCAAACAACGCTATGAAGAATTAGCCTTGGTCGACGAACGACGACTACTAGCCTTGGAACATAACACGGGCATATCAAAAACGAATAGCCCGAGCATTCAACAAAAAGGTCAAAGACCGCGACATCCAAGTCGAGACCTGGTGCTTCGCGAGAAACCCCTAGTTATGTTGATATTAGGGGAAAATGGAAGTCTCCCTGGATGAGACCAAACATTGTCAAACAGATCCGGTAAGGAGGTACGGTGCTCCTCACCAATCAAGATGGGGAAGATCTTGTTCAGCCCTTCAACCTCGACAAGCTCAAAAGGTACTATGCGTTAGCCGACAAATAATTATCTTGCAATTTGGTTCCCTCTCCAACTCGCTAGGTTGAAAACTCGAAAGGGCAGCCTAGGAAAAAGTTAGAGCACAAAAAAACGAGACAACAAAAGGAGGAATAAGGGCTCGCTAGGTTGAAAACCCGAAAGGGTAGCCTAGGCAAAAATTAGAGCATAAAAAAAAGAGAAGAAGAAAATCAGGAGAAAAGGAGAGGGAATGCAATTTCCGAATCCTCATCATCTGACCTCTGGCCTGCCAAAGTCTTCAGCATATTCAAAAAGTGTTCTTGACTAACTAAAGAGAAAAACCACTACAAAGCTCGCATAAAACATCAAAATATAACATAATATAAGTCTATAAGGTGCAACTTAGGAATAAGTGTCTAAGACATTTAAGATTAGCATTTATTTTTGTACATTTGTCTATATACATACTATATGCTACATATATCCCCTGTTCCCCCCAACTATCCTCTTTATTACAGCTTAGCCTCAGAACGGTCCATCAGCGTCTACGACGTCCCAGCCGAGACCATATACTTCTGCGAGGTACAGAAGAGGCTCCAGTCTCACCAGCGTGAGAGCCACCAGAAGTGTCCTCGTCCTCTTCATCATCAGCATCGCCGTTGTCTTTGACAGCAGGACGACTTGGGCCAGTGCCATCACCTCTATGGGCAGTACTCCGTCTGCCAGCCTGAAGAGGATCAGCCTCATCTGCCTGCCTGGGATTGCTCCGCCGGCTTGCATTACTCAATCGGGGAGGCGCATTACTAGGACTCGCCTCATTTGGATCGGGAGCCATCCGGGCGCCAATGCCATGCACTCATCGAAAGTCCTCCTGCAGAGCCTGAGGGACTATCAGCCCCGAGCTTTCCAGATCCTCGCCAATTTCCATTAGGCGAGCGTCTAAGCCACTGTTCACTCGTCGGCCCAGCATTCGTCTCAGTACATGCCTGATGACACAGGAATGCCCCTCAGCAGCCACCAGAACCCATGATAGGTATTCATGGGACAAAAGTATATACTCAGAAAAGGCGTAAGCTGCCTCCCGCAAATCAAAGTCGAGCTGCCACATGTCCCGGATAAGCTCACCTATGTCCATATTCATTTGCAGCTCCTCAGTCAGAGGATGGATCACATATGGGATAACCTGCTCCCTGCCAAACTGGCGAAGGACCCTATACGCCAGATAGAAAGTGGTTTGCTCAAGACCCGACAAAATGACCTGGGCATGGACCCCAGTAAACATAAAGAAGCTGCGGATCCGCCAATGGCTTACAACCCAGATGATTTCCAGTCATGCTCCGAAAAGTTGGTCTGATGATAATGGCCGATGCGCAAGAAATACTCAATCCAGTCATGGTCCGAAAAGTTGGTCTGATGATAATGGCCGCTTTCGCCGCGAAAGCCATAGCTCCCGGGATCATACATTCCTCCCATCGGCACTGGGCCCATCACCCAGTTAAAATGCTCCTCCAGCCACATATGAATCAAAAGAGGGCTATCGGAGGGAAACATTTCATCACCAGACGCAAAGACATCCAGGCTAAACAAGGTTTCAGCCAAAATAACCAGGATGATATTTACCCGGTCCCGAGCTCTGCAGACTGTGTCCACGACCGCACATCTATAAATCCGGGTCGGCCCACCAGAAGGTACCGTCCCATGAGGTAAAGAAAAAGAGCAGCCAACCGACGCCGCAAATAGACCGTGTCATCTTCCCTATACTCAGTATAAGCACCGGGAAGCACAGCCAAATTGAAGTTGACTCCGTTATAAAAACCCGGAGTAGCCTCGCGGGTGTAGACACCCCAATTTCGTACCCCAGGTATGTGGCATGACATAAAATATCAAGACCTGTTAAAACATTAACAAATGTCAAGTTACAGGATCAAAAATGCAAAAGGACGAAGCAGGATGCGCAAAAGGATGAACTGCAGGGACCAAAGTGCACAAAAAATGGGAACTTTGAAAACTAGGCGCCACCCACATCAAAATTGGGCATGGCGCCCAATTTCACTTTCCAGCGCCCAATTTGGGCTTCATTGCGCCCAGTTTCTTCAATGATGCACTGTAGACTTGCCGTAATGTGCAATGTCTCCCGCGGCTGGTACAATTCTCCAATGCACAAGGAAGGAAATTTAATTCCGTCGATGTCCCTTATCCAGCCTATAAATACTGGCCCCCGGCTCCTCATTCAGCACACCTTTCATCGATAAAAAAATCTCCGCGTTCTCGTTACGCTGGAGAAATAGAGAGCGAAGTGAGATAGTGAGCGATCACCTCAAAAAGCCTCGAAACCCTGCCAAACCTCTTCCAAACACAAAACCAACCGGTAGAAGTGAGCCTTAGCCCCCCAGCTAGGTATCCACCCTATTTCCCCGGTCCAAAAATCGTGGAAAGAGCAGTTTGCTCTCCCCGATTTAAAGGCCAAATTAGCCGAAATAAGCCCTTATTCTCGCCTCGATTTCGCCTACCTCAAGCCAACAAACAACCAAACACAAACAAGCATTTCCGCCCAAATCCCAAGGCCAAAAGTAACTTTCGAGCGGCCACTGCCCGAATCTTCACAACACTTCACAACACAAAAAAAAAAAAAAGACTCCCTCTCCCTAAAGGACAGAGCGAGCACACCCTAGGCCGTCAGTAAGTTTTATTTAAAGTTTTTATTTGTAAAAGTATTATTTCCAATCCGGCCCAATGTAGATATATAAGCAGCTGTGCTGCTCGGATTTTTAGTTACGAAATAGTACTAAATATAGCCGTTATTATGGCCAAATATTTTCAAGTATATTTGTAATTATTAGTAAAGAGACAGTTGCAAGTCTGTAAATAATGTAGACACAATGGATGTATTTGTAGGCAGTTAATGCTTTATTTATCTGTTAAATAAATATAACAAAAAGCATACTTTAGCCAAAAACTGTTTTGAGACCGAAAGGGCGAGTTGGGTGCCTAGCACCTTCCTAACTCGTAACTTAGCCTCCGAACCCGTTTTCATTATCTCTGGTTTTCTTTTTGGTTTTGCTTTATTTATTCCTTAAAATAAAGATGACGACTCTAAAACATTTTGGATTCAGTGGGGCCTCGCAACATCTCTCCTTGCACTTTTCCGTTTTCCCCTAGAAAAGGGAAAATGGGAATGGAGAGGTGATGTATTCCTATGTCCTGGTATCCCCTAAACAAGGGATAACTTGACGTAAAAAACCCAAAGCACCCATAGAGATCCGAGATAGGCCATAAGGCTATTTTCATAAAATCCATAGTGGGGGCGCTGCAACATTTCTTCCTTGCACTTTCACGTTTTCCCCTAAAAAAAGGAGAATGGAAATAGAAGGGTGATGCATTCCTATATCCTGGTATCCCCTAAAAAAGGGATAACTTGACATAGAAAACCCAAATCTCCCATATTGGATCAAAATCCACTAAAGGCAACCGAGGCGCATTCCAACGCGCTATTCGACAGCACTCATCTCGCACTTTTGATTTCGTCCTCCCCTAGAAAAGGGAGGGTGGAACGAGAGCAGTGGATGTCACCGCATCCGCACGTACGTGCACCCCTAAAATAAAAATGACGACACTGTTGGGGAGATCATTTTTATTTTAATAAATAAAAATGGAGGGCTAGACTCAGTAACCAACACTTTTTTTTTCTTTTGTTTCTGGCTAAAGTATGCTTGTTATATTAATTTAAACATTTGAATATTGCGTTCCTTTAACATCCGTGTCTATATTTGTGGATATGATCCTCCATCTTGCAGTAGTTTCATTTCAAACACTATTACGGATATACTTGAAAATATTCGTATTTTTCAAAAAAAAATATATATATATATATATATATATATATATATATGCAATAATTTCCTGTGCAATAGACAACAAAAGGGCCGTGGCTTTATTTTTAAAATCTCTTCATTTTCGGCCTATATATTATTTTATTCTGCTTTATTTTCATTCCGCAAAATATACATATATGCATTCATTCTGTCATTTTGGGGATTAAGACTCATTTGTAATTAATAGGGATAGATAGATTCCCCACTTTTCTTTCTATTTCTTGATGATATGCTTGCTTGCTCGCGCTCAAACTAAAAAGCCGAGAAAATCAACAAATAACAGCAAGACATGCTATATCTGTTTTATTTTCTATTTCTATATCTGATTTTTTTTTTTGTTTTTTAGATGCCGCACACACGCGCACATGCATATAAATATATTCCGAACTGCTACCCTACACCATAGCCAGCCTACCCCCTGCATGAGCTAACGTTAGACTGCATATAGATTTTCAGGACACTTCAAAGACCGACCGGTTTTTGCATTTTAAATTGTGGGTCTGCCCCATTTAGAAAAAAATTGTGCACAAGTCAAAAAAAAATTTCTGCGCAAGTAAAAAAAAATATTCTGCGCAAGTCAAAAAAAATCTGCACAAGTCAAAAAAAAAAATGTGCGCAAGTCAAAAAAAATGTGCAAGTCAAGAAAAAAATATACACTGGGGCTGATTTATTATTTTCTAATGCTCGATTAAGACCATTTCGAATGGTGGATCCTGAAAAGAGTATAGGCCCTTCGCCTGGGATCAGTCCGATCTCGGGGAGTCGAAAGGCAGGTGGAATACGTTGGTCCTATACTCTGGAGAAAGAATCCACTGTTCCAGGAAAAGTCCTAAGACTGTCAAAATTAAGCAGGTGCTTATCCGATCAATTTGTAGGGATAATAATAATAATAAAATATACTAATAAAGGCACGCTGTACTCCAAGCCCAGAAAGCCTTCAGCCAGCCTTCTGATACATCCAAACCCATTTTCCTCAGAAACCTGACCCGAATTTGGAAAGGCAGAGACAGTACTGGCCGATTGGTACGGGAAACAAGTGTAAATCGTAATGTATCGTAAACAGATCGATAAGGGCGTAAAACGCCTCGGAGAGGTACGATCCGCAAGATGGCACAGTAAAGTGAATAAAATCGCCATGGGTACAGATGGGCCTGTGGTATGCTCGACTCCAAAGAATGCAACAGTGGCTAGACCAAAATTTGGGTGCAACTACCGATCGTATAATGAGCCAAATGGCTAATCTGTACAAAGCTTGAAATCTAGTGGTGAGGTAATCTCTTCCCCTCAGCCCCCAAGAAGCATCAACCTCACATATGCCTCCAAATCCAAACCCTCACCAAACACTAACCCACCAAACACCGCTACTCCAAATCCTAACCTCCACCAACTCCCTACTTTCAAATGTCAATCCTTACCCATCCTACCCTCCATATCCTATCCCAAACACCAACATTCCCCAGAGTCCAAATGACCTCCCTTTTCCCATAATCAACCCACTCCAAAACAGCCCACATATGGATCCCCAAAGCTATAACCCGTCGCCAAGTTACTACCTACTTACCTTTCGATGATCCTGGCCTCCCAGCCGAATTTAAACCTTCCAAAATCCACCATCCTACACTACCCAAAATCCATATCCCACCAATAACCCACCAGCCCAAAACCCGTATCCCGCCAATAATCCACCAACCCAAAAATCTCTATCCAAATTAATCCCTATACGCCCAAAATCCATATCCACCCAAAACCCTCGTGATCCCGCAAATCATCCACTGTACCCAAAACCCATATCCAAATCCAAAATCCTTACCCAACTCAAAATCCTATCCAACCCAAAAAATCCACCGGCTTACATTGCTCAAAACCTATATCCAAATTTCGAAATCCATACCAAACCAAAATCCGACCTGTAATCCATACCCAACCCAAAAATCCTTACCCAACACCACAGCTTTAAATTAACTTTTCCTAATCCGCGTCAGCATATACCTAAATCCAACTCCCACCACCAAAATGGAGGCCGACATGGAAAACATGAAACCATGATGCTCAAACTTCTCAACAAATGGAATTTTCTACGCTGGCACCGGCATTACAACCTTCAAATAGTATCGCCTTTCAAAGTTCAAAATGCCCGACATAGAAAAGTTTGATGGGGACCGGATGCCCTATATCCCATCTAAAATCCTATTCCACCGGTATGCGGATCAAGGGGAGCTAGCTTTGAAGCTATGGCTTCCAATTTTCACCTCACCAGTATGGGACGCCAAGCAATGGCCGATGTTGTTAGACAAGAGCACTCAATACTCGGGACCTGATAGCCGAGGAATTTCTCAAAGGTATAAAGACAACACTAGCCTGTAAAAAAGAGACCTCGAGTCACGCACCAAATGGAGAAAGAAACATGTGCCGAAGCTTGCAAAGTGGAAAAGAAAGTTGGCCCAAACTTTGGACTGCACTGATCCGGCCGAGTCATGCCGATGTTCATCAAAAACCTCC
>CM028381.1:29984122-30031514 GCA_013146195.2 Codonopsis lanceolata | reverse complement strand
CAAATAACAAGCTCTTATACAAGGTCCGAAGCCCGGGCCAGGAGGTGAACTCTTCCCCTAGCCCCCCAGAAGCATCAACCCCCCCACGTGCCTCCAAACCCAACTCCCAGCCCAAATACTAACCCACCAAATATGGCCACTACCCCAAATTCCAATCCTCCACCAAGTCCCTACTACCCAAATATCGCCCCCACCCGTCTTATCCTTCATATCCTTCCCCAAGCACCAAAATTCCCAAAGCCCAAATGACCTCCCTTTTCATAACCAACCCACCTGCAACACCCCACATATGGACCCATAAAGTTATAACCCGCCGTGCCAAGTTACCACTTATTTACCTTATAATGATCCCGTGCCAATTTAAACCATCCAAAATCCACCTACCCAAAATCCACCAACCCAAAATACATATCCTACCCAAGTTCCACGCTTCGAGAATCCTTATCCAACCCGTAATCCTTATCCACCCAAAATCCGTATCCAAATAATATCCATATCCGTAAAATCCTTACCAAATACGCGACGAAATTAACTTAACCCTTCTAATCCGGCGATATATACCAAAGTCAACTCCCCGAAGCCACGAAATAGAGGTACGTGGAAAATATAAAGGCCATGGTACTCGAGCTTCTCAGCAAGGGAATTTTCTACGCCTTATTACAACCTGCGGCGGTATTGCCTTTCAAATTCAAAATACCGACATAGAAAAATTTGATGGAATGGATGCCCATATCCCACTTAAAATCTTATTCCACGGCATGCAATCAAGGGGAGCTAGCTTTGAGCTATGGTTTCCAATTTTCACCTCACCATAAATTACGCGAATAATGGCTAATGTTGTCGATAGCAACACCATGAATACGTGGGACGGATAGTGAAGTGTTCTGGAAAGGTACAAAGACAACACCGATCCCGAAAATAGAAGGGACCTTGAGTCGTGCGCGGATGGAAAAACATGTCTTTGGAGTTAGCGATCGAGGTGAAAAAAGTTAGCTCGGACCTTTGACGGACGATCGGGCTGATGATGAAATGTTCATCAAAACCTCCGACCCGTTTACGGAACATGCGGTACAGCTTCCATACACAATTTTAAAGTAATAGTGAGAAGATATACTCTGACGACACAATTACAAGTCAATACGCCTCCTAGCTCTTCCGTTACTCTAAAGTGGAAGACACGCAACCACACCTCGCAGACCAATCACAATGTGGTAGGAAATGCATTAGCCACTTTTCCCCGCCCAAAGTTATGGCACTGCTCCATGGTCTTATGGAGAGGACAGGCCAACACGCCGAGGGAATAATGACCCGAACATAAATTTCTTAAATCGAACCGACATTATGATGAACCGCAAGCCTCCCAGTATGTGATCCTGCAGGGGCTAATGGCACAAGGAGTGTTAAAGCCTATGGAAAACTATAAGCCACCAAACCCCTTTCGCCAGACTCGAATCATGCCCCGCATCGTGAATATCATCACCGCAGGTGAAGGGCACCTCACCGATAAATGTTATATACTCGTAGATGCTATCCAGATCTTATACGATAAGGTTATTGAAAAGCCTCATCCCGTAACAAATATAGTCAATAACCCTCTACCTCAAATCAACATGATTGAGGTTGATGAAAACTTCCCCGGTATGTACATAGGGAGAGGTACCGATTACGAGAAGCTCCTCGGAGTTTGAGTTCATTTCTAATAAGCCTCGCAAGTAGTATACCACCCATCGCCCACTTTTGACGCCCGCAGATCCGTGGACCGCTCGGATATATTACCCATATTCCTTTCCCTAGCCTTACGGATTGGTCATCTACCGATCCGCTCCCTAAAGTTGAGGATCTCAAACCCCAGATCCTCAACAATGTAATAAACCCTGTACGGTTTGCTTTTAATAATAATCTAAAAGTCTTTGCTTATTCCTTTTTTGCACATACATTAAAAGACGCATTAAATAATTATAATAATGAGTCATTTAATAGGACCCAAAAGAAAAAATTATTTGTTTGTGCTTGTAAAGTCGGGCTGAGCACCAGAACAACATCATTCATCGACAAAGAATCAAGACCGGTCTACTATCAACTGGGCTGGACAATGAAATCAAAAGAATCAAAATCGGCAACTACCCCGCAAGGCTCCAAAAGAACACCACCCACGAATCTCCTCAAAGAATTCGTGGACATACTCACCTGGTCCTATAAAGATGTGTCGGGGCCAGATCCAGCCATAGTCGAACACCGGATCCCCGTATATCCGGATTTCGGCTAATCAGACAAAAGCTCTGCCGTATCAAGCCAGAATGGTCACTACAAGTTTAAGAAGAAATCATGAAGCAGCTGCACGCCAACTTCATTCGGGTAGTAAAATACCCGACCGTCTGGCCCAATATAGTGACCGCCCCAAGCCCAACAGAAGGTCCCTGCGAAGACTTCGCGACCTCAACAAGGCGCCGCCCAAAGATGACTTCTTTCTACCCAATATCAATATTGTGGTAGATGCCGTTGTCGCCACAAAGTCGATCCTTCGTCAACGGCATGGGCTATAATCAAATCAAAATGGCAGAGAAGACCAAGAAAATACCTCATTCACCACCTGGGAGACCCATCGCTATCATGTCATGTCGTCTGGCTAAAAATATTGGGGCTACTTATCAAAAGGTCGCCACCACTCTCTTCCGCGATGTGTCAGATATTGTCAAAGAGATCCTGTCAGAGATGTCGTACTTCTCACAAGCCAGAAAGAAAAGACCTTGTTCATCCCTCCAATCTCAACGAGCTTAAAAGGTATTAAGCTTGAGACATCCTATTCGGCAAGTGCTTCCTCTCCACTGCTAGGTCGAAACCTCGAAAGGGCGGCCTAGACAAAAATTAGAGCAAAACAAAAAAAAAAAAAAGGGAGAAATATAGGGCTCAAGTGAAAACCCGAAAGTGGCGGCTAGGCAAAAGTTAGAGCAAATAAAAAATGAAAAATAAAAAAATAAAAAAGGAGAAATAAGGGCTCGCTAGGCTAAAAACCCGAAAGGGCGACCTAGGCAAAAGTTAGAGCAGATAAAAAAAATAAAAAATAAAAAAGGAGAAATAAGGGCTCGCTAGGTTGAAAACCCGAAAGGTCAGCCTAGGCAAAAGTTAGAGTCAAATACAAAATATATATCAGGAGAAAAGGGGAGGGAAAGCATTTTTTGAAACCTCGATATCCTACCTCCGCCTTCTTGAGATGCAAGGGGCTCGACCGATTTAAGAAAAAGAAAAAAAACCACGATAGGAAGCTCGCAATAAAACACTAAAATATAAAAATTTCAGGTCTTAAGGTGCAACTTAGGAATAATTGCTAAAGAAATTTAGGTTATACATTAATTGCATGTACATATCTATTGCTTATATCCCCCCTTGTTTCCCTAGAAGCTATCCCTTCTTTTGCAGCCTAAGCCCCAAGGTGGTCCATCAATGTCTGCAACGTCTGCCCGGTCGGGCCCATATACTTCTTCTGCAAGGCACATAAAAGGCTCAGTCTCATCAGAATAAGAAGCACCAGAAGTGTCCTCGTCCTATTCATCATCTGCGTTGTCATTGTCCTGAAACAGCCAGACGACTTGGATTCCGACCATTCACTGTCGCCCTTTTTGATTGCGAAGAAAATACAGGGGCTGGGAGAATAGCCTTATGCTAAGTGTAGCCCTGCAACAATTATATGGCCAAAAACAGAAGAAAGTATCTGCCTTTTCCTCTCCCCGCATATCATAATAAAAAAAAAAGAAAGGGAAAAGCCTGCTTGAGCCTGAAGGTATTCCTTTAAAATTCGTTTTGGAAATACAGCGTGCCATTACCCATTAGATATCGGTATAACTTTGCTTTGTGCGTGTGTTTTGAGTCTGCATTTTTTTATTTTGCATCATATAAAATTATATTGCATTGTAAATGTTTGTACATGTTTTAACCAAAAAAAAATAAATAATAATAAATAAATAAGAAAAAAAAAACAACAAATTTTTTTTATATGTATTGTTTTGCATCTAAATAAACGTTTTCGCATTCTAGGCATTGTAAAAATACATTTTGCATCTTAAAGATATGTACTCCATTTTGCATTTTTGCATGCATAATAGAATAAAGAATGCCTATGCATTATGATAATAAGCATCCTGTAATTTTTAGGCATCCCATTTGCATTAAATAAAGTAGTACATGCATCCAACATTTGCATTTATTATCCAATAAGCTGCATTAGGGGTGCGCTAAAAAAAAAATAAGATGCCACCAATCAGGAAAATAAATATTCTTATGACATTTACTATGTCCCTGTAGCATAAGCATGCATGAAAAATAAATTTTAGGGCATGAAATATACCTGTTTTGTCCCATATTTATCCGAAAAATATGCCCAAAAATGTGTTCAGGAAAAAAAAAATTGAATTGTATTTCGAAAAGTCTATTTCGTGAACACATAGCATGCAAAATATGTTTTAGCCTAGAACATGCATCATATAGCCCCAACTGCATTTATAGTATAAATCATGCATAGTAGGGTCAAATAGTGACCACTAACTCAATCATGCATCGTAAGAATAAATTACATAAATTTCATGCATCATTACTTAATTGCATCATTTAGGCATAGATAGGGCATGCATAAGCATTATTAATAAAGTCATGAATGCTTCAAAAGTACCAAACAGTGCCAAAATCTAAAATATCTGAAGTATATTCAGGCGGATCAAAAAAAAAGAGGAATATGCAAAAAAAAAAAAACAAACAAACAAACAAACAAAAAACAAAAGAAAAAAAAGAAGAGAGAATAAACAGATAATAATCATGCAAATAAAGAAAAATGACGAGCATGCAGAATAAAGGAGGAAAAAAAGGAAAATAAAAAAAAAGATAAAAAACAAAAAACAAAAATTGGGAGAGGGGAAAATGCATGTACAAGAAAAGGAAAAGAAAAATTTTAAGTGCATACAACAAAAGAAATGCAGCGGCAGAAGAAGAAATTTTCGGCTAAAGCTAGAAAATGGAGCGAAAAGGAAAGAAAACAGCAACAAAGAAAAGATGATTTCAGCTGGTACCAAGAAATGCTGCAGTAAGGAAAAGAAGTTTCTAACCAAGGTTAGAGGGAGCAGCATCAAGAAAAATGCAGCAGCATCAAGAAAATTTTTCCAGCTAAAGCCGAAAACATAGCGGGACAGGGGAAAAGATTTTCCAACGAAGGCTGGAACGGTGACAAAAGAAAAATCCCTAGTAAAATGCAACGAAGAACATCGTAAAGCAGCAAGAGGCAGCAAAGCAACAGCAGCAGTAATTTACTGCATGGACACGACAAAGGTAAAGAAAAGGAAGGTATTTTCCTTTTTTGCAGTGCATTTGTATGATGTTTGGAAACTTTCCTTTAAGGGGCACGCAACCCCAGATTCATAGGGAAAGGTCTTGTTCTCCGGTGAAGGTTGAGTTCCTAAGGAGACAATGCATTCCATGCATTTTTGGCTGTGTTGGAAACTTTCCTTTAAGGGGCACGCAACCCCGGATTCATAGGGAAAGGTCTTGTTCTCTGGTGAAGGCTGAGTTCCTGAGGAGACAATTCATTCCGCACAACCGCTTGGCGAACTACAATTGGTCTAATTCCTTGGCTAAGGATACGTAGGCAGTCTATCTCGGTAGACGTGACCATCATAGCACGTTATTTACCCTTGCTGCACTCATTTGATAAAGCTTTGCCGCACTTGCTCATTTAGTATTGCCGCACTTGCACCGCAACATTTAGTCCCCAACTGAGTGAACTACGTCTCGGTCTGATTCCTTGTATAGGGATACGTAGGCAGCCTATTTCGGTAGGCACGACCGTTGCACGAATGATAGTTTAGGTTTTGGCTTGAACTACGTTTTGGTATGATTTCTTTTATTAAAGGATATGTAGTCAGCCTACATTAGTAGATCCGACCATTAAAACACTTCATTTCATATCTACTTAAAAACTACGATAACTTGCTATAACCGACTAAATATGTCTAGGATATGTGAGGTTTGGTTTGCATTATACACTATTGCATTATAACTACTACCTGTTGCATCTCTTCCTCGTTTTATAATTGAACGAAATTGGAGAGTCTATTGTTTATCAATGATGTTCGTACTCGTAAGCCTTGGGTTACCCGTAGACTCCATCATGATGGGCTCAATAGATCAATTTCATACCCACGATATGTAGCTCCGGCATATGATATCAAGAACTGTTTAAACTTAACAAAATGTCAAGTTACAGGGTTGAAAATGCAAAAGGAAAAGTAGGATGCATGAATAGTGAACTGCAGGGGGGAAAGTGTCAAAAAATGAAGATGGAATAGTGGATTGGCGCTGCGCCACGTGCCCTTGGCGCCGCGCCCAAGGTGCTGTATGGCCACGCCAAGGTCTTCAACAGTGCCCACTTCGTTAACGCATTGTACAAAATGTCAAGCGCGCGGTACAAGCCGATGAAACACAGATCCAACTATAAATAGAGGTGCCCGGCTCCCCATTTCGACAGAGAATTTTTGCTGAAGGCTTGAAGCTCAGGAAAACTCTGCGTAAATTTTACGCAGCGTCCGATCCCCCTCTCCCAAAGCCTCAAAACCCTGCCAAACCTCCTCCAAACACAAATCCAACCGGTTAAAGTGATCCCTAGCCCTTTAGTTAGGTATCCACCATATTTCCTCGACCCAAAAACCATAAAATAAGCCGTTACTCTGCCCGAGTAAATAGGCTGAAATCACCTAAATAAGCCGTTATTCCGCCCAACCAAATAGGCCAAAACCACTAAGATTAAACCGTCATTCTGCCCGAGTGAGTAAGCCAAAAACTACGATATATAAGCCGCCACTCTGCCCATATCACATCAGCAACAACAATAAAAGTCTCCCTCTCCTGAGAAGGACAGAACGAGCACACCCCGCTCTAAAAAGTAATAGCTTTTAAGGGCGTTTTTATTTATTTATTTATTATTTATTCATTTCACTACAAGAAAAATGAACTCTTGTGACATTTTGTAAGAGGCTTTTTTTGAAATGCCTCATAAAGCTATCTTTGGAGGCTTTTAAAAGTGTCATTTTACTAAGTACTACATTAATTTTCAAAAAGCCTCATAAAATGGTCTTTTAAGGCCTTTTTAAATGTTCTTAAATTAAATATTGTATTGAGGCACTTTAAAAAACCCTCGTAAAGAAACCCAATTTTTGTTGCCGCCCTAATAATTCAGAAACGCGGGATTTTTTTTCCTTTGGCGCACAAACCTTCTCCCATTCCCTACTTCTTACTTTTCCCCTTTCCCGGTTATTTTCCCCCAATTCCCAGGCCGCTTGCCCCTTTCCAGTTTCTCTCTCCATTCTTCTTCTTCAGTTCGAAAATTGTGGTTATGATTTTGCAGGTGCTAGCCATGTAAGTTCCTCTCTTCATCTCTCTACCTCTCCATCTATAATTTTGTAGTTTCTCTCTTCATCTCTATTCTTCAATTCGAAAAAAATTGATGTTTTGATTTTGATGTAATTTTTTTCCTTTTCGAAAGCGGAGCTCACTGGCTGGACAACACGAACCTGCTTTGATTTTGCAGCGATTTGATTTTGGAGGTGCTACCCTTGTAAGTTTCTCTCTTCATCTCTCTATCTGATTTTTTTCCTTTATCAATTCGAAAATTAGGGTCTATTCAAAAATTAGGGCCTTTTAGTGTTTAATTCCAAAGCATGATACAATGCACCACTCAAAGATTGCGGTGAAACAAACTTAGTGACCTAGGTAATATAAGATCAAATGAAATTTTTATCTTATAAAAATTTCATTTGAGCAATGCTAAGTATAAACTACAAGAAAGCCAAGCTGGAGGAGGCTCAAGATTATCATCTGTACATTTGGTTGTTATTTTCTTGATTGATTGTGTACATTTGGTTGCTATTTTCATGATTGATTGATTACTGATAGTAGAGATATAACTAGCATTTTCTTTAATGTGATAATGAATGAGTTGCACAGCTCAGTAATTTATTGGTTCCCTGATTTTATTCATTTGATTGCATTTTATCTCATGCTGTATTGTTCTGAAATAGGCTGCAAAAGAATATCTTTTGCTCTTGGTAATATTGTTGTTTCAATAGTGTGAATACCCTTTCCAACCTTCCTTTTCGAAGAGAGTTGCCTACTAGTTGACACGAATGGTCTGCTTGTTTGGTTCAGATGATGTTGTTACGTAATTTTTTTTGTTTTGACAAGTAAGGTATAGTAATATAAACAAGTGTCCCTGACAGTCACTAAACTTTGTTAACTGAGTGAGACAAGTTGCATTGAATCACAAAAAGTTGATGAAAATGTCATTGAAGTGCAACAGTATAGATACAAAGCAATGTCCCTGTATCTTACTTTTCATAGCTAGTCCAAAAATATTTAAAACCCAAACGACACTCTCAATTCCCCCTTTTCTACGAGAATTTCTTTTTGAGGGAATCTTTCATTCAATTGGAGGAAAATGGCAGTCGGCGTTCTAGCTTTACAGGGCTCCTAAAACGAACACATCGCCGCGCTGAGAAGACTAGGAGTGAAGGGGGTTGAGATACAGAGGCCAGAATAGCTGCAAAATGTTAACTCTCTCATCATCCCCGGTGGCGAGAGCACCACCATGGCCAAGCTCGTCGAATTTCACAATCGTTTCCTGCTTTACGGGAGTTTGTCAAATTGGGGAAGCCAGTTTGGGGGACGTGTGCTGGTCTTATCTTCTTGGCAGACAGAGCAACTGGGCAAAAAACAGGCGGGCAGGAGCTGATTGGTGGACTTGATTGTACGGTCCATCACAACTTCTTTGGCAGTCAGATTCAAAGCTTTGAGGCAGAGCTTTCAGTTCCAAAGATTGCGAGCAAGGAAAGAGGTCCTCCAACCTTTCGTGGCGTTTTTATCAGAGCACCTGCTATACTTGAAGTAGGACCTGAAGTTGATGTGCTAGCTGATATATCTGTATTAGAAAAAACTACTGATGATAATTCAGCTCCTAATTAATTAGCTCTATGAGTTTTGTGTGGTTGATATGAGCTATTTGTTTAATTTCATTATCTAAATTTGTAGCTTGTAGTTCCACATTGCAATAAGAATATTTGATCACAATACTGTTGTATGTTTTATGAAAACTTGCTATTATCAACAATGAATTATACCACATACAGATTATTATCAATTGTAAGAGGACAAAAACAAGCCCTGCCAGCAAACTCAATAAGGCGGAATATTTATGCATGAGGTGATATTTGTTTTGGGGGATATACTTATGCTTTAGTTTGCTAGCTCATTTTCCTCTCTTATTTTTTTGGAAAACTATGGTTCTTAGAGCATTCTTTTGGTTTATAAAACATGGTAAGCTCAACACTGGACATAAAGCAAGGGCCTCACTTATGATGTATTGAATCTGCCATAGCTTGAGAAAAAATGACTTGACAAAGTTCCTTGAAGCTTGTTTTTTAAATGATTGCACTTACCAAGTTTACACTTGGCCCAATATACCCAACTTTATTCATTTTTGAGGTTCCTAAAGAGCCTCTTGGACTTGTGAGTGCAAGGAGAGAAGAGAAATTATCAGAATGTTAGGGGCATAAGAGTACCAAGAAATCTTATATGTGCGAGAACGTTGGAAATTGGCACAGTGACCTCTAATTGGTGATGAAGCCATTTTACTTCATGTTTTGAGGTCCAAAAAATTCTGTAAATTAGTAAGTTTTTGCTTAGGACCATTGCTGCAAGTTTAAGTTTCATACTCACTGTTTATGGAGGACTACTTTTGTAGTGGATAAATTGTAGGCTTCTAGCACTTTGAACAATACTAACCTTTTCGCTTTGAGATGCCTCAATTTATAATCTTTTCCTTCATTGGTCTGACACATGACTCCTTTTCTTGCTACATGTTTTTACTACCTTGGAAAGCTTAATGACTCATTATCTTATGCCCTTCGAGCTGGTCCCCTATTTGATGTTGCTGAGGACTCAGATTTCATTCATACACTTATTGGTAATATTCTTAATAGATTTATCTCTTCTTTAGAAAATTTACTTGCTTAATTTGGGTTGTGGTTCAACATTTGCAACCTTGAAAGTGGTTAGCCAAAATATTAATACAAGAAAATAGTTTGGCCAAAGTACAAGAATGTGCGAGACATTACAAACATCCCGGTCCTATGACTCACTGTTCTGTCTTGATGTTATTTGTTTGTTTAGCTAAAGATATAGATGAATATGCCAGTCTCAAGACTAAAGTAGCAGAGTCAAAAGAGGCCGTTGGTACCTGTAGACCTCAGGCTAGAGGCAATTGTTGAGAGAATGCTTGATAAGTACGTTGGTTTCTACATTTCACTGGTGTTTGTGTTGTTTTCCACCATCGTACCAGTATGCTTTTTCTTTTAGGTGTATAACGGATGGGAGATATCAACAAGATATAGGAATGGCCATTGAATGCCGAAGATTGGATAAGCTTGAGGAAGCAATTACAAAGAGTGGTGTTGTTCATTCAACTATGTCGTACTGCATGAATGTCTCTCATGCCTTTGTTAATCGTAGGGAATATACGCACGAGGTAATATGATCCTGAATCTTCAAAATCTTCTTCTTTTCATAATTATGTTATTTTGTCATGGGTGTATACGTCCAACAATATATTTTATGCAATATTTTGATCTGATTTTTGTGCTGGTCATCTTCCATATTTACCTAATTTTGTTCAGTCGTTGTCTTTGTCGTATCTTTGTTGAAAATATCAATAATAATACTATCAGATGATTAGGAGTATTACTGAAAGAAAAAGATCTTGATGTAAATAGAAAGTTCACATTTTGGGACCATTATTACTTAAAGTTTTATTTGTTGAAGAGATGTGTTCTTTAGGGATCAGAAGAGGGTGTAGAAGTAGAAGGTAATGGGTAAAGCTTGGGATTAAACACTAGGTAAACCGCTGAGAAAAAGGAGTTATGAGCGTGAACGTCTGAACTGAGACTGGTGAGAGAGGGCAAGCACTGTGAGGCTGCACAAGTGGATGATGTTAGCACAGCACAAGCTTCTAAAAGCACTGACCACAATGTCCAACTAAAATCTTGTTGTCAAAAATGATGTAATGTGGTCTATATTTAGTGAATCACTGCATGTGCCAGAGCACGTCGCCATAAAATGTGCAATGGATTAATTGGAACTTGCACTTGGGGGCTTGTGTTTATGTTACGTGTTCCACCTAAAGGAACCCTTTGCAGTTCTTTTCTTTCCTCAGTCAGGCCACACATGTCCCCTTGAGAAGGGACCGTGTGGCAAAGCTCCGTATTTCAATCGCCAATCTAAGACCCTTAGGATTCTCGAGGGCTTGCTGGGTGTTACTTGACAGCAGGTCACAGCCCCATAGCACGTATCTCCCTGGCAATGCTCTAGGCATGCCACCCACAACGTGGAACGAAAAATGTCGTGAAACTTAGCACCCTAATGGGCAACCAACATCCAGGCCCCCTGGGTTCAGCAAAGCCTCTGATGTCAAGAACCCAAAGAGTGGATTCACTCGTAAGAGTTGTCCCCTTGCAATTGAGTTACCTAAGCATTTGAGAGACTTCATCCTAGAGCCACCAAAGGAGTCCCCCCTTAGAGTTATTGCTCCGTTGATAAGTGAAAGTTGTGCGAGTCACCATAAGATCTTCCACGCTCGGGTTTTTACCCACATAATCCAAATTTCAAAACACGAGCATAAACCAATTCAGCCAATAGAATGGTACAGAGGACCTGCCTTCCAAGAGTTTTAATGTAGACCATACTTGTAAACTTATATTATTTTTACTTCCGGTAGTGATAATGATATCAAATTTCTATTCGGGTTCCTAGAGGTTTCGAGTTTTTAAACCAGAATGAGAAATATTTCCTGTGCCAAGAACATTCACAAGTGTGTTCATATGTTCATAAGTAAATAAGGCTATGCTTGGCAACTCAATTCCAAGACTTGGTTTCGAATTAGATGAACAATTTGAATTCAGACGAATTGAAATTGTTTTTTCATTTACAAATCCAAGGGTTGCAAGCTGATACTGTGTCAAAATTTAGACACCACCAATCTGTCCCAGCCTTTTAAAATCAGATCCTTGGCCGAAAAATAGCTTTCAAAATAGTCCGAAAAACAGCCCAAGATCAACCCCAAAACCCGTCACTTATTCTCCCACAAATCTGCTTGTTAGAATGACGCTCTTCTTTATAAATATAACTAACCAACTAACCATAGACTCCCTTCAACAAACCCCAACCCACAACTAAACTAAGGTATGTTCAGGACTGCCCAAGTTGTCTCCCTATTCCAGCAATTTACCACGCACAAAAGCTACTCAAAACACTTGCCAAACCCACGTCTAATCTGCCTTCATCTTTTTCAGACCCTTCACATTTTTCTTGAAACTCAACTCCTCCCGTTTTAATTTTATCTTCCTCGAAAATCTGAACATATTGCATCGTGTTGACGTTGCCTTCATCCTTCATGGAGGTGGATGGCTTTAGTCTGAACTTCTTCCCCTCCTTCCTTAGCACACATGGGTATTCTTTCTTCCATCGTGCATGACGAATCTTTCGTACTGCCACGGACGTCCCAGCAGGATATGACAAGCATCTAATGGCAGCACATCACATAATACCTCTTCTATATAATCACCTATCGAAAATGCAATTATGGCTTGTTGAGTTACCTTAATCAGGTCGCCGTTTTGTGGCCCAAATAGCTCGTACAGAAGAGGATGGTCCGTGGTTGGTAGCTCTAACTTTCCGATCAACGTCGTAGAAGCCCCATTGATGCAGCTCCCTCCATCAACCACTATTACACAAAATCTGCCTTGAACTAGTCCGTGAGTTCTGAAAATCTTTTCTCTTTGATCTGTGACTTCCATGACCGTTCCACGAATGAGGATTCGTGAAATCCGTGCTCTGATACCACTTGATGCGTGTTTTTCCACCCAAAAGCTTGAGACAACATAAATCTGTTCCAGCTTTTTGAACAGCCCTTGGTCGATTAAAACATCAACCAAAACAGTCCCAAAACCCTCTACAAAACCTACCCGAGTACTATCAATCTTCTTTTGAAATTACAACCCTAAACCCTAGCTTGATTTGTGTAATTAAAGCAACTAAAAACTGTTCCAGCACCTTTGATTTGAATACTCCTAAACTGTCCAACCTTACCTTGTCTGAGTATCCCCAAGAATAGATGAAACCGCCCACAACTTGATGGAGCACAAGCTGCTCCAAACGTTCTGCCTTTCGAAACTTGAGGAGGCTTCACAACAGCCCCTAAGAACAGTCCATGCCTTTGATGATGAAGGCTGCCACGAACAATAACAGAAAATAAAGATAGAAGACGGGCTCACCGGTTAGGCTTCACTCACCTAACGTAAAGAAGAATCCCGACGATTCAACTCTCTTCCAAAGTATTGTCTACTTGGTCGTGCCCATTCACATCACAAGTATAGCATAAGTTCCTTATCAATACCATGAACTCCAATCAACGATCCATATGAGCCTGCAACACCCAAGTTCACCAAGGGGATCACTGAGCACATCATGTCCTGTTATGACGAACCTCAGCTGTTCATAATTCCAAGATATATTTATGTTAAATTCCCATAGATACATGGAGGATGGCAGAGAATAAGTGAGCAAATAATTGAAGCAACGAGTCAAAACAATAAATAGCACCTTTGTAACTGAATCATTCGAAGGATCCTTCCTAACAAGATCCTAGTGTTTGTACCTAGCAATAAACGTATCCCAAAAAATCGTCCACCATTCAAACAAAAAACCGTGAGGAGCCTCAATGGCTGAAAATCAATGACATCAATATGTCAATTAAGAAATGCAAACATATAAAAGATCTACATGAGATACAGAATATTATCAACTATATTACCAGTAATGTTGGTTGGTACTTGGGATTCAGCTTGAAACGTCTTTGAGGAAGCATTTAATCTCCTCTTCACAAGATAATCATGTATATAAACATCCAACCTGTTATCCCCAACATAATGAGTTAAATTTCTCAAAAAAATGAAATTTTAGCACACAATTGATTGCAATAAGCAAACAAAAATCCCAAATGGTTACAAATAAACAAATACTTCAAAAGATTGAGCTAAGTCCTACAAACATGATCTAATGTTCCACTATCTAGAAAAAAATGAAATTGAAATCAGTAAATAAAAAAATAAAAAACCCAAGAAATGAAGTTCAAAAATCACGAAACTAACACACACACACACACACATAAACTCTAATGTCATAAAAATCTAAAACCCAAAACCTAGAATAGAATACCTATTACAAACACTATATGGAGAGAAAAACTAAAGGAATAAAACAAAAGGAGAGGGAAAAATGCATGCAACACGACATAGACACAACAAAGAAACACACACACACACACACACAAACCCGATACCAAAGTAGGATAAATCAATTAGATACACAGTTACAAAACCAAATGCAAGGGGGAAAAGAGATTTTTTTTTATATAAAGTAAAGATTAATAGAAACTGCCGACAGAATCAGAAAGTAGCCCAGAAACCGAAACATAAAATGAAATAAATTAGCCAAATATTGTGGGAAGAACAAAAATTACTACATTAAAATAATACATTACATTGATTCAGCTTCCATATGGTGGGGTTGAGACATGATGATCCAAAAACTCCGGAAAGACACCATTTGGCTTTCGCACAGGTAGTGATGCTTCCTTTTCAACTTCCCAAAAGCCCATTTAAATATGGTATATACTGTAATGTAGTTGTGCCCTACCAATTTCTTTTTAAGTGTTTTTCTTATATATATATATATATATATATATATATAATTTTCTTACATCAACAACATGCATTTCATGTGCGTTTGACATAAATTTGAGGTTCATTTAAAAATCATGGGTAAATTTTTGATAGGTGGGTTTGGTGTTCACATTTAGGGTAGGTTTGGTTTCACCATTTAGTGACTTTCATTTTGTCATTTGGCAAAAACTGAGGTAAGGCGGTTTAACAGATATTTCTTGTAAAATGAATCCTACTTATCAGACTCACCGTTTGTTGATCCTATTAAGATATTGCTAAGCTTTTTTTAACCCTCTCTTGTTTGTGAATTACAAGGAACCTTGCTGCTCCAGTTATTGCCCATCTATTTTGCAATTTTATGGGCTTGTCCGTGCTAATTTTACGAAGAACAAGTATTGAAGTTTTCTTCTATCAAGATGATTCTTGCATGACATTTTATGGTTTTATCATCTGAATTAATTTGCTTTAGAAAGAAATCCAACGTAAGTATTTGTACTAGAGATATATCTTTGAAATGATAAGGCCATTATCTTAACGATCAATAAATATAGATTAT
Organism: Codonopsis lanceolata; assembly: GCA_013146195.2. Taxonomy (NCBI): domain Eukaryota; kingdom Viridiplantae; phylum Streptophyta; class Magnoliopsida; order Asterales; family Campanulaceae; genus Codonopsis; species Codonopsis lanceolata. The sequence continues at coordinate 30,016,151 of CM028381.1, read as the reverse complement.
GACTTTCACATTTTGAACATCTGCTTGGTCCATTATACTTGGTGGTTGACCATTTTTGAGTTTAGGGTGTTGCTACTGCCAAGCAAAGTTGGCATTTGTGGAGCATTTTTATGTGTGTGAAAGCATGTGCATTAGTAGCAACTTCATGCTCTACATCTAGCAGTTCCATGATTTTTTGGGCAATGGTTCCATAGTTAGGTTTACGCCATTCTTTTCTCTAGCATGTCATGCTTACTAAGGCTGTAAGGCATAACCGTTTCATATTGTTGTGTGCCATTTGGATCTCGAAACAGGAAATTTCTTGAAGGTTGGTACTCCAAGGTATCGATACCTGAACGGTGGCAGAGCTTCTGCTTTATGTATTCTATCGAGAATCCGGCCTTCCCAAAGAAATTGAGAAAATTGGAGGAACTACAGCACAGACCCCAATTTGCAGGAGCATGGGCTCAAATTATAGGTGCTGATGATAAGTATATTTGCGAATACATAGAAGATTCTCCTGACTTTTGGGCAAGTAAGTTTAAAAATTATTCGTTTTTAGTAATGCCCTTATCTATGATGACCACATTTATTATTTCAAGATGGGTTTTAGCCAGTATATATAGCCATTAGTCATTGTAGGGATTGATTTTGTTTCAACAAGTAGTGATGTGAATCTCTTATATCAGTATGTGCTCTCACTCATGTCTTGAACCAAGTTGCTGGTAAAATTTATTTTTCCACTTTTTAAAGTTGAACAGTGTGATAGGAGGATCTTTCATTTTGGCGTTGTTTGTTACATTAGTTTAAGTATTATATTATTAACTTCAACATGTGCTTAATTAAGTGAATTATGTAGATCATTGGATGTACAACTTGTTTTCATTTCTCAGTCTTTCCTGCAGTAGCTATGGAAAATGCATGTTCATCTTGTTTTCATCATACACTCTAAACCCTCTGAATTGATTGTGGAATACGTATCTCAATCATTTAATTAAGTTCCTTCATACATAGGTAGGCATGAGCTGATTCTTGGAAATACTTTCATTGATCAAAATGAAATGCGAACTCCAAATAACAAAGTTCCTCCTCATGTTTTATTCTATTCTATCTGAGTGTTGTGACTTGCTTTTTTTTAACAAGTAATAATTAAATAAAAAGCATCAAAATAGGTGATGTGACCTTTGTACACTAGGAGTATACCTCACCAAAAGAATTAGCCTAAATCAATATTATTTGCAAAATCTACTAGGACTAGGAGTGGATTGAGTTGCCTTGGAACACCAATTGTGATGGGTGTGAATAAAAATATTATTCAAATCTGGGATAGGCATCTCGTCGTTGTCAAAAGCCCTATGGTTTCTTTCCCTACAAAGAATCCAGCACACTCCCAAAAGGGATGTCTCCCAAATACGGTTTCTCCTATTCTTATACTCCAATAGACCGGCCAATAATATAATCAAGAATCGACCTTGGCATGTCCCAAAAAATCTTGAACAAGCCCAACACAAAATTCCACATTTCTACAGCAACTTGGCAGTCCTTATTTACTAATTTTGAAATTTGTATTATTTTCTAAGTAGCTTACCAGTGAGCATTTGCGCCTCATGGATTGTTTGACGAAGAGTTAATTAGGCCATATGGATTTTTTTACAACAATAGGAAATGTGATTGGAGCACCTATATCTTGGCCTTTATCATTGGTATGTTTGTATTATTTAAGTCCATTAATAGTTATAATATTCGTCATTTGTTTATTTATAATTTAAATTTGTATATTTTGTAGGTAACAATGTTGAATTTTGACTCAAGCTAGTTGCATCTCAAAATACTGAACGTCGGGAACTTATATTAGTTAGGATGAATGATAGATGATGTTTTATAAATGTGGTATATTAATTATTTTTGTTCCTCTGATGCAATGACTATACAGGATTAGTTTTAATTCAATATGTTTAGATTATCGAATGACTTGGTCTGGACAATGTAATTAGAGTGTTGGTGACTAATATTATGATAGTTTTTTGATGATTACGTATGTTTGTTTGTTGTTATACTTTTTACTATTTTTTATATTTTGTTTATAGATAGAATTACAGTAGCATTAAAATAAATTGATGAGCAGGAATGTTATTTCCCTTTAAGGGCTCTTTTTGTTGTTTGAATATTAATAAACTAGGTTATTACCCGTGCGATGCACGGTTGATTTAGTGTTGTTTCTGAAACTTAATTTTATAGATAAAATTTGCAAGCTATTTGAATAAACCAATGCCCACATAATTAATAAATTTTAAAAAAAAACATGAGATCACACCGAACAATCAAACTGAAAATTCATGCAAATTTTGTAGATATAATTTGCAAGCTATTTCGTAGTGGTTGTTTGTAGTGTTGGTGGAACACGTTTAATCAAATTTGACAAAATATATTTTAAATTGATCAAGTATAGGTAAAATAATAAAAATTAAAAAAAAATTATCATGAGAATTGAGGAGTTCTAATCAAATTAAACTTGTTTAAATCAAATGTGACAAAATCTATCCGGTACAAACCGATTTTGTAAGAAAAAAATGGTAAATAAAAAAATTATCATGAGAATTGAGAAATTTTAATTAATTGAAACATGCCTAAATCAAATGTGATAAAATCTACAAAAAAAAACTTTTAACATGAAAATTTGGAGTACTAATCAATTGGAACACACTAAAATCAAATATGATAAAATCTATCTGGTATTAATCGATTTTGACGACAAAAATTGGTAAAAAAAGAAAAGAAAAGAAAAGGTTTTATCATGTATAAAGGAGGCACCAGTTTTAAAATCTATTAAACTTTAATTTTTGGCAGAAAAATAATAATTTATATAGATATATTTAGTAACATACGCATTGTTTTAAAGGAGGCACCAATTTTAAAATCTATAAGACTTTAATAGTTTTAATCAATTGAAACACGTCGAAATCAAATGTGATAAAATCTATCAAAAAATAAAAAAAATTACCATGAAAATTTGAAGTACTAATCAAGTGAAACACGTTAAAATCAAATGAGATAAACTTTAAGCGTACAACAGAAACTTGTCATGTGGTAGCAACGACTTCTGTTTTAATAATAGTTAATAGATAATTAATCGATTTGTAACTAATAATTATATATTATATATTAGTAGAATAACAAATAGTATAGAACTATCCCGTGGATAATTTGTATAAATTAAAAATTATGAAAATAAAAAGAGATGGAAATAGAAGAGTTTTAGTAAAATTAAACTTGTATAAATTTTATAGGATAAAATCTAGTTTAGGCCAAATTACAAAATTCCCCCCAAATTATACACCAAATCCCAGATCACTACCCAACATAAGTTTTGTGCCAATATGGTATTTGATGTTGTCATTTGTTTCAAATAACTACCTAGGCCCAACGTCTGTTAATGAAAAAACGTTAAGTCTCACGTGTTTTTGCACGTGATGGGTATTTTGGTCATTTCCATCGTCAATCTTCATCACCAAAGCCGTCGTCCTCCTTCCTGCGAAACCCAACTCCAAGTTATCGGTAGGAACCCAGATTTTTCCAAAAATCAATCACCAGACCATCTCCAATTAAGACTCCAACCAACAATTCAAACCCAGTTCAAATATGTTAATGAATTGCAGTAATCTAAACCCCCAACAGATTGGAAAAATTTCAATTAAAATCAAGCCCACCAGATTAATCATGAAGAAAAACTCAATTACCACCACAGCTCAACTTGCACAATAGTATATCCAGAGTATACTTAATCTACAATTATCAACAACAATATTCTCAAATCGCAGAAAATAACCAACAAAAATAGAAAGATCTTACTTGAATTTGCTCAGGAGAGTTCCAAAATTCAAAACCAAAGTTCGCAATTGGGCTGGAGTTGGAGCGACTTGAATACAGAGCTTCCGAACTGGAGCGAACTCGCTGGTGCTGCTGTGAAAGTAAACGTAATTGGCTCCAGCTTTGGCCAAAGTTGAAGAGAGCCTGGAAGTTGATGTGTCAGAGATGGGTGATGGCGAGTCAGGAGCCGGAGTGAACTGGTGAGAGAGATTGAAAGAGGAATGAGGACGCCGACTATGGAAGACCCACAACTTGGATCTTGGGTCGGGCATAGTAGTGTGACAATGGCCGCCGGATCTAGATTGGGGTTGTTCTCGACGCCCGACGAAAGAGATGCAGGTGGCCAGGCTCGAAGTTGCTTCGCCGGAATGAGGGTGAACAGAGGCGGAAGGAGCCGGCGGCGGTTGGAAAGGGAGATGGGGAAGCCAATCGTGAGAGGGAGAGAGAGACAGATCAATCCCCTTTGTTTGTTGACATGTCGTCAACGACTTCTCTTTAAAAGGAAACGACCAAATACCCATCACGTGCAAGAGCACGTGAGACTTAACGTTTTTTCATTAACAGACGTTGGTCCTAGGTATGTATTTGACACAAATGGCCACATCAGATACCAAATTGGTACAAAACTTATGTTGGGTAGTGATCTAGGATTGAGTGTATACTTTGGGGGGAAATTTATAATTTGGCCTCTAGTTTAATTAAGTGATATTTGAAAAAAAAAACATCAAAATCCTAAATCTCTATCATAAATTTTATCGTAAAACTATATCTTATATTTGTTTTATCTTATCAAATTAGTTTTAGGAATTTTATCATATATAATTAGATTTAGAATTTTTATCTTAAACTAATCGATTTTGAAAAAAGGAAAAAACTTTTACTATTTTGAAGGTGACAGGTGGCAGCACAAAATCTCCTTAAAACTTTTAGCTTTTCACAGAAAGCCGTCACATGACAGCAACGACTTTTGTTTTAGTAATAGTTATAGATAGATAGATGTTTTAATTATAGTTAATAGATTATCCTAAACTAAATTAGAAGAGAAAATTAGAGAGAGAGAGAGAGAGAGAGAGAGTACATATAAAAAAAAAAGAGACAAAAAAAGGTTAGCTACTTGATAATGTTATAAAATCTATTTGATAACTACAAATGAGATAAAATTTATCCTAAACTAACTGTAAACTTTTATACTTCTTATTTATATTGTAAACTAATCAATTTTGGTAGAAATTTTTTTTTTTTACAATTCATAGAGAGTGACATGTGGAATCATAAAATTCCTTTAAATAATTAAACATTTAATAGAAAGCCATCACGCGGCAATAACAGCTTCTGTTTTAGTAATAGTTAATAGATAAGGCATTTTGAAGTGTCATAATAGCTAGTGTCAAAACAGTTATTATATATTAGCTAACGAGGCACTTTTATGCGTCGTTTTAATAGTCATATTGAGACATTTGATGGTAGTTAATACAGTTTGAATTTTTTTAAGCGACACTTATAAGAGTCACAATAGTTAACTTTTCACATTTTGAATTACTTTACGGGACACTTGTAAATGACACTACTGAAAATATGTTGAGGCTTTTACATGAGCCTCAATATGTTGTAGTTTATTAAAGCACTTGAAAAAGCCCCCAATAGTCTATTGGGGCTTCAAAACAAGTGACACTTGGATTAAGTGCCTCCAGGTTAAAAAAGCCTCAATAGGGTACCTATCGAGGCACTTTTAAGAGCCTCGAAAGACATAATTTGTTGTAGTGTTGAGGAGGAATTTAATTTCTATGGGCTGCTTGGATTCGAAAGGGTGCAATTACAATGTTCGTGATGGAATGATGAAAATATTTCGTGGTGGCCGTTTTCTCATGGGTGGAAATAATAGGGGCAACTTGTATTTACTACAAGTGAGTATTATTCAAGGTGGGGCTCATATTATGTCACAAAGTGAAGATGTCAACTATGAAGAATTTGGAAGTATATGGTTTGGTAGTATTTCATGGAGCGAATTCAAGGGCCGCTTGGATTTGTGTGTTCGAGATCAATTCTAGGCAACCCATGGTGGGGTGCATGATGTGCAAGCAACAATGACGATAGAAGGTTGAAGGAATTTGAGCAAAGGCAGAGATTTGTTATAATTATGTCTCAAATTAGAATAGGATTAGGATTTCTTTTTTCACTTGGATTAGGAAACTTAATCCTAATTAGCTTATGACTAATCTTGGTGAACATGACCCATGCATATAAATATGGGGCGTGTGTCTTGGGAGAAAGAGAAGATTTCGGCTGAGTTTGTTAGACACAATTTGGATACGGACGATACGACATGTAGTCGAGTGTCTCGAGGTCTTGGCGATATTAGACAAAATAGTACGTGACTATTTTGGGCTGTGAGAGGTGTGGTACTCTGTGGGATCGTATCAATCCTTGTAATCCTAGCCTAGGTAGGGTGAGTACATTGAAAACTCTCTATTGTGATTCCTCATCGTTTATAGTGAAGTTGTTGTTTACTTTGGAGTGGATTAAACCTTGTAAAATCCTTTGTTCCCTTTTGTTTTATTCCGTTATATTTTCTATTATCTTGCCATTATTCGTCCAAATATTTGGTACTCACTACTAGAAAATTGATAATCAGTGACGGAAAATTAGTGACGGAACCCTCCGTCACTGATCAGTGACGGAAAACCCACTTTAGAGACGGATAGTTTGTCACTGTTTTGGCAGGCTTTCCTTTTAGTGATGGAAATTCATCTGTCACTAATTTCCGTCACTAAATAAGCTTCTTTTTAGAATATTCCTTTTCCGCCGAACGCCTAAAAATTAGTGATTTAGCGACGGAATTTCCGTCACTAATTGATTTATCCCGTCACTGATTAGTGACGGAATACACCGTCACTAATCAGTGACGGTTTTCTCCGTCGCTATTATAAAAAATTAATGATTTTTTTGTTAAATAAATTATAATTGTTTCATGCCAGATTTAGTGACGGAGATTCCGTCACTAATTGATTTATTCCGTCACTGACCAGTGACGGAATACACCGTCCTAATCCATCACTAATCAGTGACGGTTTTCTCCGTCACTATTATAAAAAATTAATTATTATTTTGGTAAATAAATTATAATTGTTTTTAGTAGAAAAATATTATAATCATTTTAATGAATGATATTTTATCAATTTATAGTTCATCATTTAGTTGATATTTTGGATATTTTAAGTGAAAAATGGTTTTATAACAATCAAAATAATTTTTTTTGAAAAAATATATTATTTAAAAAATTAAAAACAATATATTAGTGAGATTTGATTAATAATGAATTTTTATCATTAATTGAACTTGCATATATGGGATGGGTATACATTTAGTTAATCTTTTGATTTTTAAAATAATTTTGAATTATAATTTTTTTAAATAATTAAAATTATTTTTTAAAAATAATTGTATTCCATATGTCCAATTCACCTCCTCTGTTCCCCTTCAACTCTATCCGTCCAATCCGCCTCCTTCACCAGCCACTCACTCTGGCTTCTCCACCCCAGTTCAGTTTCATAGCCGAGCTCCATCATCAACTAGCGCCACCGCGGTGCACCTTTCTTTTCCGACTTCCGGTCGCCACCATCAAGCCGGCGACAACCCAATTCAAGCGCAGCCTTTGCCCTAATTCGACATTCACCCAATCGAGCTCCACCGTATCCACTACTGTGATTCTCAACCCACATTCTGCATTTTGTCTATCACTTGCTCCCAACCACCACTTCACTCAACATTTTTCTTAGATCCCACTGTATCCCAATCACTTCTCTGATCAGTTCGGTCCACCTTGTCTGATCACTCAACATTTTTGCCAGATCACGATGCATAAATTGGATTTGGTAATTTAATAATATTATATTATAAAATATAATAATATTTAACTAGTTATACACCCGTGCGTAGAACGCGCTCACACTTTTTTATTAAATTAAATTAAAGCAAAATAAAGACTATAAATTGAAAGTATAAATTAAGAAAATATTCAAATAAAATTGTTTTGTCTATTTAATAAATTAAATTCAAGTAAAACAAAGTCAATATAAATTGTGTGTATTTATAAGCTGATAATTAAAAAAACAAAAACAAAAATCCTAAGTATAAATACAACTCAGACTTTTTATCTAAACCCTAATCTCACACACCTCACGGCACCCACTCCATACCTGCTCTCAACGCACGACAGCTCCATCATCACTTCTCTTCCTTCTCCGCTTCCAGCCAGATATGGTAAAGCAACCCAAGCGCCGGCCTCGTTCAATCTTCTCCGGTTTCATCTCCGTCTCCAAGCCGCACCAAATCTAGCCGCCATCTCTGGTTCTAGCTCCGATTTTTAAGAATGATATTTTATTATTAAATTAATATTTGAAACGTTAATTTAATAATATAATATCAATAATTAAAATGATTAGCATCAATATAATTACAAAAATCAAAATATTCACATTACAACTTAATTTAACTTAACTTATCTTAACTTAATGTAATGTAATGTAACTTAACTTAATTTAATGTAACTTAACTTAACTTAACTTAACTAAATGTAATGTAACGTAACTTCACTTAATTTAACGTAACGTAACGTAACTTAACTTAACGTAACGTAACGTAACTTAACTTAGCGTAACGCGTAACAACGCAACTTAACTTAGCTTAACTTAACTTAGCGCAACGCAACAATTTAGCGTGGCGTAACTAGCAAGCTGGCGTAGCGTGGCTTAACTGGCAACTTAGCAGCAACGTGGCTTGGCAACAGCTTAGCAGCGGCTCAACTTGGCAAAATTAACCAACAGCAGCAACAGCTTAACAGCAGCAGCAGCGTGTGTAGCGTGGCAGCAATTTAGCGTGGCGTGGCGTGGCAACTTAACTTGGCGTAATAGCTTAACTTAACAACTTAACATAACTTAACGTGGCAACTTAACTTAACTTAATGTAGCGTGGCAATTTAGCGTGGCGTGGCTTAACTTAGCGTGGCGTAACGTAATGGCAACATAGCTTAACGTGGCGTGGCAACTTAACTTAACAGCAACTTAGCAGCAGCAGCATTGGCAGCAACTTAGCGTAATTAGCGTGGCAACAACTTAATATGGCTTAACGCGTGTGCGTGGCGGCAATTTAGCGTGTGTAGCGTGGCAACTTGCGTGGCAACGCGTAACAACAACAGCAACAGCGCGTGGCGTGGCGTGGCAACAGCAGCAGCAGCAGCAACTTAACTTAGCGTAATGTAATGTGATGTAGCGTGGCAGCAATTTAACGTGGCGTGGCGTGGCAACTTAACGTAACATAACGTAATTTAACTTAACTTAACGTGGCGTAGCGTAACTTGGCAATGTAATGTAGCGCGTGGATGGCGTAACTTAAAGTAGCGTAACGTAACCATTTGTCTCAACCTCGGACCCGGGTTTCTTCTTCCCCAAGTACTTGACCCGAGGTGATCAATATCTTTCGTAGATTTAGTTCCTCCCCAACCAGTGGATCTAGAAAGTTCTTCCTTTGACCACCCACTTGATACTAGTTTTTCTGTACCAGCACCCACATTATGTATTTTGTCTATCACCTGCTCCCAGCCACCACTTGACTCAACATTTTTCTTAGATCCCACTGTAACCCAACCACTCGTCTGATCAGTTTGGTCCACCTTGGTACCTTTATATCATTAGTATTTTTGAAAGTACCATAATTTGGAAATTCCTTAATCTGTGTGACTGGTGAGGATAATAATTTTGGGATGAATGAAATATATTAGAGATTTGGAAAATAGTTTTTTTAATTAAAATTTCATTCATTGGCGATGTAAAATATTTTTACAGAAGTAACATTTAGATAATGACATATGGCTATCCAAAATCTAAAAAAATCAAGTATCATGTTTCAAAAGCCGCTTGTATATATATATATATATATATATATATATATATATATATATATATATATATATATATATATATATATATATATATTTGCGAAAATTAGTTACTCTTTTACTGAGATATTACGATTTTACAGTTAATATTTTATGGATTTATAGTTTTTACAGTTTTATGGTTGAGAAAATTTGTATTTGCATTTTTTTCTTTTTAATTGTTATCGTAATTAACTTAATCAATTAAATTTTTTTCCGACCCGTAATTTCGTATAAAAATTTAAAAAATTAAAAAAAAATGTAAGGTTTGTAATTTGAATTTTTTTTCTTTTTAACTGTTATCGTAATTAACTTAAGCAATTTAATTTTTGTCCGGCCCATTTTGTTCCGCCCACAATTTCGTTTACAAATTATTAACATATGTACTTAATACAACACCTATAAAATGCTTAATACAACACTTTTAAATTTTTTTAACCAAAATGCCCTTTACGTAATTTAATTTTTTTGTTTTTTTAATTAAATTTAAATTCACTAAAATTTATTTTTTTGTTTTTTATGAAATTTAAATTAGCTAATTTAAAATTTAATAATTAATTTGATTTGAATTATGTTTAATTAGAATTAGGTTTAAATTAAAAAAAACAAGTTTTGGGTTAAAAAAAACATGTTAAAAACATTTTTTGGGTAATTTAATTTTTTTGTTTTTTTAATTAAATTTAAATTAATTAAAAATTATTTTATTGTTTTTATTAAATTTAATTTAGCTAATTTAATATTTAATAATTAATTTGATTTGAGTTAGGTTTAAATTAAAAAAAAAAACAAGTTTTGGGTTAAAAACAACAGTTTTTTAGTAATTTAATTTTGGGTTAAAAACAAAACCAACTTACCCAATTCAAAAAATTAATTATTAAATTTTAAATTATCTAATTTAAATTTAATAAAAAACAAAAAAATTTAATTAAATTAAAATAAATAAATAAATTACCCAAAACTTGTTTTTTTATTTAAATCTAGCTCAAATCAAATTAATTTTTTTTTAATTTAAACCTAACTCAAAGATAATTTTTCACTTAGTATACCTAAATCAAATTAATTAGTAATTTAATTGTGTTTAGTAACCAAATTAATTAATAAATTAATTGTGTTTAAAATATTTTTAAATTTAAAATTTGTTAAATTAAATTTAAACAAAAAACGAAAAAAAAAATTATGTAAAGGGTATTTTGATCAAATATTTTTTAAAAGTGATATATTAAGCATTTTATTGGTGTTGTATTAAGTATACCCCATTATTAATTAATCCCTCTGTTTCAGGCAAAGAGGCTCGTCATTGGTTTCTCATACCTTGTAACGGATCATAATCCTCATCAATTACTTTAAAACGTGCCAACATTTATTATATCCTCAATCTAATAGTCCATGTTTCTTCTTTCTTGAGAATTTTGGCACGCCCAAAATTCAAAACTTGCCGCTCATTCAAAATCCTCGACTTTAAATAGCAACCAAATCCCCAAATTCAATTCATTATTCCTAACAGCCCAAACTCCCTCTCTCTCTCTCTCTAGAATAAACAAACATTTAATCTCGATCTCTAGAACGATGGCTCGCACTGCACCGCAAGGAAATCTACGGTGGGAAGGCGCCAGGAAGCGGTAGCAACCAAGGCACCAGAAATCGGCCCCTTGGATCGGAGGAGTGAAGAAGCCACACGATGGGAACGGTGGCGTTGAGGGAGATCAAGAAATACCAGAAGAGCACTGAGTTGTTGATCCGTAAGCTTCCATTCCAGAGGCTGGTTAGGGAAATCATACAAGATTTCAAAGCTCCGCTGTTGCTGCTCTGCAAGAATTGAAGCAGCCGAGGCTTATCTGATGGGATTGTTTGAAGACACAAACCTTTGTGCAATTCATGCCAAGGATATTGTAAGACCCCAAACCTTCGTGTAATTGACCTTCTTGCCTTGCGTGTCGTTTAATCGTGACCTTGCTTACTTGGATTGAGGAAAAGAACCTTGATTGGTGTAGGTAGGCTATCTAGAGGACAATACCTTAGTTCCATATGTTCCATAGACTTTAACTAGTTAAAGTTACAAATTGCACACCGACGTTGTTCGTTACTCGACTCGGTTTAGAGTTTTCTCGCGTAGTTCTTTCGTGAGACCTCGATTGTACTCTTAGTCATTCCTCCACTTGTCTTGAGGGTTATTTGAGTCTCATAAGGCCTTGGTACACAAGTTTTATGCTTGTTTGACTTGCATTCACCCAATCGGTGCATCACTTTCAGTCCTAGACCCATTCGGCTTCGTTTTAGACTTAAACCATCGTTCCAACTCGACAACCGAACATCCTGGGAGATGTTCGGCCAGCCAAACCGAACTCCTTGGGGAGTGTTCGGCCATAGAAACCGAATAAGTGGTGAAAAGTTCGGTCCAGACAACCGAACAGAGTTCCCGACATCAGCTTTGTGCTGGTGCGATTTCTGGAGTGAAACTCCTATTCTACCCTTACTTAATGTGGCGACCCGACCCGGGCCCGAGGTGGAACCGAGGGTCGGACCGCCCAAATAGGGGGGAAACAAGTGGACAATAAACATGCAAGGACTCATTTTAAGAAAACGACGTGACGCAACATAAGAGACGTAGCACGCCTCGGCCCTAAAAGGCCGGTATTTTTAAAACTTTACAAACATGATAAAACAGTTAAGCAATTAAACCGAGTCATCAGCGACACTACATGCCGGAACCCAAGCTAACAATTTAAGGACAAGAATTAAGTAAGAGCAAAAAGGGGTGCTCAGCGGAAGACTTAAACGTAGTGAACTATTATACATGATAACCAAAACTCGGCTTCTACAATAGCATAAAGGAGTTACAAATACTACAAGAGTTAAACTACAAGTAGCTAATAGAAGCATCAAGATCAAGTTCTATACAAATTCCCAAGCATAGTCTAATTGACTTGCTTTAACCCATCGTCCTTGCAAAATAACAAAAGAAATGAAGAGGACATCTAGACCACTTCTTCAAACTGCAACTAATGACAAAAGGAGGAACAAGGCGAACACCGCAATCCTCAGCGAGAAGGACCTGTCTTGCTAGGATCTAAAGCAAGAAGGGGAATGGGTAAGTCATAAAGACTTGTAAGCTATCAATCATGCATGTCATGGCAATATGCAACATACAAGGCAAGATATAGTCACATAAGTGTGAGAACCCGAAACCTACTTGTATACTTGTCTTCCATACATGTTTAACATGATTAGAATATGTTTTTAACATGCTAGTATTATCCCTAACATGATTGACTCGATTGCATTCCTTGATCGAACCGTTATTGTCGTATCGAACGCCTATTGCCTTGTATGCTCTAGATTGACTTGTTCTTACTCGGGCTTTGATTTTTGGACTTAGCCAAGACCTTGAGAGACATTTATAATTGTTTTTAGGACCCTTGATACTCATTCTAATGCTTCTTGGAGTTGTACATGCCTTATACGCGTTATACGTGCAAATCTGACTGTTTGACCGAGCGTATGGCACGAGGAATCGTTCTGCCAACCGAACATTTTGGGCTTTGTTCGGCCATGACAACCGAACCTTATGAAGGTTGTTCGGCCTCCACAACCGAGCAAAGCAATTTTCCAAAAACGCGATTTTTCTGCATTTTGGGCTGATTACGCTTGTGCCCTTACTAAACCTCTACCATTAGTGACTTAAACCACTTGTATTAGAGTCTAATTAGCCTAATCTAATCCTAATTAAGATTACTAAACCTATTTCTACCATTCATCAAGTGACATGTGTACTCCACTAACACATTTAATCAAGGCCGATTGCTACTACATCGCTCTAGCCTTCATGTTACGCTCATTTCTCCGCTCGTCTTCTCCGGCCTTGAGCGGCATGCGTGAGTGCGTAGGTGAGATTAGTGCGTGAGGGGTGGCTGGCTCCCAAGAGATTCAAGACCGCTTGCGATTCAAACCGCCGTTGCGTAGCCGCCGCCGAGTGCGATCGACACCGACAGCTTTTTCTTGCTTCGTCCATTGCTTGGCTTGAGGTAAGCTATCAATTTCCCTTAGGTCCATGTTAGAGATAACATGTTACCCTTTCTTGCTTCCCTTCTCTCATGCCCAAATCATTGTTCTCCTTGTGTTCTACCATGATATTGATACATTTTAGAGTATGAATTTTTGGGAATTATTGACCATGAATGTAAATGCTTTGATTTGGACACTAAGCCTAGAAGTAAAAGTGTTCTACTCTATATTAGGAATAATTATTATTCTTGGGTCATAGAATTTCGACCATTATTTGGGGAAAATGTGATTCTAGGGTTCCATGATTTAGGAACTTAAGTTTATTCTTGGCTATGATTGTTATACGGATTAATGACCTAGATTAATTGATGCGATGACTTAGAAAAGAGTTGGAAATGCCAATAGTGTTTAACTCTATTTGGTTTGAACTATAGAAATGACTCAACGGAGTCGACATTAGTGAGCTATCAAACAATACCGGCTCAATGATCGATCCCTACGACGTTATTACATGCGTTACACTAGAAAACTAATTCTAGACTATTGAAATGAATTGATTGTCATGCTTGTATCTTTATGACATAATGAATGCATACTTGATAATTGATATATTGAGTTCGCTCTTGTCGAGCTCAATCTTGATTGTTTATTGATGAGATTATATACTAATCTTGAGCGAGGACGCTCTTGTCGGACTCGTTCCATATTGATTGATTGTTGAGTAAATACTACTTGGCATTGCATAAGTCGGTGGCATACTTGTTATCGCACACACGCCTCCACGGCGGGCCACCGTGAGGAAGAGCTCTCCTTGGCCAACCAATACGCGCCCATTGAGAATGACTATTGTTTTCGAGCATCTCTCGGAGATCGATGTATTATCACAACCATCGATTATCGCACGCTATCGAAAGTGTTTGTTTTGCAGGTCTACGAAGCGGCCCAGTTCTATATCCTCATATTATGTGAACTATGTGCAATATTATGCATCTTAAATAATTGATATACATGATTGAAATAATGTCTTGCCTAACGTGTTGCATAATGCCATGTCATGCATGATTGATAGCTTACGAGTCTTTATGACTTACCCGTTCCCCTGTACTTTTTTTTAGATCCTAGAGACGGGACCTTCGTTGAGGCTCGCATTGATCGTTCGCCTTAGTTCTCTTTTGTTCAGGTTATTGCAGTCAAAGAGGTGGTTCTTAGAAGTCCTCTTCTCTTCTTTTGTATTTGCAAGGACGATGGGTATAAGCTAGTCATCTAGACTATGCTTGGGATTGTATAGACTTGTACTCGTGTATTCTGCTAGCTACTTGTAGTATTAACTCTTGTAGTACTTACTTCTCTTTTGATGCCGGCAATTGTACTAGCCGTGCCTTGTATATCGTGTGTTGTTCACTACGTATAGTCTTCCATTGAGCATCCTATTAGCTCTTAATTATTTCCTTGTCGTGATAGCTGCTTAGCTTGGGTTCCGGCTGTAGTGTCGCCGAAGACTTGGAATTATTGCTTAAACTGTTTATCAGGTGAAATGATTTTGAAAATTTCCGACCTCTTGTGTCGAGTTCTCTTGCGACTGAAATGTTGCGTCACGTCAGTTTTAAAAATAAAATGTTTTGAGTCCTTGCATGTTCTTCCCTTCTTGTATTGTCTTGTTTGGCGCTTCGGCCCGCGGTTCCATCTCGGGTCCGGGGTCGGGGTCGCCACAGAACATGAACAGGCCGAAAACTATAAAAAAACATGACTAATAATATTAATGGACAAACCAGGACTTATTTCTAGGGCTGCAACTTAGTAAATTATTCACATAAGAAAGGTTACCTAGTATCTTGTACACAGTTGGTGTACCCTGGTGTTCAAGGGGTCTGCTTTGTGTAAATCTATATTTCATAATCAATACCAAAGATTAAGGAGGAAAATTATTCATTTAAGAACTTCAAAGGAAAAATAGTATCAGAATAGCTTCATCAATGAGCTCCAATCAAACATAGATCACCTCGATTGTTTTGTGGTTATAGTCCCTCGTACAACTCTAACAATCTTACTCAATCTTATTTGCACAATAGTTATTTGCAGTTCCAGAAAGTAAATCTGAAACAATCCTGACTATTACTTTCCAAACAAAGATACCTATAAAATTACTAGAACTTTCTCCTGCAAGCTATTCATCTGAAAAGAAGATCATCTTGCATGAAGAGGAGATGCTAGGTAGCTAAGGACAAGAAGAATTCTATTTTTTCACTATCAGAAGTGCCTGAACGACTAGTCCGGGAGAAGAACAAGACTAAGATTACAATTTCCTTTAGAGTGCAGAAGGAAAGAGTTAGTAGGGAATCCAGGAAACGCAATGAACGTAAGGAAAATTCACTGGCCAGACTTGGGTTGTAATGCACAATACTCAATCAATCTAAACTAGTGGTACGTTAATTGCTAAAAATGTTTTGTGTTTTTTTTTGTGTTTTTTTTTTGTTGCAGTCTAGGTTGAATTTTTGGTTGAAAATTGACAAGTATGATGTTTGGTTGAAAATTGACAATAGGGTTGTTCAATGTTCAACCATCAACATTCACCACCACCGATCAACAATGATCTTCTGAAGTTTGAACATAATGAAATAAAACAAACGTACATCAAAGATACGAGATGGTATTACTAATTCATCACACACACACACACACAATATACCCTTTCTTTGGCTGAAAAGAAAGAAAAAAAAGATGATCTTAGTTTCAATTCCAACTATATGAAATGACAAATAGAATACTAAGTGGATAACTCTAGGAATCTCTCACTTGGATGAGCCATTAAAAATGACATCTACGCAGATTGTTCAAGGATTCTTACCGTTGTGCTTGTAGATAATGATTTGTTCAATAAAAAGACAGCATTCAATTAATGGAGCAGGTACCATAAATTATTTTCCACAATTATATATATTAGCCAGATATAGCTTTCATAATCATAAATCTTTTTGTGCAACTTGACTCATACAATCTAATTTCCTTTAGTCTCTGCCATGGCATTACCACATAAGCCCGATAAACATATCAATAATTCAGCCCTTACATTATTCAAAACATATTTTAAAGAATCCATGCACCACACTAAGCTTCCTACCAAAGTATTAACTATCATGTCAATTCATTATTATTGCACATCAAAAATTAGAAAGTCGTTTACACTAGTTTATGAGGATTTTGATCTGTAAAGAATTTATTGGAAGCTTCTGCCACCCATTTAGGCCCATCTAATCTCATCTCATAATACATGGGACTTAAATTGCACACAACTTTTATATTTTAAATGGTCATCCAATACCCCCTCCCCCCACCAGAATTAAAGGTATTCTCATAATTCATCAAAAAGGAAAAAAGAAAAGATATACTAAAGTAACCAATACCACGCAAATTGGTCTTATCAAGAAACAATTTTCTTAATCAAAAGCTAATATTTTCCTAAAGGTAGAAGAATTATGAAGAATAATGTAATGATGTGCTTCACAATTATCAAAAAGATCCTAGTTTTGCCTACCAAAAATTAAACTATACACCAATTATCTTCCTCCTTTTTGTTTTCCCTGTTCTCGCTGGTTCTGGTAGGTGGGGAGGAGGAAGTAAAAGAAATGGACGTCCATTTGCCCTGTGACAGCCCGACCCGGACCCCAATGCGAGATCCCGAGCCGTGCCGTCCAAATAGTCAATAACACAAGCATGCGCAAGTAGGATTATAAAATTCATGTGGCGCAACATCGCATACGAATAACAACTCGGCTACACTTGGCCGGAAAAATAACTTAATATAAACAAGTCATCGGCGTTACGAGAACCCAACAACTACTCCTACAATTTTAACACATGCTTATAAAAACCTTCAACGGCCACAACATGCCGGAGACAACAACAACAATAATATTTAAAAGAGCTTTAGTAGAAGAAACCGTAGCGAACCATTAACATATAAACAAGCTCGACATATAAGTCGGCATACAAAAGATATTAAGTGTCAAGTTTACTACAACAACAAAATCCCAAGTCAAGTCTAAGTGACTTGCTTCCCAACGCCCTTGCCAAAACAAAAGTCTAACTATCAAAAGTCCCAAAAGAACAACCTCTGAGCTCACAAGCAACCAAACGCGTGGAATGGCGAAGTCTAGCGAACCGTCTCCTCGGCTCGGATCTAAGGAAAACAAAGCAAACAAATAGGGTAAGTCGAAAGACTTAGTAAGTTACTAAAAATGCATGTTCATGTTATAGCATGACATTTATCTCAATTATGGTACATGATCATCATATAGCACTTAGCACATTATTCACGTAAGTGCGTAAAATAAATCATACAAGTAGGATATGATATAGTCACGGCCGCCCGTAGCTCCCCGCAATACACTCATTCTTGGTTCGTGCCATCGATGTTTTGTGAATTCATCGACTCATACCGAGAACCTACTCGATTTCATTAGCAAGCCAATGCGGCACGTATTGATGGCCCACGGTGGAGGGTGTGTGAGGTCTCAGTGCGGCGATCCATAGCGAGCACGAATCTCACAATTCGTGAAGGCGATGCATCGCCCCACCCTGACTTAATAAACAAACCAAATAATGCCAGCTGGACTCAATGTGATGCACAAGTAGATGTTTACTTGACTTAAACCAATTAAGGATCGATTCGACAAGAGCGAACTCATCCGACAAAGTAGGTTATGAATCTCTACCATAAATCATGTCAAGGCAATTAATTGCTCAAAACCCATCATACATATCAACTTGTTGCAAACAATTAAGCCAAGCTCATATTTGAGTAACTCAATCAAACGGTGTCCAAACTTCGTAGGGATTGAAATTAGGGTTCAACATGTTCAAATCTTCCCTAGAGTCGACTCCGTTGAGTCTTTTCTCTAAATTCCCAATTTTGGAGAGATTGAAGCTATGTGCTTCATAACCCAACCTAGGTCATTTCTAAGTTCAACAAGGATGTAAATTCACCAAGGCATTGCAATGTGATTCATATACATCATAGAGTTCAATTTATAGGATAGAACACATACAACATAACAACATATAATGTAGGCTCAAATTAGGGCATTCTCATATAGCACTTGTTCAAGCAACACATGTAATACATGTTTCTAACATGTTCAAGACCTTAAATAGACAAGATGAAAGAGTATTATAAACTTCCATAGGCAAGAAATCATCCTATACATGCTCCTAGCAAGTTCATACTTTCAAAATACAAGTAGAAGGCATAGGAAGCAATTATGTGTCCTCATTGACCTCATACATCAAAAGCTTTGTTTCCTTAGGGTCAATGAGAACTAAAGAGAAGAAGAAGAAAAGAGTAACTTACTTGTGTTCTTCAGCAAAGAAAGCAAAGAAGGAAACTAATCGGTTGAAAATGATCTACTCTTCAAGCTCTACACTTTTGATGAAGGTGGCTTGAGCAATGGAAGAAGGGATGAGGGAAGACCAAGAGGATAGCTTCAAGAAGCCATGGGAGAACTTGAGAGAAGATGAAATTCGTTCTTGGAGAGTGAGGGAGAAGAATGAAGGTCAAAACATCGATTGTGGTGTATATGGGTTTAAAAATTGAGTGGGACAAGTGTCAAGCTAATGTGGTGGATAAATATCTGATTTTGGCTTGTTAAATGATCACTAATGGTCTCTTAATCCACTCTTAAAACATGTTACTAATGTTAGGACATAATCAAGGAGGGTTAGGGAGGTTTAAGTGAGGTTTAGAAAAGGTTTGGATAGGGGTTTGGGTGTAAAAATCGTTCAACAGCAAAACAGGGGAAAAATCCCGTAGGTAGCTCCCAGCAGTTGAGGCGGGCGCCTCACTAGAGTCCAAAGCGGGCGCTGGAATGCTGCCTAAGTTCTTTTTGCAATGCTCTCAGCTCTTGAGGCGGGCTAGTGATCAAAATTCGATGCGGCCGCCTCGTCTAGCCCTTGAACTTGGTCTAAACATGTCCTAAATGGTCCCAAACTCATGGGCAACCATTCTAAGGTCTAACCCAACTCAAAACAAGTCGGAAACACACCCGAACAACATCCGGAACAAGGTAGAACAAGGCTCGAATCATGCGACGAATGGTTAACGAATCAAACACCAATCAAACTAGGATAACTTGGTCATGGAAAAGGCTTGTTTCAACATGGTTATGACCTGAATACAAAGCCAAGAACTCAACGAACACTTCGCACGACGAAATAGAAGCAAAACGAGCAACGAGGGAAAAATCGCTAAGGCCAAAACAAAGCAATCGAACCGGCGATTCAACAAGCAAGCATACATGATTCTAAACATGTTAAGAGCTTCATGAATGACTTATGAATGATTCTAAAACATTTATAAACTAAGTAAACATGCTCACAATCAACAAGAAAACATGAAGGCAAGCACACAATGCACATGCAAGAATCCGGGTGTTACACTCTCCCCTCCTTTAGGAATTTAGTCCCTAAATTCTTACCAAGTTCATCAAACAAATGTGGATGCTTCTCGCGCATCTCCGCTTCTGTTTCCCAAGTCGCTTCCTCAATGTTGTGGTTTCTCCAAAGAACTTTGACTAAGGGAATTCTTTTGGTTCGTAGCACTTGCTCTTTGGTGTCCAAAATCTTCTTCACGGGCTTTTCAACATAAGACATATCCGGCTCAAATGTTATCTCCTCATACTCAAGTACATGGGACTCATCTTTCAAATACTTTCGCAACATGGAAACATGGAAGACATTATGAGTCTCCGAAAGTGAAGGTGGTAACGCAACTCGATAAGCGAAAGACCCAACTTTCTCAAGAATCTCGAATGGGCCAATGTACCTCGGTGTAAGCTTCCCTTTCTTGCCGAATCTCTTCGTACCCCTTCTTGGTGACACCTTCAAGAACACGTAGTCTCCCACTTGGAACTCAAGATCCCGTCTACGATTATCCGCGTAACTCTTTTGTCGACTTTGAGCGGTGCGCAATCTATCTCTAATCAACTTCACGCTCTCAACCGACTGTTGCACTAACTCGGAACCCCAAAGTTTCGCCTCTCCAACTTCATCCCAACAAATTGGTGATCTACACTTACGCCCATACAATGCTTCATACGGCGCCATCTTGATACTCGACTGATAGCTGTTATTATACGCAAACTCGGCTAAAGGTAAGTGAGAATCCCAGCTTCCCTTGAAATCCACGGCACAAGCTCGCAGCATATCCTCCAAAATCTGAATCAATCGCTCGGACTGACCATCCGTTTGTGGATGAAAAGCTGTACTGAATTTCAAATCCGTTCCCAAAGCCTCCTGCAACGACCTCCAAAATCTAGATGTAAACCTCAGATCTCTATCGAACACAATACTCACAGGTACGCCATGAAGTCTCACGATCTCCTGAATAAACAAGGCTGCCAACTGAGTCAATGAATAAGTGATCGCGATCGGAATAAAGTGTGCAGACTTAGTCAATCTGTCAACTATAACCCAAACCGCATTAAATCCTCTCGCTGTAACCTGTCACAAAATCCATAGTAATGAACTCCCATTTCCATTCAGGAATCTCAAGTGGTTGTAGAAATCCCGCAGGCCTTTGATGTTCAGCCTTAACCTGTTGGCAAGTCAAACACTTTGATACATACTCCGCAATTTCCCTCTTCATGCCTTTCCACCAAAATTGTCTTTTCAAATCCAAATACATCTTCGTGCTCCCCGGGTGAATGGTATACCTCGTTTTATGAGCCTCATCAAGAACTAACCTCTTCAATTCATCATTAGCAGGGACACAAATTCTACCTCGAAATGTCAAAGTACCCTCACTATTAATCACAAAATCAGGTGATACATTCTCAACCAACCCATCCATAATTTTCTTCAACTCCGGATCATTCCCTTGCGCTTCTCTAATTTTCCCAAATAAACGGCGTAGCAGCACCTAACATTTGCGAAAATCACACCTCTATCATAAATACTAGGACCCCAATCTCGCAAATCTTCCAACATCTTCCATTCTCTAACCATCATACAAGACATGTGAACTTTCCTACTCAAGGCATCCGCTACTACATTTGCCTTCCCCGGATGATACAAAATAGTACAATCATGATCCTTTAATTTCTCCATCCATCTTCTTTGCCTCATGTTCAACTCCTTTTGAGAAAACAAATACTTCAAACTTTTGTGGTCGGTAAAGATCTCAAACTTAGCCCCATACAAGTAGTGTTTCCATTTATGCAACGCGAAAATAATCGCAGCCAACTCTAAATCATGTGTCGGGTAATTATGTTCATGAATAGACAACTTCCTCGACGCATAAGCGATAACTCTACCATTTTGCATCAGCACACAACCCAAACCTTCCTTAGAAGCATCGCTATAAATCACAAAATTATCTCCTCCACTAGGCAAAGCCAAAATAGGTGCCGACGTCAACCGCTTCTTAAGCTCTTGGAAACTAGCTTCACATTTCTCGCTCCAAACAAATGGCATATTCTTTTGTGTCAATCTAGTCATAGGAGTCACAATCCGAGAAAATCCCTCAATAAATCTCCGGTAATAACCCGCTAGACCCAAGAAACTCCGAACCTCGGTAACTGAACTAGGTCTCTTCCAATTCATCACCGCTTCAACCTTAGAAGGATCAACGGCTATCCCGGCGCTAGAAACTATATGCCCCAAAAATGACACTTCCTCAAGCCAAAAAGCACATTTACTAAACTTCGCATAAAGTTGTTTCTCCCGAAGAATAGACAACACAATCCTCAAGTGTTTCTCATGCTCCTCCCGAGATTTCGAATACACTAAGATGTCATCAATAAAGACTACCACGAAACAATCAAGATAACTATGAAAGACACGATTCATCAAGTCCATAAACACCGCTGGTGCATTCGTCAACCCAAACGGCATCACTACAAATTCAAAGTGCCCATATCTAGTGCGAAAAGCCGTCTTTGGAATGTCTTCCTCTCTAACCTTCAATTGGTAGTAACCCCATCTCAAATCAAGCTTAGAATACACAATAGACCCTTGCAATTGGTCAAAGAGGTCATCAATGTGGGGTAGTGGATATTTATTCTTAATGGTCACCTTATTCAATTCCCGATAATCTATGCATAACCGCAAACTCCCATCTTTCTTCCTCACAAATAAGACCGGTGCGCCCCAAGGCGACACACTCGGTTTAATAAAGCCAATCTCTAAGAGTTCTTGCAACTGAGTTTTCAACTCCTTAAGCTCCGCGGGCGCCATCCTATACGGTGCCTTAGAAATCGGTGAAGTCCCTAGAATAAGCTCAATACAAAATTCTAGCTCTCTATCGGGTGGCATAGCATGGTCGGTAGAAAATACATCGGGAAACTCACATACTACCGGAACCTCTTCTAATTTAGGCGAAGACTTCTTCTTATCAACAACGCATGCAAGATAACCCGTACACCCTTGAGACAATAATTTTCTAGCCCTTAGAGCAGAAATAAAATGCAAATCACTCGATGCATGATCACCCACAAATGTAAACTCAGGCACACCCAGCATATAAAAAGTAACCCGCTTTTTATGGCAGTCAACTATAGCATGATAAGCACATAACCAGTCCATGCCAAGAATCACATCAAAATCACGTATAGGTAGAACTACCAAGTCCGCATGCAAAGTGTGGTCACCCACCAATACATCACAAGATTTAAACACTTCAGATGCGAGCATATATTCCCCGAGCGGGGTAGACACTTCAAGCAAATATGGCAAAGGTTGAGGCAGTACACATAGATTCTCAACAAAGTGCGAAGCAACATAAGAATGCGAAGACCCTGGATCTATGAGAACTCGAGCCTTATGATCAAATATAGAAAGAGTACCTCCTATCACTGCCGTAGACCCCTGAACCTCGCGCTGATCAAGCGCAAACACACGGCCCTGCACCTTAGGTTTACCATCCCCATCTCTCTTAGCCCCAGATTGCTGACCGGCGCTACCCGACTGATTGGCCTTATATTTGGGACAATCTTTCCTCAAATGAGTCCCGTCTCCACAAATGAAACACTTCCCAGTCTTTCCCCAACACCTATCAGTGTGTCCAAGCTTCGACGTAACGAACAAATCATAGTCTCATTACGCGATCCTTGCTGCCCCTGAGTAGAAGAAGTGTTGTTGCCCTGCTTCCCTGTCTGTTGCTTACCTTGACCTCCACCTCTCCTATCACGGTTTCCTTGGTACCCCCTTCTGTTACCTAAATTATTTCCCTGATTAGTGTTCTGAGTGGTCTGCCGTGCATTACTAGAATTATTCTTGCTCCGGTGCTCCTCAATATCCTGCTCCACCTCATAAGCTCTATCAACTGCACTCCGATAATCAATGAGCTTAAGTGCTAGAATTTGCTTCCTAAATTCAGTTCTCAACCCCTTAACAAACTTATGTGTCCTCCTTGCTTCAGTAGGAATCAGATACGTACAATAACGGCTCAATTCAGTGAACTTCGCGGAATACTCCGCTACAGTCATACTACCCTGCTCAAGATCATAGAATTCTTTCTCCCTTTTGTTGCGAACCACATCCGGCACATACTCATTTTTAAACTCCCTTTGAAAGTTAGCCCAAGTAATAGGAACTTGCTGAATCTCCCAGCTTTCCTTCAACACATTCCACCAATGCTCGGCGGCTCCCTTAAACTTAAATGTCGCTAGCATGACTCTCTCTTCATCGGTACACCCCAACATAGATAATACCTTAATCATCTCTTCCATCCACAACTCGGCCTCCCTAGGTTTCGGCTCCCCAAGAAATGCACTAGGCTTCAGCTTAAGGAATCTCTCTAGAAGAGTGGTGTCATTCCTCGGTCTCGGTGGTGGTACAACTTCCTCCTGTCGAGGTGGTGGTGGTGGTGCTCCCTCAGCTTGACCTCCCTGGCCTGCCCCTGCCAGAAAAGCCATCAACCTACGGTGTAACTCTGCCATATCCGGACCCACCGGATTTTGCGGCGGCGGTACCTCAGCCTCAGGCTCGACCGGACCTCTCCTGAGCCTACCTCTACCACGGCCATTGCCATCCCTAGGATTATCCATCGAACCCCTACAAGAATTCACTCGACGTTAGAATCAACACACAAATAACCAACCCACCTAGGCCATGGAACCTATCCTGGCCGACAGCTAACCTATAGCTCTGATACCAAGTGTGACAGCCCGACCCGGACCCCAATGCGAGATCCCGAGCCGTGCCGTCCAAATAGGCAAGATACAAGCATGCGCAAGTAGGATTATAAAATTCATGTGGCGCAACATCGCATACGAATAACAACTCGGCTACACTTGGCCGGAAAAACAACTTAAAATAAACAAGTCATCGGCGACGTTACAGCCGGAACCCAACAACTACTCCTACAATTTTAACACATGCTTATAAAAACCTCAACGGCCACAACATGCCGGAGACAACAACAACAATAATATTTAAAAGAGCTTTAGCGGAAGAAACTGTAGCGAACCATCAACATATAAACAAGCTCGACATATAAGTCGGCATACAAAAGATTATGAATATCTAGTAATCAAGTTTACTACAACAACAACAAAACCCAAAGTCAAGTCTAGATGACTTGCTTCCCAACGTCCTTGCCAAAAACAAAAGTCTATCTACAAATCCCAAAAGAACAACCTCTAGCTCGCAAGCAACCAAACGCGAGTATGGCGAGTCTAGCGAAATCCGTCTCCTTGGCTCGGATCTAAGGAAAACAAAGTAAACAAATAGGGTAAGTCGAAAGACTTAGTAAGTTACAAGAAATGCATGTTCATGTTATAGCATGGCATTTATCTCAATTATGGTACATGATCATCATATAGCACTTAGCACATTATTCACGTAAGTGCGGGAAAATAAATCATACAAGTAGGATATGATATAGTCACGGCCGCTTCGTAGCTCCTGCAATACACTCTGTTACTGGTTCGTGCCATCGATGTTTTGTGAATTCATCGACTCATACCGAGAACCTACTCGATTTCATTAGCAAGCCAATGCGGCACGTATTGATACAGCAAAGGGGCTACTTCCCCACTGCGGCCCATAGTGGAGGTGTGTGTGAGGTCCCGGGTGCGGCGATCCATAGCGAGCACGAATCTCACAATTCGTGAAGGCGATGCATCGTCCCACCCTGACTTAATAAACAAACCAAATAATGCCAGCTGGACTCAATGTGATGCACAAGTAGATGTTTACTTGACTTAAACCAATTAAGGATCGATTTCGACAAGAGCGAACTCATCCGACAAAGTAGGTTATGAATCTCTACCATAAATCATGTCAAGGCAATTAATTGCTCAAAACCCATCATACATATCAACTTGTTGCAAACAATTAAACCAAGCTCATATTTGAGTAACTCAATCAAACGGTGTCCAAACTTCGTAGGGATTGAAATTAGGGTTCAACATGTTCAAATCTTCCCTAGAGTCGACTCCGTTGAGTCTTTTCTCTAAATTCCCAATTTTGGAGAGATTGAAGCTATGTGCTTCATAACCCAACCTAGGTCATTTCTAAGTTCAACAAGGATGTAAATTCACCAAGGCATTGCAATGTGATTCATATACATCATAGAGTTCAATTTATAGGATAGAACACATACAACATAACAACATATAATGTAGGCTCAAATTAGGGCATTCTCATATAGCACTTGTTCAAGCAACACATGTAATACATGTTTCTAACATGTTCAAGACCTTAAATAGACAAGATGAAAGAGTATTATAAACTTCCATAGGCAAGAAATCATCCTATACATGCTCCTAGCAAGTTCATACTTTCAAAATACAAGTAGAAGGCATAGGAAGCAATTATGTGTCCTCATTGACCTCATACATCAAAAGCTTTGTTTCCTTAGGGTCAATGAGAACTAGAACAAGGAAGAAAAGAGGTAACTTACTTGTGTTCTTCAGCAAAGAAAGCAAAGAAGGAAACTAATCGGTTGAAAATGATCTACTCTTCAAGCTCTACACTTTTGATGAAGGTGGCTTGAGCAATGGAAGAAGGGATGAGGGAAGACCAAGAGGATAGCTTCAAGAAGCCATGGGAGAACTTGAGAGAAGATGAAATTCGTTCTTGGAGAGTGAGGGAGAAGAATGAAGGTCAAAACATCAGATTGTGGTGTATATGGGTTTAAAAATCTGAGTGGGACAAGTGTCAAGCTAATGTGGTGGATAAATATCTGATTTTGGCTTGTTAAATGATCACTAATGGTCTCTTAATCCACTCTTAAAACATGTTACTAATGTTAGGACATAATCAAGGAGGGTTAGGGAGGTTTAAGTGAGGTTTAGAAAAGGTTTGGATAGGGGTTTGGGTGTAAAAATCGTTCAACAGCAAAACAGGGGAAAATTCCGTAGGTAGCTCCCAGCAGTTGAGGCGGGCGCCTCACTAGAATC
Source organism: Codonopsis lanceolata (assembly GCA_013146195.2). Taxonomy (NCBI): domain Eukaryota; kingdom Viridiplantae; phylum Streptophyta; class Magnoliopsida; order Asterales; family Campanulaceae; genus Codonopsis; species Codonopsis lanceolata. The sequence goes on along the minus strand of CM028381.1, from coordinate 29,988,974 downwards.
CAGGCGGGCGCCTGGAATGCTGCAGCTAAGTTCATTTTTGCAATGCTCTCAGCTCTTGAGGCGGGCTAGTGATCAAAATTCGATGCGGCCGCCTCGTCTAGCCCTTGAACTTGGTCTAAACATGTCCTAAATGGTCCCAAACTCATGGGCAACCATTCTAAGGTCTAACCCAACTCAAAACAAGTCGGAAACACACCCGAACAACATCCGGAACAAGGTAGAACAAGGCTCGAATCATGCGACGAATGGTTAACGAATCAAACACCAATCAAACACCAATCAAACTAGGATAACTTGGTCATGGAAAAGGCTTGTTTCAACATGGTTATGACCTGAATACAAAGCCGAGAACTCAACGAACACTTCGCACGACGAAATAGAAGCAAAACGAGCAACGAGGGAAAAATCGCTAAGGCCAAAACAAAGCAATCGAACCGGCGATTCAACAAGCAAGCATACGTGATTCTAAACATGTTAAGAGCTTCATGAATGACTTATGAATGATTCTAAAACATTTATAAACTAAGTAAACATGCTCACAATCAACAAGAAAACATGAAGGCAAGCACACAATGCACATGCAAGAATCCGGGGTGTTACAGAGCCAAAACTCAAAGATGCTCTTTGGGCATACAGAACTTCATATAAGAATCCGATAGGAATGAGTCTTGATAGGATGGTTTATGGCAAAGCATGTCATCTTTCAGTGGAAATCGAACATAGATCCTTTTGGGCTATTAAAACTCTTAATTTTGATTTAACCTTGGCTGGATAGGAACGTTTGTTCCAGCTAAATGAGTTAGAAGAGCATAGGCTCAATTCGTACAAGAATGCTAAAATATATAAAGAAAAGACCAAAAGATATCATGATATGTGAATTAATCAAAAGATATTGCGTCCAGGTTTTAAAGTTCTTATGTTTAATTCTAGACTGAGGTTGTTCCCAGGCAAATTAAAATTGAAATGGTATGGAGCTTTTATAATAGTACGAATTTATCCACATGGAGCAGTGGATGTAAGGAACCGAAAGACCAATGAGATCTTTAAGGTGAATGGTCACCGACTCAAACCTTATTTTGAACCCATGTCAATTGAGAAGACAATCAAAGTTATTCGTCTCTCTGACACTGAACCCCCAAGAGAATAGGTTTGAAGTTAGGTCGAGCCAAAGACGTTAAACAAGTGCGCTAGGTGGGAGGCAACTCACTTTGATAAATTTTTAATTGCTTTTGTAGTGTAAGTTAAATATGTTTTCCAAGCATGGCATAATTTAAGTTTGGGGGTGAAAAGCATCATAGTGTTGTATTTATATGTCATCTAATATTTTTGTTTTGTTTTGTTTTGTTTTGTTTTGTAGAATTTTCAGAGTGCAGGAAAGAAACGGCCCTAACGGAACGTAACGGAAGATGAAAACAAAGACATTACAAAAGAATGCACAACAGCCTTCAAGGGACACACATTTTATGACCCTTGCGGACGCAAGGTCTCAACACCTTGCCCCCACAAGGTCTCATTAAAATCTGACGATTCAGTACTCATGCGGCCACAATGCCCTAGCCCTTGCCCCCACAAACCCAACCTCAGCATCCGTGCGCATTGACTGTGAACCTTACGGACGCAAGGTATCCATACCTTGTGGCAACAAGACCCTTTTTATAAGCATGATGCGACAGCCACGAACAGTTCACTGAATGTAGAAACTGTTCAAAACCTTCATCTTTCTGGCTACTCTTAATCCTCTCTCAATCCTAGTAGAAGCTCATTCAATCCGGCCAAGACTTCAAGTGGTTGTTGCTCTTCAAGAAATCTCTATTTCCCCACCTCCATCTCCATCATCTCACTATATTGGAGAACTTGAAGAATTGCTGCCGATTATTTTCGGCGAAAAGCTTTGACAGTCCGGCAAAATCCTCCATTGCAGTTGAAGCAGTGCACTCCACGTATCTTCTATCCCTCTTCGTTTCAGATTTTGATTTATCAAAATTTTGCATGCTAGGGTGTTAGTTACAAATTTAATATTGTGTACGTGCATGCTTTTTGACTTTGTTGGATTTTCGAATTTATTTTGAGAGATATTATTTACTTGTCCCTAATGGCCCCGAAACATAGGAACACCGGACCTTCCTCTTGCCGCTCCTAAGAAGATAAAGATTTTGATAACTTTAGGCTTGTCTCCCTCGAGGCGTCGGAGAGCTACACTAGGAGGCTCTCCAAAAGTATAGTCCCCGGGAGGGGATTTAAGTTTCAAGACTTTGACCTCTCTGCCCACTTTGCCCAGTGAAGATGGGCAGCTCTTTGTGCGACTCCAGGAATGGCCATCGTGGCCATTGTCTAAAAATTCTACGCCAACGGGTGTGTCTCCCCGACTGGTACGGTGTCCAATACCAGTATTGTCTGAAACAGGAATGTAAACTTTTCGCCCTTTAGCGTGAACCATTATTTTGGCACTCCTAATTTCGAGGAGGGCACTGATCAATACAGTGTCCACCTTGCCCATCCCATCTCTCTTCGGGAGGTTAATGCGGTGATACCTTGCCCATCCTATCATCAGGGTCCACCGTTTGGCCCCCGCACCATGGATGAGAACCGTTTGACGAACGCGACCAAGGTCGTGTTCAAATTTATATGTGCACGCCTTATACCTTCCAGCCACCAACACACGGTGTCGTGGCATAAGGTCGTTTTGATCTATACCATCCTGACAGGTGGATATATTATTGTTGGGCACATGATCAATGCCCAAATTCAGACCCTCATCGTAGGTAGGACGAACTAGAGATTCATTTTCCCGAGTTTAATCACAGGATTGTGCGGAGGGGCTGGAGTCATCTGGACTCCAGATTCTGAGAGAGTTCGGGCAGTACCTGACATTACTACGGTGCTACTTTTCGATCATCCGTGTTATCCACGTGAGAGGGGACCACGTGAAAAACCTTGAGAGGAGGATAACATTGAGGATGAGGTGGATCCCTTGGAGGCCCTCTCTAATAGATTGGAAGAGCTCGGGCTTTACCAACATATGGTCCAACAGCAGTTGGCGCAGATGCGCGCTGACCAGAACTACTTCTTTGGTTGGACAGAACGGGTGGCAAGAAATGTGGCCGCTTTCCATGGCTACCCACCCGATATTATACCCGAGTTCCTTCCTCCTTCGTTATTTCGTCCTGACTCACCATAGTGGAAGCACAAGTTTCTTCCTCTTTCATTAGGCGGACCAGCTATGTCCTTTTAATATTTCTCCTCCTTCTACCCCCTCATGGGATAGCCCTCAATTTTGAGGAAAACATAAAAATTAAGTTTGGGGGGGGGGGATTCTAAGTCTAGGGTCTTTGCAGGACCCAACCTAAAAAGGAGGGGAGTTGTGCTATATTTTTTAGGGTTCGGGACAATTTTTGCTCCTCTATCGTCTCTTCCCCTCTTTCTATGTTCTTACTTTTTATTTTTATTTATCTTCGGAGATGTTGTCTTGACCATAATACACCAATATTCGGTTCCTTCGGGAACCCATCATCAATTGGGTAATCAATTATCTCCAACTTTATTAAAAAGAAATAATTTTAAAATTTATAAAAAATTCAAAATTTTCATTCTCGAGTCCTGGAGTGGGTACTTCAGTCGATGATGATTTAGTGCAATGAAACACATAACTTTCTCATAGATCATTCTGGAACTCACTCGAGTTTGCAAAAATATTAACATTCTCCAAACCCTTGTGCACTTTTCCCAGTCATGACTATGGACAAATTTGAATATTTTTACTAAGTGTATAGTGCACATTTCATTCTAGCAAAAAAATTGTTTGATACACAAGAATATGATGAATAGTCATCCCGACATGATTGTTGCATTGAATTGTAACTTAGGGTCAATTGGATGATAGTTAGATCCTTTAGATTTTTCTTGCTAATATATCTCAAGCACACTTTTGAACCGTGACTGCATAGTAGCCTTGATTGTCCCTACCTTTTTTCTAGCAAGTGCTTATGTGAAATCCAGTGATGCTAAAATATTCAATTCCACAACTTTCATATTGGATGTGATATTTTATGTGTGTTTACTTTCTTAAAAACTGGCATGAGTAATTCTGGCATTAGGATATGATTTAGGCCATCTTTGGATTGTTTGAGCCTAAATATTTCCCGACCTTACTAAAAATATCCCTAGTGTCCCCTTTTGAGCTGAATAAAAGAATGGTGTATGCTAAGCATACAACAACCCCCATTCGACTTCGTTTCTTTTACCCACATTAACTTAACCCTTAAGGCTTATACACTTTAGCCTACCCTTGGAGAGAGTAGGATGTGGGTGGGGAATTAATTTATGGGACCATTGTTATTTAGATGATTTCCTGATGACTTCTTCTTCTTCGTCGTAGTCAATAAAAAAAAAGTGATGGAAAAGAAAAAAAAAAGGGTACGACGAAGGATGATGAGAAAGAAGAAGAGCGCAAGAAGACTCAAATGAAAGCATAGCTTTCAAGATATAGATATATAAGGAAAAGTCATCCGAAGAAAGGATCACTAGTTATTTTTAGCATAATGTATTGAATAAAGCAAGTTTGGGGGAAAATCTCCACTTGTCGTCTTTGCAGGTCCTAGCCTAATGAGAAATACTTCTACATGTTTAGAAGCAAATAGGGAAAATGGTAGTCTTGCTCTCTCACTTTGTATTATATTCCCTTTCCATCGTATCCCCCAACACCAAGGCCTTACATTACAAGCTTAATAAAGTCCTAATGAACCTTTTGCCAGTTGCTTGTGTTGGTTGACTCGATTGTAATACATGTAAATTGATCTCCACTTCATATGTTCATACTATTCGCCAAAGCTCACTGTGTTAGCATAATCTTAGC
>CM028381.1:29959122-29979122 GCA_013146195.2 Codonopsis lanceolata | reverse complement strand
ATGATCATTCGAGGAAGACTGAAGCGACACCACATGGGTAAGCGAATTTCGTCGAAATTATAGACTTCTATCTCAGACATAAGTAGCAACGGGGCCTATTGGGATTCATATATATCCTCATTTAGGAATCAAGCCATCACAGTTCGTGAGAGTAAGTAGAAAAAAATATACAATGCGAATGGTCGAGCCTAACGTGAACCTTACCACTTATCCCGTTTCGGGAATCATACCAAAAGTAGTTCAAATGTATGTGCATAAAAGGGAATGTTGTGATGGTTGAGCCTATTGCTGATGCTTCCTACGTAACCTGCTAAAGGAATTATACCAAACATAGTGAAGATGTGTGTCCAGAAAAGTAAACATTGTGATGGTCGAGCTAGCTTAATGTCGAGGCTTCATATGCATCATGTTTAAGGAATTAGGCCAAACATAGTTTATATGTGTGTGCAGAAGAGTAAACATTATGATTTCTGGTTCCAAACCCGAGGTTATATGGAATCGAACCAAGCAGAAATTTAAAGAAATGATTAAGGCGTGAAAACAAGGATACACTACCGAATGTTAGCATCACGACTATAAGCTGATTATCCCCAACTTAGAACTTCATGCCACCTTATCAACTATGTCGGTTGTGCCTCGATTACTGTGTTTTGACTTTGCTTTTAAGACCCCGTTAGCGCCCCTTAATTATGAACAAATTGTCGACCACCAAACATTAGGAGCCTAGTTGTCATAAGGCAAGGGAGCAAAAATCAGCCCTTATGCTTGAAAATGTCATGGCCGACTACCGCCCATCCCCACCCGGCCACCCCTACCCCACCCACCCATTTCTTCATCCCTTCTTAAAAATAAAATAAAAACTCTCTCTCTAACCCACTCTTCTTCAATCCTTGGCCCCAAATTGGCCATCCCATCCTGGATTCTTACTCGTCTAATCCCAATTTTATTACTATGTCAAGTTAATCCATCTCCTTTTCATGCCATATTGGTCTGCATCCATCGGCTTGGTGAGGAGTATGTCAGAAAACTTGCACTGCCATCGGCATACCCATGTTTCATAGATTGTTACTTCGGTGGTGAGTTTTCAGACAACCTAGGTACTTTGCTGTCGAACATTTTTCTTTTGAATCTGTTGATGCTCTTTGTTTATACATGCAATTTGTTAGAGTAGGAACAACAATGGATCATATTTGATCCCCATATACTCCCCAAATCGTTAAAAATAAATATAAAAATTCATTTGATACTCATAAGTAGGGGCAGATGTATGTAGACCATAGCTAGGGGTACCACTGGAAAAAAAGAGGAGTACGTTTGTGGTTTTCAACAATTGGACCCCTCCAAATTTTCGTTTGGACCCCTCCCATATTTTCAATTGGCCCCCTACCTCTACTGGCCTACAGCCTACTCCCTACTAACAAGACAAGACAATTCTCTCACTACTCTAATCACAATCTCAATCACTCTCTTTCCTCTGTCCGACCGTACCCCCACCCGAGACTCTCCCTCATCCTTCTCCTTCCCATTTTCGAATTCTGATTTCTCCAAACTCCCAACAACTAGGCAACTCCCATTTTCCAAATAACAACTATGCTCCTCTCTCTAGTCCTCCTCCCTTGCAGCCTCATCCTTCTCCTTCCCATTTTTGAATTTTCATTTCTCCCAACTCCCAACAACTCAGCAACTCCCATTTTCTAAATAACAAATCCGCTCCTCTCTCCAGTCCTCCTCCCTTGCGGCCTTGCCAGTTCTGACTTCCGACCGTTCTGCCTCTACCGATCTGCTTAACTACTTGCCTACCTGGTACAATACTTTACTATTTTTTGTATTTTTCATAGATAATAGTTTATATATTTTCAATTTCTCAATTAGCCAATTCACAAATCGCACACACTCTATTTATCTAAAATTTGGGTTTTCGAATTTGGGGGGAGGGGGGGTTTGGGTTAAAATGTAAAATTGTTGATTTGATTAATAGATTATTTGATCGATAATTTTGCATAGAAAAACAAGTTTAGTGTTTGTTATTTTGTTGTTAGAATTGTTGATTTGATTAATTGATTTTTATTGTTAGAAATATTTTTTATTTTGTTAGGTTTCTTGAGAATTTTTTAAAACTTATATATGAAATTAGGGGGTTTTGTGTTTAAAAAAATTAGCTTAACTATTTGTTAGTCGTCTTCATTTACTTGTGTATAATTTGCAAAATCGAATGTCTGATTAGTTTTTAAATGATTCTCTTGTATTTATATCGAAAATGACATGTTAATGAATGATAGTGATGATGATGTAATTACGCGTTTTTAACGTATGGAAATGCATAAAGGACAATTTTAATTTATATTATTTTTATGTAATAATTAAAATTTTGGACACCGGTTAACATTATTCCTCGGATCCGCCACTGCCCATAAGCTACTCAAACAAAAAATTCACACAACAACTTGACACAAACCCCAATAATCTTTCATACCTCACCATCTTTATCCTCAATAACTTCAAATTTTGAAAAAAAATCATTTGGTGTCTAAATGACTCAAACCAAGTCTTTATTTATATATAAAAATATGTACTTTTTAAAAATATTTTTTTTATTTTTTTTTGAATTGCAAAAAAGCTAAAAATCAAAGAAAAAGAAAAAGGAATTAAAAGGACCTACTCATTTAGAGAGAGAGAGAGAGGGCTAATCGCCCCCTTCTCACCTTTTCCGGGCTTAGGGTTTGACGATGTCTTGGCTGCGACTAAACCCAAAAAAATAAAACTAGATTCCCCTGAAATTCTAGGGGGAATTTCAAGTGGGTACAATTTTGAAAACATGTTTTCATCTAGAACCATCAATTTTTTGGACATTTCATGTAACTACAAATTGCTTGCCAAATGACAAAAATGTCATTAATGAAAACTCGATGCCAAAAATCAATCGATGCCCGATGCCAATCAACGATGCCGATGCCAAGCATCAGAAATCAACCTGATGCCAAAAATCAACCTGATGTCAGGCATCAGAAATCAGATCTTGGCATCAGAAAATCAAATATTGGCATCAGAAAATCAGATCAAGGCGAGCATTAATACCACCCAAAAAGCTGATGCCAAAAAAAATTTGATGCCAAAAAGCTGATGCCAAAAATCTGATGCCAAGACTTGGCATCAGATGAAAAAAATTCAAAACAAATCAACCTGATGCCAAAAAGCTGATGCCAAGACTTGGCATCAGGTGAAAAATAATACAAAAATGCTAAATCTGAGGTCATCACCCTCTGCTCCGATTTCAAAAGTGGGAATGCAGCCATCTCCGACGGTGCTTGTCCGTTCAAACCCATCTGCCACTAATAAGGATCGGTTGCTTTCCTACAGTGGTTCCTTCTTTTTCTAACCCCTTCTCTCGAGCGCAACATGGTCTCAGATACCCTTAAACGGAGCCGCTTAACAAATGGGGCGGCTGAGACGAATATTCATGAACAAAGGGACCCGATTCTATTTCAAGGCTTCAACCGGAGACATGGAAACCTGGGGTCTGGTGGAATCGGTGCTAGTACTTACAGGATTTCATCAACGGCATCTGTTCCATAGCCGCCATCGTCACTTTCCCGCCACTTGATTGGACGGCCGATCTGATCTCCGCTTGAGCAACTGCTAGATCTGATCTCCGCTTGAGCAACTGCTAAGCTCAATCTGGATCTCCATATCTAATCTCCCCTTCACCAGTAATCAAAATAAAGGAACAATGCTTCTCAATCTCCAGCTCAAGCTTGAAACCTATGACCAGGCAAATGGCATATTCAGTGATGACAAAGTCAACAATTACTCACTTTCCCTCTACCCACCAGTGACGACGGCGGGCGTGATGACGCCGACAACCAAGCTCAAAAAGAAGAGGCCACGAAAATATGAAGGGTAGGGGCGTGCAGCGCTAAGCCAATTTTGAGAACAAGGACGATCGAGGACGTGGACGATCGTACACAAAGGGGCAAGAAACAGATAAAAGGGGCAGTGATGTACTTTCACACAAAAAATGTACCCAAAAGATATGTCTAAAAAATAGCTGGTTTGATTTGAAAACATGTTTTGAAAAACGTACCGGCTTGTAATTATTCCGAAATTCTAAGTTGATCGATCATTATTTACCTAAATACCAGATAAATTCCAAGTTGATCATCCATTAAACATACTCTTAGTATATTGATTACAAATTTATGCCATCCAGACAAAAAAAAAATTATACATACAAATAAATGAGACTGACAATATTAATACTCCGTACTTTATTATGAACAAATTTTTTTTTTTTGAAACGAATAAAAATGAAAAACAGAACAATTTTATGAATGAAGGTATATAAGATTATCAATTGCTCCCACTTTTCTTTGAAGACAAAATTCGTACTCCCTCCGTTTTCAAATTATCGTCATTCGTTTTTTTTATCTATTCTAAAATAATTACTCCCCCCGTTCCTATATTATCGTCCTACTTTCTTTTTTCGTCCGTCCCAAAATAATTATCCAGTTTGAAACTTATCTTTTTAGAACATCACTTTTACCATTTTATCCTTACTTTTTTACTCTACTTTAATTATGGACCACATATATATGAGCTTTAAAGGAAACTACACATTAAACCAATATAAATAATCAAGTTAATTGTTTTTTCTTAAACTGTGCGCCGGGTCAACTAGGACGATTATTTAGGGACGGAGGAAGTATATTATTTCAAACCTTTCCCTTTTAGGAAAACATTTTTATCACTTTATCCTTTTTTTTTTACTTACTTTAATTATGACCATATACTCAAGGGCATCAAGTAAAACTACACAATTTATTAATATTTATAATATAATTAATTAATTTTTCTTAGATGATGTGTTGGGTCAAATTAACGGAAGGAGTATATCCTTTTAATAACGTTCCAGAATAAAATTTACTTTTTATTTTATCTGGATTTTATTTTAACCATTTTATCTTTTAATTTGATAGGTGCTACACTATCGTTAAAAATTACACCACAATGTACTCCTTCCAATCCCAAATTATTGTACTTTTAAGTTGGGTTGTTTTTTCAACCGAAAGTTAGGTAGTACAAATTTCGTGATTTATGATTAATGAATAAAATATACATCAAATTTTCATCTAAATAACCAACAAGCTCTAGCTTAATAGATATTATTCATTTTTGCTAATGGAGAGGTCGGATGTTTAAGTCTCATTAAAGATACCCTGAGTTTTACAACTCTCAATAAAGAGGTCGGGTGTTCAAGCTTTTTCAGAGGCACCGTTGTTGTTCAAGTTTTACATAAAGGCCCTATTTAACCACTCACTTACCTTAACTACTTTCAACCGAGAGGTCAGGTATTCAAAGCCTCACTAAAAACATCATTTATTCTAATCACATTAAAAAACATTGTTACATTAAAATAATAAAAATAAAAAAAAATTGATGTTTAATCAATATCCCCTCCAAATTTTAAAGAAAAGTCATCTAAATAAATTATCGGTTTGCCTAAAAAGTCAAAACATGACATAAATTAAAAAACGAAGGGTAGGCAAAATATTTATAATCAGGAAGAAGTATTTATTGAGCTATTGTCCTCATAACACTGACAGTTGCAGACTGCTGTCTCCTAGCTCCAAAGTGAAGTCAATTATGGTCTTTCTTTTTCTTTTTCTTTTAGCATCTCCAAAACTGGCCTACCCATCTTTGTTTATTCCCTCCTACTTTATGCTCTCTCTTCTCTCATACACACCACTTTTCCATTGTTGGTTCTGTTCTTATTGCAGGAGCTCCTCTCTCTCTCTCTCACACACACAAATTGTAGGAAGGAAATAAAGTCAGCCGAGGACTAATGGTATCCTTTGCAAGAATTACAGGTAACTGAAACAAACCTTGGACTATTTGATCTTCCAGATTACTGGGTTTGTTTTTTTTCATTCACAATATATGTGCAAGGAAAAATTAATGTATGTATGTTCCTACTTGTTTCTCTTTATAAACTTTCCGAAACCGGCACCGGAAAAAGTTAGGGTTAGCTAATGTAGCCCCTTGTTTGAAGGAGTACGTTTTTTTTTTTTTCTATTTTACATAGATTCCAGCAAAACTTAAATTAGACAGCCCATTTCATCCTAAAAAATTACTAAAATACCTTGAATTGAAAACAAAAGAAAACTAATTTGAATTGACTTAATCTAATACTCCCACTGGGACTAAATTATAGTTTTGGTAGACTTGGCGTACGGTTTAAAAAAACACATATGACTGTATTATTAATATTAGTTTGATGTATAATTTATTTTAAAGCTTATGTGTACGTAGTTTATAATTAAAGTACGATGAATAAGTAAGGGGTAAAAGCGTTGTCCTAAATGGGAAAGTTTCAAACAAAAAAATTATTTTGGTACAACGAAAAAGGATAGTTCGACAATAATTTGGGGATAGAGGGAGTAATACCTATGTTATGAGTTATGATTATTAATTAAACAACTTGATTGATTGAACTAAAGTAAATTATGAAGTTTTAATGATTTGTGTTTTGAATTTGATTATCTAGGTGATGTTGTTGTATAAGTTTTTTGTTGGATTTGTGTTGATTACTTGATTTTGAATTTTAAATTTAAATACAGCCGGTTTTTAAATTTTGTATGTGTAGCCCGTTAGCGACCCGTTTGAAAGGGTCAGGGTTAAGTTTGTATTCCCAACAACCCGTTTAAGCTGTAAACTATTAGAGATCGTAAACGATAGGGCTGACCCGATTAACATCTCTATTTGGATCATATTTCTTGAATTGAACTAAGCTTGGTTTTTGATCAAACCAACATCCTCTAGCTATCTTTGACTATTACTTTGAAAATTTTAATAACTAAGGGATGTATGAGTATACTTTGAATTTGTTATAATTGCAAAAATATTAAGCAAAGTTGAATAGATATAGATATTAAGAAATAATTCCTAGAAGTGCACACTTAAATGCAACATTCTATGATAAAATTATGAGCCCTTTTCCATGAAAGGCGAGAGTATATTATAACTAAATTTTTGCTCTCTTCGATCTATTGCAGTTTTGTCATGGGCTGACATATTTGCAAGCTATGCAATGTGGGTGATGATGACATACTTGACTGATGTCTGGAAGTTAAAGTCTACCCATGCTGCTGGCATTCTTAACATCTGGAATGGAATTGCGAAAACTTTGCCGATAGCCTATACCTTTTTGCTTGGCTTCATGGGAAACTTCCGTATTCTTCTCGTCTCCAGTATTGCCTACACCATTGTGAGTTATAACATTCTTGTGTTTCCTTTATTATGAAACTGCATTTAAGACTTTTATTTATATGTGCCTTTATCTTTTTTCATTTTCGTTTTGAGAAGAAAATAGTAGTAATTTCATAATGTTTTAAACTGATTTGCAAATGGGTCTCCTTGACCACAAACACAATAATCAAACTAGGACCCTAAAATTTGTTTCTCATTCTTCGTGTATATGAATTACTGAGTGGGGGGGGTCTTATATTGGTGGCAAACTGGCAATGTAGAAATCCCCCAACTTATGATAGAGATTGTGGACTGCAGGGGTTGGGGTTCTTGACTATGTCAACACCACCAGTCACCGGCTCTTGTAGTGAATACAAGCCAGAATGCATCGGTCACACACAGAAAGTCCTCTTCTACACTTCTTTAGCTTTGATAGCTGTGGGAATGTCTGGTCATTTTGTCTCCCTAAACCCATTTATGGAAGAGCAAAAGCAAACTGAAGATGAAGTCAATACTGATAAAGAAGAAGCTGTCGAAAACCACCCCCCCAAAGAGAAAGAAGAAGACGAAAATAAAATTTTCTACCAGACATTAGGTGTTATTATTGTGCTACTTGTCTCCCTAGGTGGAGGTATTGCTTTGCAATATATAAAGCCATGGTCACTCAGGTTTGGAATACCAGCAATATGTACTCTCGTGGCAACACTTGTATTCACATCCGTGACGTGTTCAAAATCGTATAAATTCAGTAGCCAAGGCATACAAGAAGCCAAAATCGGTATACGCATGATCCCAGTGCTTCTCACATTTATCATATGTGGATTAGTACTTTCTGTTGGAAACACCTATTTTCTCGAGCAAGCCAACACCATGAATCGCAAGCTTGGAAGCATAAAAGTCCCTCTTTCCATCCTTCTATTGTTCTACAACTTTGCAAAAGCAGTGTTTCAAACATTTTATATGGCTGCAGCATATACCCCTTCTAATACTTCTCCCACAGGCAGAGTAAAAGAAGAAGAAGGCAGCGTACAACAGAAACAACTACTGAGAAAATTTGCTCCACCGATTGGGATTGGTATGGCTATGACCTTCTCTATATTATGTTGCATAACGGCTGCCAGAATTGAGACACGACGACTACATGTGATTAGGGACCATGGTTTATTTGACAAGCCTGACGAGACCGTTCCAATGACTGTCTTTAAGCTGTTTCCACAGTTTCTGTTTCTTGCAGCCTTTGATGGGATCTTGGGGAAAAGTGCAGTTGATTTCTTCATTGGTCAGGGTCTTCCCACCTTGAGTAAGATATTCGTTGGGGGTATGTTTGGACTGGGAATCATGACTAGTGTGCTATCAGTGTATGTAGTCGGGAAGGTTAGTGAGCAGGGAGGAAAAGCAAATTGGTTTCAAGAAAATTTAAGTAAGAGCCGTTTGGATAGGTATTATTGGACGTTGGCAGCTCTGAGTGCTGTCAATCTTATTTTCTACATTGTGGTGGCATGCTATTGTTATTCTTATCGCGAAGCAGAGGCGGGAGACGAGGAAGCAGTGGAATCTGGATCATTTGCACAGCCCAATCCTGATGAACGACAAAACGAAGGCACTTAAGTGCTAAGGTTATAGATTTTATGATACAAGTTGATTTATTATGAAACATGTATATATTTGTCATTCGCATTGAAGAACATTTCATTTCAAACTGCAGATCTAGCAATTCATCTCTTTTCTTTTTTTCCCTTTACCAGGAACCCTGTAATGCATTTTGTTAGTCTCATTTCTGCTATCCCCTTTAGTAAGATCAGTCGCTAGAATAAAGGATAACTTCTCTTTGTCCACATGAAAAAAAAAGAAGTAAAAATTCGATTCTTGCCCATTGTCATAGTAAAGAAATATAGCGTTAGGTTTGTTAGATTCTCTTACATTTTTGTTAGGTTCTGTTATGTCTATTATTTTTTTTCCTTGCAATTTAGTCCTAGTCTTTGTAAAATATGACGGAGACCTAACGTCACTTAACGGAAATATATAACATAATCCCTTAGGCACAAACAAAGCCATTTTAGTCAAGTTACATGAAAACAGCTACGTTTATTAAAACGTAAGTGCTATGTTTACCGATACTCTTCAGGATATTACAGTTTCATACCACTTTGGCCTAGCAAGTATGACAACAATAAAAGGAACTGCAAGAATCCAACTTTTGTGGAGCAAGTTAGGGACAAAAGGCAAACTAAATACAGAAACTATGGTTCTTATTACCACAATAAAAGGAACGGCAAGAGTCCAACTTTTGTGAAGCAAGTTTAGGGACAAAAGGCAGACCAAATGCAGCAACTATGGTACCTATGGCCATAATAAATACTGCAGCCCTAAAGTTAACCTCCGCCACACCTCCATTAAGTCAACCACCTCTTAATGAAATTCCACTTAGTCAACCCTCTCACAGTCAAGCTCAAGGAAGTGAAACTCTACCACCTCCTCCACTGCAATCAACCCTCTCACAGTCAAGTTCTAGGAAGAAAACTCCACCACCTCCTCCACTCAGTGCACCTTATGAAAGCTTAACCCCAACACCTCCTCCACTCAGTCAAAGTGAAGAGTTCCAGTCAGTAAAAGTGAAGAAAGGGAACCCATGAGACTACCCAAGCATAAGAAGATCATATAGGGTGATGGCACAGCCCAACAAGAACCCAAAGCCTCCAGCTTATGTCACTTTAGATGTGTAGATGGTACCTTAAGTTGGATCCTTTTTTATTTATTTATTACTTATTAATTAATTAGTTAATTTAATTTTTTGAAGCAACAGCTCCATTCAGATTCCATTTCACAAAAGCACATAGAATGACAAGATTCATTGCAGTAGTGTTCAGGGCCGGCCCAAGGATAAAGTTGGGGAAACTGTGGCTTTAGGCCTCAGAAAAATTGTAGGCCTCAATTTTTATTTTTTTACTATTAGTACTAGCCTACTAGGTGACTTTTACATTTCTTCCTAAACTAAATCAAGACATTGCGTATATCAAATACTTTTTTTTCTTTTTTTTTTTTTTTTTTTTGCTAGAATAAAAAGACAAATCGTGAATCAGAGAAAATAGTTAACGAAGAGATTGCGGAATGGAAACAGAGGAAAATTGAAAGTCGAAAAAAAGCACGTGGAAGTCGAAAGAAATGTTTAAACAATGTTAAGGCCAGTTTTGGCGTGACCTGGTAGTGTTGGAAATTAGTGCCTTAAATACCTTGGATGATTAGGATTGAATATTCTATTTTGATTTGGAGTTATTTGAGAGTCCAAGATGTATTAGGATTGGAGTTGGTTTTATCGTGGGTTTTGGATTTGCTAAGCTCGTGTATAACAAATATCTTCACTCTTAGTTTGTGTGTGTCTTGCGGTACCAATTTGTGGTGTCTCCCTTGTGGAAAAACACCGTTTGTTGAGAGGATATTTGTTAGCCTTGGATTTATAGGGATATCCTTGTTTTGGTCTTTCTTTCGTATATGTGAGTTGATAGGTTTTTGTGAGTTTCTCGATCAAAATATATTGTGCTTGTAACTACATGATATTCTTGTGAAGTCATTGATCATTAAATCGTGTGGTTAGTTACATTTATCATCGCCATGTAATTTGTTTGGCTTCTCCATAACAAAGTGGTATCAGAGCTAGATTTTTTGGTTAAAGAGCATGTTGTGTTTTTAGAAGATCAATTTGGGTGTTTTTGAAGGACGAGGAATTTTTTTGTTATATGTACAAGATTCGTTAAAGACAATCATAAGGTGGAGTTCATGCATGTTTTTAGTTTGGAGACAATTTTGACGGCTTTACAAAATTTGGTCCAAGGTGGAGATTTGTTAGAAATAATTAGTGTCCGAGATTCCTTGGATAATTAGGATTGAAAATCCTATTGTGATTTAAAGTTATTAGTGTAACGACCTGAACGCGAGAGTCCGGTCTGCTGTGTGTAGCACACGCATTGACTCACTAAACACGCAACACCTTGGGTCACCAGGCCTATCACAAGCCGACCAAAAAGTCCATCGATGATGTTGGTGCCTAGAAAAAGTGTGTGGCCACATTATAAGGCGCATTCAAATCTCACATCTACCCAAATGTGGGAATGGGGGTGTTACAATCTCTCCCACTTAAATCGTTAACGTTCTCATCAAGGCCGAACTGTACCCTGGGCAATGCATCATTCAAAAGGTAGCTTGTACGGAGATCAAGAGGAGGTTCCCACCTCCTGTTGTGTAGCACTTTTGCCCGCACAACACTTTGTTCCCATATTTTAGGTTAGGACTCGCTCTGATACCATTTGTAATGCATCGAGGAAAAATCCCGGTCCATTTCGGGTAGCCTACACATTGGTCCACTAAGCATGCAACACATTGGGTCATTTAGGTCTACTATAAGCCGACCCAAAAGTCAATGGATGATGTTGGTGCTAGAGGTTAGGGGTGGCAAAAATTTATCCAATCCATTGGGTTATCTGTTATATCCATTATAAAAGACTTATGGGTTATTATCCATTAACACCCAATTAGGTTAATGGATTAACACTCATTAACAAAATGGATAATTAACCGGTTATCCATCGAATTTATCCACTAATGTCACCACCGTCAACCGTCTCCACCCACCGTTGTCATTTTCCACCTCCGGCCACCGCCTCCCACCGCCGCCGGCCACCGCCTCCAACCGCCACCAGTCACCATTGCCACCGCCGCTGCCCACCACCGGCCACCGCCACCAGCCACCGCTACCAGCTCTTTACTTAAAAATAATAACAATTAAATACATAGCTTACCAAGATTCGAACCTAAACCAAATTGCCTTACAACAAAGCTTGTTACCACTAGACTAGACCACTTTTTGATATATATTTGAAAGTTAATATAAATATAAACAAGTAATCATAAAAATTATTGATTATTATGAATGTATTTGTTATTTATTTTGTATTAAGAATGTTTGTTTGTTATTTATAATTTATAATTATAATGAATATAAATTTTTATTTTTTTAATAAGATATTTGACTTTTTTATTTTTTCTTACTTTTACATAATCATTTATTATTGTCAAATCAATAAACACGTATAATTTTTATCTCACAACTATGAAGACTATTATAAAATTTTGACAACTTTATATATATTAGGTGATAAAAATAGTGTCGCATTGCAAATATCACTTTTTATTTGAGGTGTAAAAAAAGGAAAGAAAAGATAAATATCAAAATTAAGAAAATATATTGGTCATTGTTGAACGTGGGGCCCATTAATTTTTTATTAAATGTGAAAAGTTGGTGAAAATATTATGATTTATGAATATTAAAGTATTAACTTATCATTGTGTGTATGTGTATGCATGTGTGTGTTTTTGCCATGTGTGTGTGTTATTTTGGCATGTGTGTGTGTGTGTGTGTTTGAGTGAGTTTGTGTGTGTATGTTATGTTTAGTGAATCATAATATAAGTATGCAAGTAATACTCAAAATAATAAATGATATTCCTTATTGGATATTATCCGGATAATACCCATTTATTAATGGATAATATTGAATATTATCCAATAACACCCATTAACCTTAATGGGTATTATTGGATAATATCCAAATTAACCGGTAACACCCAATTGCCACCCCTACTAGAGGTAGTGTGCGACTAACTTATAAACCATATACAAGTCCCACATATACCTGATGTGGGATGGGGTTGTCACAATCTCCCCCACTTAAATCCTTAGATGTCCTCTTCAAGGACTAACCGTACCCCATGCAATGCAAGATTCAAAAAGTGGCTCCCGCCTCCCACGATGTAGCATTTTGGCTTGCACAACATTTTCAGCGGGGACTCGCTCTGATACCATTTGTAACGACCCGAGTCTGAAATCCCGGTTCGCTACGCGTAGCATACACATTGGCTCACTAAGCAAGTAGCACCTTAGATGTTCCAACGTACCACAAGCTGACTCAAAAGTCCATGGATGATGTTGGTGCCCAAAGATAGTGTGTGGTCAACTTATAAACCACATACAAGTCTCACATCTACCCGACGTGGGATGGGGGTATCACAATCTCCCTTACTTAAATCTTTGACGTCCTTGTCACGACCGAACCGTACCCTAGGCGATGCAAAATTCAAGAGGAAACCGTAAGGGGTTCAAGAGGTGGCTTCCACCTCTCGCGGTGTAGCACTTTGGCCCGCACAAGATTTTGTTCCCACATTTCCAGTCAAGATCCGTACCATTTGTAACGTTCCGAGCCCGAAAGCTCAATCCACTACGCATATCCCACACACTGGCTCACTGAGGACGCATCACTTTGGGTCATCCATGCCTACAACAAGCTAATTCAAAAATTCATGGATGATATTGGTGCTCAGAGGTAGTATGTGGCCAACTTATGAACCACACACAAGTCCTACTTAGATTGGTATAGAGCTTAGGTTTGAGATCATGTAGACTATACAATCAAGACATAGTTTGGATTAAGAAGTGATAATAGTTTTAATATTATGATTATGTACATAGATGTCTCTACAAGAAAAAGTGACTTTTGGGTCCTCACTTTTTAGGTCACATGTAGAAATGAACCCTAATACCTAATGTTTTGAGGACTGAAAGCATTATTTGAGTCCCTAATACTTTTTTAACTTGCCGGGTTGCCAAGATAAAAGTTATCCTAATCTATGATTTAGAGTTGGCAACGATAGTGTTTGCTTTGAAAATTTGGAGGCACTATTTGTACAGAGAAACTTGTGAAAATTACATTGATCACAAGAGTCTTAATTATATATTCACAAGAGAATTGAACATGAGACAAAGAAGGTGGCTAGAGTTGTTTAAAGACTACGATTGTACGATTTTGTATCACCCGGAGAAGGCAAAGGTAGCTGAAGCTTTAAGTCGTACGAGTAGAGGGAATTTGGCTATGATGTTAACCAAAGAGAAGAGAATTTTGGCTGACATCAAGTCTTTGGGTTTAGAAGTTTGAGTTAGAGGTGGCAAGGGTTACTTAGCACATTTGAGTTTTCTGTCGTCTCTGTTAGCGAGAGACAAAACAACTCTAAAAGTTCACCCCGAGGTGGTACAGGTTTGTGAAGGTTTGAAAGATGAATTACACGAAGATTTTCGGGTTAGGGAGGATGGTGTTTAACGTTTTGGAGTAGAATTTGCAGTCCTTCTGATCCAAAATTAAAGAGGGAGGTTTTAGAGGAAGCTCATAGTTGAAGGTTTTCAATACATCGCGGATGTACAAAGATGTATTGAGATATGCGTGACACTTTTTGGTGGCGAAATATGAAACGAAAAATTGTAGTTCGATTCCAAGTATCTTATATGCCAACAGGTGAAGTGCGAAAATCAGAGACCGAGCGATTTGTTGCAGTCAATGTCCATGCGTGAGTGGAAGTGGGGATACATAACTATGGACTTGCCTAAAATTTTAAAGGGAAGGAATGCAATTTGAGTTATTGTGGATCGATTGACTAAATCAACTTACTTTTTAGCTTTTTGAATCACCGATTCAAAGTTGGCGAAACTTTATATAGATGAGATAGTTGGACTACATAGTGTACCAGCTTCAATAGTGTTCGATCGTGATGCCAGATTTACTTCGAAGTTTTAGGGAAGTTTATAGAAAGCCTTAGGAACGAACTTGAGCATGAGTACAACTTTTCACATGAAGACGGTCGGTTGGTCGGAGCAAACCATTCAAACTTTGGAAGACATGCTTTGGACTTGTGTTTTAAATTTACAAGGTAATTGGGATGACCATTTGCCATTAGTAGAGTTCACCTACAATAACACCTATCACGCAAGTATTGGAATGGCCCCTAACGAAGCGTTGTACGGAAGAAGGTGTCGCTCGCCTACTTGTTGGGATGAAGTGGGGTGTTGTTTCTATTTGTACTTTAGATTTGCTTATAATAATTCATTATTTAGTTTTATACTTAAATGGCTAAATGGATTGCGTACCAATTAACGTGACAACTTTGTATCGAACTTAGCTTTATAATACAATAGTTAGACTTTGTATTTCAGTTTTACCGACAGACCGTCAACAACACACATCAGAGACCTTCAGCTTCACCAGCGGACTTTGTCTATCTATGAAGATCAAAGATATATTCATATAAACTGAAGACATGGAACTAGAAGTCCAGTTGAGCAAATGTCTTTTCAAATTTAAATATCTGCTATGTAATTCTTCGAGTTGACTTCTTGTATCTCAAAGTATTATAATCCACATGGGTTATCAATTTGGATTTCCTCTTTGATGATTATGAACAGGAAGACACATAAACTGTTTAGATCGCCCAAAGAAATCGTCGGAATAGAAATGAATTGTGACAAAAAGTACAATCAGCTTTTTTTTTTTTTTTGGTGAAAGTAGAGTAACAAAATCGATACCCAGGCCTAGAGGTGAGCTTAGTTTGGTTCGATTCAATTTTTTTGGAAAAAATGAGAAAATCAGAATCAGACCAATAGTCCGGTTCTTAAAAAAATTTAGAATCGAAACTAACTCAATATGTATAAGAACCAATACACCGGTCCGGTCCAAAACCAACTAAAAATGTACGAGAACCATGACCAGACTAATTACTTTATTTATACATTTTAAACATTATTTATAATTACTTTTTAAATGTTTAATATAAATACATAATAAAATTTTAAAGACTTAAACTTTATATAAAGTTTAAAAGCATTCAATAAAATTACATTCAACCATAGTTGAAAAATGCGGAAGGCGAGAGGCGGGCGAGAGGTCAAAATTTGAGGCGAGAAGCGAGGCGCAAAATAAGCGCTCACTGAACAAATATTACGGAAAAATTAATATATATATATATATATATATATATATATATATATATATATATATATATATATATATATATATATATATATATATTAATATATATATATATATATATAACAAATCTCAATAAAACATGTCATGAGTGATGAAACTAAGTTAACAACCTAATAAATTAATAATATAATATTAATAACATAACTATCATCATTCATAGTTGAAATTCCAAAACATGCGATGAACTTAACTTAAATTTCAAACAAGAAAATAAATAGTCATTAAAGCAAACTAAGTTTCACCCGAATGTTTGATTCTATGTGTGTGTGTGTGTGTGTAATTATAAATAATAAATAAGCAACTAATTGAGTCAGTTCTGTTCGGTTCTGTGTTTTTTTGGTTTGGCTGAGATTCACCCAAATGTTTGATTCTATGAAAATTCAGATCCATAACTAAACCAAAGTATTGATCCAATCTATTTTTGGATTGGTCCGATCCAGTTCCGTTCGATTCGTCCTCTTTTTAAAAAAAACTCTTGTACACCCTGTAAGTCCAGATGGCAACAGTTAAGGCTAGAGGGGAGTGAATAGCCTTTAAAAACTTTTGAGGATTGATTTGAAAATCATAAAATATTGGCAGCGGAAAACTTGATCTTGTCAGTCAACTGAAGAGTTGGTCAGTTGGCTGACACTTTTGAAGTTCCTTAAGCTGAAGAGAGTTGGTCAGTTGACTGACACAACAGTTTTCAAAGGAAATTTGTTTTGATGTTTGATCACTGAATATAGAGAAGAAATTCGAACACGAGTTAACTGAACAAGTAAGCAGACAATTGTTGTTAACTGGCTGACACTTAATCAGTTTAACAACTTCTTAAGTGTTAAGTCAGTTAGCAGAAATATAAGAAATGGCTGACAATACAGTTGAAGTGGTTCACAAATAAAGCACGCGCCCACGCCAAGTTGGTCGACTTGGATTTTTGAAGTGCACTAATTTTATTAAAAATCTAATTGATCTCTAATGGATCGTTGTACAACAAAAGACCGTGTTTGGGAGAATGATTGAGGAACAATCAAACTCGTGAGACAAACCGATCGAAGTTCGAAATAATTTGAAATGAAGTACTCAGTGTTTTGCCTAAACAATAACTAGAAAGAAATTTTCAATGGGAAGTATCTAGCTAAAGTTTTCGTGAAGACGAGGACTGAGAGTTTGTGAGTGAAAAGTTTCTTGACTTCAAAAATTCTTCAGATTCGTCTTCTTCACCAATGCTTCCAATAGGTATTTATAGATAGTTCTTTGCAAGCAATCCGTTAGGAACACATTTGAATTTTGAAAATGTGTTATGACAGAGGCAAGATCACAAAGGATCTTGTGAGATATTATATGGCAGGACATCTATCACAAACACAAGGTGGGAAAGAGTTAATACAAAAGTATGATTAAACAAATAAGGAAAGATAAACTCATTCTTTAGCAACGTATAGATCAGCTGAGATAAGTGGCTGACAAAATGATATTCAGCTGACCAATATTAATCTACTTGTCCTGGCTGACAATCAAGTGAAATGTTTTTTAAGCAAATCTTTTTAATTTCAAGATTCAACAATCTCCTCCTATTTACTTAAAATCATTCACTTGAAAGCAAAAAGTCAAGAGTTTTAAAGTTCCTGCAAAATGTTCGTTAGTACCACAATGTAATAACTGAAATCATAAAAGTAATTCCCAATGTAAGGTACAAGTAAAACGAGAGTTTAACGAAGTTTGATCATAGTAAAGAGAGAGAGAGTGATGAAATGTTCAATAAGCTGATGTGGATCCTTCAGTTGTTTTGGACTGCTTCAACTGATGGACCAACTTTAGCTTCATTTTCGCTTGTCGCAGCCTCTCCGCAACTTCAGCCTTCTTGATTTGTTCTCCTTCACCGCTTGAGTTGCTTGTGTTTCAGCTTGTGCATCCACTGCTTCTTTCCAGCTTTCACCATGTTCTTAGCTCGAAGAATATCGGCCGATCAGCATCGCCTTTAGTCGTTTCGAGAATCGGTTTCGACCTGAAGCATCGACTCTTGCTTTTCGCTTCTTCTCCTCTGAATGGTTTGAAGCATAGCAGCCCAAAGATTGAAAGCACGATTGGACCACTCTTGTTGGTAGAGCAAGAGAGTCCTCCACTCATCCATATGAGCTTCACGAGAGCACGGCAAAGAATGGCGCCTGCACCTCGGTGGTAATGATCCCAGGTGAGGTTTGGGAGCGAAGAAGCAACTTGTTGTTGAAGGGTAGCAAGCTAATGTGTATGACGTGTGAGGGCCGACTTCATATGCAAGTGATGAGCATATAAAAGGTCGAGCTTAGGCAGCAGAGACATGGAACCGCAGGAGGTGGCTTGAGCAGGGGAGGTTGAGTTGGTTGGGGTGCCTCGAGAATAGGCGGGTGGGTGTGAATATCGCATTCGAGGTCGTGGGAAAGAAACATCCATGGGGTAGGCCGATTTGGGCTTGAGGCTCGAGGCTCGGGCTCGAGATGAAGGTAGGCGTCTTCGGGAAAGACAATCTTTGTGCCCGATAGGATGATCAAATGAAATTATTTTATGCTGTTGCCAACTCGAGAGGAGAGAGAAGAGACTCGCCCCCGGAAGTGGATTTGAGGAGTCGAAGATGAGTCCATGAAGGTCCGGTCCGTAGATTTTTCAGAGAGAGAATCAAGATCATCTTCTAGGAAAGGTTCGGGATCAAGAGGCTTGAAGACGAGATCAGCCTGATAAAAGGGTGTGGATGTGGAGAAGAGATCAGTGATTTGAGCGTGGTGAGGCTTGGTTAGGTGAGAGAGTAAGTCGGGTTGGAGGAAGAGAGTTAGAGGCAACCGCAGGTGTCACCGAAGAGATAAGGATAAGAATTAAACCACAGTGCAACCGACACGGGGAAGAGAGGCGTGAATAGTGGCAATCAAGGGAGGAATGGATGTAATGACCGACATGAGGAACCGATGGAGGAATGGCTAAAATTTCGGAGCAGAGGAGTGACCGACATTGTGGGAGCGGTGTTGGTGCACGGCCGATAACGCCGAAAGAAGGAATCGAATGAGGAAACCAAGGTTGCGAGCCTGACCGATATTGGAAAAGTGGGGAGAGCAACAGCTTGTGGTTGGAATGGAAGATGAGGCATCGTGGTTGGAGTGAAGGATGGAAGAGATAGGTTGCGTGAGTTGAAGTGAAACAAAGAATTGGCCGAGGTGAGATAGAAACCGATGGTGGTAGTGACACTACAAATGGAACAACCGGGCGAGTGATGTGAGGAACAGTGGGTATTGACTCGAATTAAGTGGGGCCGACGACTTGACATAGCATCTGAAAAGTCGTGTCCATGGAAGCTCCTCCCGGCATGGAGGCCATCCGTCTGTAATTCAATGAGGCTAAATTTGCAAGATTTATCGCATCCCTAACATATTTATTGGCGTACTTCCTCGATCCTAGCTAACTTATCGTGCTCAACCGAGGGTTGTTCCCGCCTTGGTTAAGTTCATCATCCTCGATGAAGGCGTGTCCGCCAACTAGGAAATGATCATTGGAGGGAGAGCCGGAAGATTATGAACTTTCTTTATAAATGGTCCGTGCCAAATAAACAAGCTCATCTTGGACAAATCTATCGCTTGAAAGATAGAACTGCTCCAGCAGCAGGGAGAGGGTCAAAGTACTTTCCATAGTTTGCTACTAAGTCTTCTTTGGCTAAGATTGGGAGTGGCAGGATACAAAACGTAGGTCTCCTTTTCAAATTGTGGTCTATATATTTTACCGGGTTGACAGGGCTTGGGCTTTTCTTTCCTCATGAAAAAGAGAGAAACCGAACAAAGTATGGTAAATGATCGATGGGAAAGACCCAGCTTGGAGGAATGGGAACAGATTTGTTTTGATAATAGGAATGCCTAGATGAAAAGGTGGATTCCTAATGGGGAGGGAAAACTTGAT
>CM028381.1:29919816-29959022 GCA_013146195.2 Codonopsis lanceolata | reverse complement strand
TGGCCGCTAGGTGGCTAATCACGGGGCTAAGAGAGATGGGGATGGGTAAACCTAAGGTGCGAGGGTGTGTGTTTGCAAGGCTGATCAAGCGAGGTTCGGTCTGGCAGTTGATAGGAGGTACTCTTTTCTATATTTGATCATAAGGCTCGAGTTCTCATAGATCCGTGGTCTTCGTGATTTTATGTTGCTTCTCGCACTTTGTTGAGAATCTATGTACCGCCTCAACCTTTGCCATATTTGAAGTGTCTACCCCGCTGGGGAATATATGCTCGCATCCGAAGTGTTTAAATCTTGTGATGTATTGGTGGGTGACCACACTTTGCATGCGGACTTGTAGTTCTACCTATACGTGATTTTGATGTGATTCTTGGCATGGACCGTTATGTGCTTATCATGCTATAGTTGGATCGCCATAAAAGCGGGTTACTTTTATATGCCTGTGCCCGAAGTTTACATTTTGTGGGTGATCATGCATCGAGTGATTTGTTTTATTTCTGCTCTAAGGGCTAGAAAATTATTGTCTCAAGGGTGTACGGGTTATCTTGCATGCGTTGTTGATAAGAAGAAGTCTTCGCCTAAATTAGAAGAGGTTACGGTAGTATGTGAGTTTCTCGATGTATTTTCTACCGACCATCTTTGCCACTATGCCACCCGATAGAGAGCTAGAATTTTGTATTGAGCTTATTCAGGGACTTCACCGATTTCTAAGGCACCGTATAGGATGGCGCATGAGCTTAAGGAGTTGAAAACTTCGGTTGCAAGAACTCTTAGAGATTGGCTTTATTAAACCGAGTGTGTCGCCTGGGGCTCATGGGTCTTATTTGTGAGGAAGAAAGATGGGAGTTTGCGGTTATGCATAGATTATCAGGGAATTGAATAAGGTGACCATTAAGAATAAGTATCCACTACCCCACATTGATGACCTCTTTTGACCAATTGCAAGGGTCTATTGTCTATTCTAAGCTTGATTTGAGATGGGGTTACTACCAATTGAAGGTTAGAGAGGAAGACATTCCAAAGACTCGACTTTTCGCACTAGATATGGGCACTTTGAATTTGTAGTGATGCATTTTGGGTTGACGAATGCACCAGCGGTGTTTATGGACTTGATGAATCATGTCTTTCATAGTTATCTTGATTGTTTCGTGGTAGTCTTTATTGATGACATCTTAGTGTATTCGAAATCTCAGGAGGAGCATGAGAAACACTTGAGGATTGTGTTGTCTATTCTTCGGGAGAAACAACTTTATCGAGTTTAGTAAATGTGCTTTTTGGCTTGAGGAAGTGTCATTTTGGGGCATATAGTTTCTAGCCCGGGATAGCCGTTGATCCTTCTAAGGTTGAGCGGTGATGAATTGGAAGAGACCTAGTTCGGTTAGAGGTTCGGAGTTTCTTGGGTCTAGCGGGTTGTACAGGAGATTTATTGAGGATTTTCTCGGTTGTGACTCCTATGACTAGATTGACACAAAAGAATATGCCATTTGTTTGGAGGCGAGAAATGTGAAGCTAGTTTCCAAGAGCTTAAGCGGCGGTTGACTTCGGCACCTATTTTGGCTTTGCCTAGTGGAGGAGATAATTTTGTGATTTATAGCGATGCTTCTAAGGAAGGTTTGGGTTGTGTGCTGATGCAAAATGGTAGAGTTATCGCTTATGCGTCGAGGAAGTTGTCTATTCATGAACATAATTACCCGACACATGATTTAGAGTTGGCTGCGATTATTTTCGCGTTGCATAAATGGAAACACTACTTGTATGGGGCTAAGTTTGAGATCTTTACCGACCACAAAAGTTTGAAGTATTTGTTTTCTCAAAAGGAGTTGAACATGAGGCAAAGAAGATGGATGGAGAAATTAAAGGATCATGATTGTACTATTTTGTATCATCCGGGGAAGGCAAATGTAGTAGCGGATGCCTTGAGTAGGAAAGTTCACATGTCTTGTATGATGGTTAGAGAATGGAAGATGTTGGAAGATTTGCGAGATTGGGGTCCTAGTATTTATGATAGAGGTGTGATTTTCGCAAATGTTCTGTACGCCCGATTTTATTTGGGAAAATTAGAGAAGCGCAAGGGAATGATCCGGAGTTGAAGAAAATTATGGATGGGTTGGTTGAGAATGTATCACCTGATTTTGTGATTAATAGTGAGGGTACTTTGACATTTCGAGGTAGAATTTGTGTCCCTGCTAATGATGAATTGAAGAGGTTAGTTCTTGATGAGGCTCATAAAACGAGGTATACCATTCACCCGGGGAGCACGAAGATGTATTTGGATTTGAAAAGACAATTTTGGTGGAAAGGCATGAAGAGGGAAATTGCGGAGTATGTATCAAGATGCTTGACTTGCCAACAGGTTAAGGCTGAACATCAAAGGCCTGCGGGATTTCTACAACCACTTGAGATTCCTGAATGGAAATGGGAGTTCATTACCATGGATTTTGTGACAGGGTTACCGCGCACGCGGAGAGGATTTAATGCAGTTTGAGTTATAGTTGACAGATTGACTAAGTCTGCACACTTTATTCGATCGCGATCACCTATTCATTGACTCAGTTAGCAGCTTTGTACATTCAGGAGATTGTGAGACTTCATGGCATACCTGTGAGTATTGTGTCTGATAGAGATCCGAGGTTTACATCTAGATTTTGGAGGTCGTTGCAGGAGGCTTTGAGAACGGATTTGAAATTTAGTACAGCTTTTCATCCACAAACGGATGGTCAGTCCGAGCGATTGATTCAGATTTTGGAGGATATGTGCCGCGAGCTTTTGTGGATTTCAAGGAAGCCGGATTCTCACTTACCTTTAGCCGAGTTTGCGTATAATAACAGCTACCAGTCGAGTATCAAGATGGCGCCGTATGAAGCATTGTATGGACGTAAGTGTAGATCACCAATTTGTTGGGATGAAGTTGGAGAGGCGAAACTTTGGGGTTCCGAGTTAGTACAACAGTCGGTTGAGAGCGTGAAGTTGATTAGAGATAGATTGCGCACCGCTCAAAGTCGACAAAAGAGTTACGCGGATAATCGTAGACGGGATCTTGAGTTCCAAGTGGGAGACTACGTGTTCTTGAAGGTGTCACCAAGAAGGGGTACGAAGAGATTCGGCAAGAAAGGGAAGCTTACACCGAGGTACATTGGTCCATTCGAGATTCTTGAGAAAGTTGGGTCTTTCGCTTATCGAGTCGCATTACCACCTTCACTTTCGGAGACTCATAATGTCTTCCATGTTTCCATGTTGCGAAAGTATTTGAAAGATGAGTCCCACGTACTTGAGTATGAGGAGATAACATTTGAGCCGGATATGTCTTATGTTGAAAAGCCCGTGAAGATTTTGGATACCAAAGAGCAAGTGCTACGAACCAAAAGAATTCCCTTAGTCAAAGTTCTTTGGAGAAACCACAACATTGAAGAAGCGACTTGGGAAACAGAAGCGGAGATGCGCGAGAAGCATCCACATTTGTTTGATGAACTTGGTAAGAATTTAGGGACTAAATTCCTAAAGGAGGGGAGAGTGTAACACCCCGGATTCTTGCATGTGCATTGTGTGCTTGCCTTCATGTTTTCTTGTTGATTGTGAGCATGTTTACTTAGTTTATAAATGTTTTAGAATCATTCATAAGTCATTCATGAAGCTCTTAACATGTTTAGAATCACGTATGCTTGCTTGTTGAATCGCCGGTTCGATTGCTTTGTTTTGGCCTTAGCAATTTTTCCCTCGTTGCTCGTTTTGCTTCTATTTCGTCGTGCGAAGTGTTCGTTGAGTTCTCGGCTTTGTATTCAGGTCATAACCATGTTGAAACAAGCCTTTTCCATGACCAAGTTATCCTAGTTTGATTGGTGTTTGATTGGTGTTTGTTTCGTTAACCATTCGTCGCATGATTCGAGCCTTGTTCTACCTTGTTCCGGATGTTGTTCGGGTGTGTTTCCGACTTGTTTTGAGTTGGGTTAGACCTTATAATGGTTGCCCATGAGTTTGGGACCATTTAGGACATGTTTAGACCAAGTTCAAGGGCTAGACGAGGCGGCCGCATCGAATTTTGATCACTAGCCCGCCTCAAGAGCTGAGAGCATTGCAAAAATGAACTTAGCTGCAGCATTCCAGGCGCCCGCCTGGACTCTAGTGAGGCGCCTGCCTCAACTGCTGGGAGCTACCTACGGAATTTTCCCCTGTTTTGCTGTTGAACGATTTTTACACCCAAACCCCTATCCAAACCTTTTCTAAACCTCACTTAAACCTCCCTAACCCTCCTTGATTATGTCCTAACATTAGTAACATGTTTTAAGAGTGGATTAAGAGACCATTAGTGATCATTTAACAAGCCAAAATAAGATATTTATCCACCACATTAGCTTGACACTTGTCCCACTCAGATTTTTAAACCCATATACACCACAATCTGATGTTTTGACCATCATTCTTCTCCCTCACTCTCCAAGAACGAATTTCATCTTCTCTCAAGTTCTCCCATGTCTTCTTGAAGCTATCCTCTTGGTCTTCCCTCATCCCTTCTTCCATTGCTCAAGCCACCTTCATCAAAAGTGTAGAGCTTGAAGAGTAGATCATTTTCAACCGATTAGTTTCCTTCTTTGCTTTCTTTGCTGAAGAACACAAGTAAGTTACCTCTTTTCTTCCTTGTTCTAGTTCTCATTGACCCTAAGGAAACAAAGCTTTTGATGTATGAGGTCAATGAGGACACATAATTGCTTCCTATGCCTTCTACTTGTATTTTGAAAGTATGAACTTGCTAGGAGCATGTATAGGATGATTTCTTGCCTATGGAAGTTTATAATACTCTTTCATCTTGTCTATTTAAGGTCTTGAACATGTTAGAAACATGTATTACATGTGTTGCTTGAACAAGTGCTATATGAGAATGCCCTAATTTGAGCCTACATTATATGTTGTTATGTTGTATGTGTTCTATCCTATAAATTGAACTCTATGATGTATATGAATCACATTGCAATGCCTTGGTGAATTTACATCCTTGTTGAACTTAGAAATGACCTAGGTTGGGTTATGAAGCACATAGCTTCAATCTCTCCAAAATTGGGAATTTAGAGAAAAGACTCAACGGAGTCGACTCTAGGGAAGATTTGAACATGTTGAACCCTAATTTCAATCCCTACGAAGTTTGGACACCGTTTGATTGAGTTACTCAAATATGAGTTTGGTTTAATTGTTTGCAACAAGTTGATATGTATGATGGGTTTTGAGCAATTAATTGCCTTGACATGATTTATGGTAGAGATTCATAACCTACTTTGTCGGATGAGTTCGCTCTTGTCGAAATCGATCCTTAATTGGTTTAAGTCAAGTAAACATCTACTTATGCATCACATTGAGTCCAGCTGACATTATTTGGTTTGTTTATTAAGTCAGGGTGGGACGATGCATCGCCTTCACGAATTGTGAGATTCGTGCTCGCTACGGATCGCCGCACCCGGGACCTCACACACACCTCCACCGTGGGCAGGGGGAAGTAGCCCTTTTGTCAGATCAATACGTGCCGCATTGGCTTGCTAATGAAATCGAGTAGGTTCTCGGTATGAGTCGATGAATTCACAAAACATCGATGGCACGAACCAAGAATGAGTGTATTGCAGAGCTACGGCGGCCGTGACTATATCATATCCTACTTGTATGATTTATTTTCCCGCACTTACGTGAATAATGTGCTAAGTGCTATATGATGATCATGTACCATAATTGAGATAAATGCCATGCTATAACATGAACATGCATTTCTTGTAACTTACTAAGTCTTTCGACTTACCCTATTTGTTTACTTTGTTTTCCTTAGATCCGAGCCAAGGAGACGGATTTCGCTAGACTCGCCATACTCGCGTTTGGTTGCTTGCGAGCTAGAGGTTGTTCTTTTGGGATTTGTAGATAGACTTTTGTTTTTGGCAAGGACGTTGGGAAGCAAGTCATCTAGACTTGACTTTGGGTTTTGTTGTTGTTGTAGTAAACTTGATTACTAGATATTCATAATCTTTTGTATGCCGACTTATATGTCGAGCTTGTTTATATGTTGATGGTTCGCTACAGTTTCTTCCGCTAAAGCTCCTTTAAATATTATTGTTGTTGTTGTCTCCGGCATGTTGTGGCCGTTGAGGTTTTTATAAGCATGCGTTAAAATTGTAGGAGTAGATGTTGGGTTCCGGCTGTAACGTCGCCGATGACTTGTTTATTTTAAGTTGTTTTTCCGGCCAAGTGTAGCCGAGTTGTTATTCGTATGCGATGTTGCGCCACATGAATTTTATAATCCTACTTGCGCATGCTTGTATCTTGCCTATTTGGACGGCACGGCTCGGGATCTCGCATTGGGGTCCGGGTCGGGCTGTCACAGGCTCCTAATCTTTTCTGTTTGGTCTAACAGTCTTTTCGAGGACTACCTTGATTTGGCTGTTACTAAGCTCAACTTGGCCAGAATTTGAGGATGATATGGGGTAGCCAACTTGTGAGTCACACCATGTTTCCTATGACACGCATTCATCAAGCAATTAGTGAAGTGCGTTCCTTGATCACTAATTATAGCCTTTGGTATTCCATACCTACTAAATATTTCATCATTAAAAAACTTGACAACCGCTTGACCATCATTGGTTTGGGTAGCGATGGCTTCTATCCATTTGGATACATAGTCACACTGCCACTAAAATATATTCACACCCTTTTGAGACTGGAAAAGGACCCATAAAATCAATACCCCAAACATCAAAAATTTCAACAACCAGATTATAATGCAAGAGCATCTCATTCCTTTTATTGATTTCACCAGTCCTTTTGACACTTATCACATGTCTTACAAAACCTTTCAGCATCTCTAAAAATAGAAAGCCAGTGTAAACCAGATTGTAAAATCATCCTAGTAGTTTTACTACTACTAAAATGTCCACCACAAGAGTATTCATGACAGAATGCCAAAATACTTTGTTGTTCATGAGCTGGAACACATCTTCTAATTAAAGAATCTGAACACATTTTAAATAAATAAGGATTTCCCAAAAATAGTGTCTAGCATCTGGCAAAAAATTTCTTACTTTGATGATAATCAAAATCAGGATTTATGATATTTGCTACATGAAAGTTCACAAAATTAGCATACTATGGTTCATGATCTTTAACTACAAAAAGCTATTCGTCAGGGAAGTCTTCATTCATGGGGATTTTATTGTCAAGAAATTGACGTTCAAGTAAAGGTAAAAATTCTAATCTAGGCAGATGATCAGCAACAACATTTTCTATCCCTTTTTTATCCTTAATCGTTATGTCAAATTCTTGCAATAATAACATCCATCTAATGAGCCTAGGCTTAGCCTCCTTTTTTGGTCAAAAGATATTTTAAAGCTGCATGGTCTGAAAATATAATAACTTTTGCCCCTAACAAGTAAGGACGAAATTTTTCTAATGCAAACACAACAGCTAAAAATTCTTTTTCAGTGGTGGTGTAATTTAGTTGTGCATCATTTAGTGTCCTACTCGCATAATGTATTACATGGGGGTTCTTGTCTACTCTTTGTCCTAACACAGCCCCAATCGCAAAATCTGATGCGTCACACATGATCTCAAAAGGGAGGAACCAATCAGGGCTGGTCAATATAGGTGTTGTTGTTAATTGTTCTTTTAACAAATTAAATGCATTTAAGCATTCTTGATCAAAAATAAATTATGAATCTTTTGCCAACTGATTGCATAAATGTTTACAGATTTTTGAAAAGTCTTTTATAAATCTTCTATAAAAAACATGCATGACCTAGAAAACTTTGAACACCTTTGACTGTAGTTGGGGGAGGTAATTTTGAGATGACTTCAATTTTCGCCTTGTCTACCTCAATTCCTTTAATAGACACAATATGACCTAAAACAATTCCATGTTTAACCATAAAATGACTTTTCTCCCAACTTAGGGTCAGATTGGTTTCACAACATCTTTTGAGAACCGATGTTAGATTTTCTAAGCAATTATCAAATGATTCCCCAAATTACTAAAAAATCGTCCATGAATACTTCTACACACCTTTCTACTAAATTAGAAAATATTGAGATCATACATCTCTGAAAGGTGGCAGGGACATTACATAGTCCAAAGGACATCCTTCTAAATGCAAAGGTTCCAAAAGGACATGTAAATGTAGTCTTTTCTTGATCTTCCGGTGCAAGCGGAATTTGATTGTATCCAGGAAAACCATCAAGAAAACAGTAATAATCATGGCCAGCTAATCTTTCAAGAATTTGGTCAATGAAGGGTAAAGGAAAGTGATCTTTCCTTGCGGCAGCATTCAATTTCCTTAGGTCTATACACATTCCATAGCCTGTTATAGTTCTTGTGGGAACTAACTCATCTTTCTCATTTTTCACAACTGTAATTCCTAATTTCTTAGGAACTACTTGGACAAGACTTACCAATTTACTATCAAAAATTGGGTAAATTATACCCGCATCAAGAAATTTAAGGACTTATTTTTCTTACTGCTTCTTCCATATGTGGGTCAAGTCTTTTTTGACGTTCTCTAGAAGGCTTGGTACCTTCTTCCAAGTGAATTTTATGCATACACATAGGACTGATTCCCTTTAAATATGCTAAGGTCCATCCTATAGCTTCTCTATGTGTCCATAACACTTTCAACAAACTTTCTTCTTGTTCTTCCGTTAAATCAACAACCATTATAACATGTAGAGTTTTACCTTTCCCAAGAAGTGCATATTTCAAGTGGAGTGGTAAGGGCTTCAATTCTAATTCTGGAGGAGATTCAATAGACGGGGTGAACTTTGGAACTTCAAGTTCCACTTTTTCGAGTTGAGCATCTTTAGGAGCTTCAAGTTCCACTTTTTTAGGTTTAGCATCCTTAGAACAGATCTCTTCCTCTAATTCATCAATATCGACTAAAAAATATGGAAAGTCTATATTATCTGAATCTCTTTCAAACATCACTTGTTCTAACTTATCTTCCTTTAAATTTGATTCAAAGTTTTGGGCTGTAAGGCTTTCTATTTCATCAGTTGAAAAGCAAGCATTAATATCGCTTGGCCTATTGAAAGCATCAAAAACCGAAATTTCTATAGTCTCACCCATAACTAACATTGACAGCTTAGCATTCCTCACATTAATCATTGTATTGGCTGTGGCCATAAAAGGTTTTCCTAACAGAATAGAAACTTCATTATTTGTACATATTTTCCTTTCCATTTCTAGAACCACAAAGTCAACCGGTATGATTAACTTATCAACTTGGAATAAAATATCCTCTACTATTCTATGTTTTTCTATCGCTAATTGTTTGTAGAAAAGACATTAAAATAATACTTGCATAAATAAAGCATCGCTTTCATCTTTTTCAAATTCGAAACTTGGCGGATCTAATTTGAAGTTCGAGGTTGCATCAATAAATTCTTTTCAAATTTGTGAAAGTTCTTTGAAAAACTTGGTATATGATGGAATATTTTAAATAACGTTGAACAAAGGAAGATTAATGTTTACTTTAGACCATATTACTAAACAATTTTGACAACATTTATGCATTCCTCACATTAATCATTGTATTGGCTGTGGCCATAAAAGGTTTTCCTAACAGAATAGAAACTTCATTATTTGTACATATTTTCCTTTCCATTTCTAGAACCACAAAGTCAACCGGTATGATTAACTTATCAACTTGGAATAAAATATCCTCTACAAATGTAAATATATAGATAGAAACAACTTAGGATTATCAGGTATACAAAAAAAAAATGATTGTGAGAGTGAGAGGTGAAAATGTGGGCGCCCATTTGTGCCCATATTATGCCCATAAAACTTAATGGTCTAAGTGGGCATGCCCATTTGTGCCCAAATTAAAATTTAAGTGTACCCATGCCCATATTTTAATGGGCGGGCATATGGGTGTGGGCATAATTTGCCACCACTAGTGGAACATATGGTGGATGTGCAACATATGGTTCCTCAAGAGGTTTTACCTCTTTTTCTTTATCTTTCTCTTGTTCTTTTTCTAGAATTTATTTTTCTAATTCTTTTTCTTTCTCTTCACATTGAATTTCTTCACCAGAATTGTTTACATTATCAGGAATATCAAAAGAAAGAGAAGGATCACTTACCTCTTCACCAATAACTTTTCCACTACGCAGAGTAGTGATTGACTTTGCTTGTTCATTTTGACTAGGGAACTTCCCTTCTTCTCTACCTCTCATTTGAGCCATCTCAGTTGTCAACCTATCTATTTGTGCCATTAACTGCTTGTTAACAACAACCTGTGCCTCTTTCCATTCATTGTTTTTGTCCACATCCATTTTTTCTTCTTCAATTTGAAGTTGTCCTTGTTGAGGACGCAATGGCTTATTTCCTCCCCATGCAAAGTTTGGATGATTTCTCGAACCCGGATTGTACGTGATGGAATAAGGATAATTCCTTTGCCTTAGAGGATATGAGTTCATGGCATTTACTAGTTCAGGAAACTGAGCACTAGATGGGCAAAAATTAGTAGCATGATTATATATATTCAGTCCGCAAATAGCACACACTTCTTTCATTTGAGAGCTATTTTCAACTTTAAATTGTAAGGCTTCTATTTGTGCTTGTATTCGTTCCAATTTAGCACCACTATTATTATTTTGAATTTGGCACAAACCCATACTTTTACCTCTAGTGTTTTTTTGTTGAGAATTAACACATAACATTTCAAACAAATCTTCTAATTCAGCTGGTGTCATTCTTCTAATGGAACCACCGGTTGCACTGTCAACCATGGTTTGAAGAGCAGAAGGAAGCGCATGATAAAATTGAGTGACTAAAACATCTTGGGGAATATTATGATGGGGACACATAATTTGTAAATTTTTAAATCTATCCCATGCTTTATGGAATGTTTCACCTGGTTCAGTTTGGAAGACAATAATTTGTCTTCTATAGTCAGACAGAGATGCATGCTGATAAAATTTACTCATAAACAAATCATATAGTTGAGCCCATGTATAAATACTCTTTGGAGCAAAGTTCATAAACCATCTTTTCGCTGCATCGTTTAATGTACATTGAAAATATCACATTTTCAATTGATCTTCCGTTAGACCTCCTAACGGAAAATTATCAGTCATATAATCATACTCTTTCACAAAAACAACTGGATCTTCAGAAGGTAGTCCATGAAATGAAGGCAACATATTATAAAAATGGCCTTTGAGTTCAAAATTCCTAACTGCGTCCGGTAATACTAAACATGAAGGTGTCACATTCAGCATTGGACGACTGTAATCTTTTATTGTTCTTTGATTCACTACCACTTCCATATTTCGAGCAACTGGTTCCTCCCTTTGATTTACTGGAGGAACTGGATTTTGATAAGCTATTGGAGGATCAGCTAAAGGATCCTCTCTATCTAGTTGTTCTTGATTAACTGGTGAATTATCAAAATTATCAGAATTTCCCTGATTTCTACTTAGATTATTTATATTATGATTTAAGTCTACCAGCTTGGGATTTAAAGATCTACAACTGTGCATGCACTGCAAAACTAAAACAAAAAATAACTAAATTAACAAAAATTAAAAATCTTTTTGTAATTTTCGTTTATAAAAATTGAATATAAACGTTACCAACAAACTAGCTAGAAACTAGCTTGTCCCCGGCAACGGCGCCAAAAACTTGATATCTTATTTTTTTACCTCGCAAGTGTACGATTAATAGAAAGTATAGTGTAAGGAAAGCAAGGATCAAATCATAGAGACAAGAAGTATCTAGAGCAAGTAAACATGTGACTATTATAACTAAGGGGGGGGCGTTGTTTTATTTATCTAAATTATTCTACTAGAAAGCAATTAATCTAATTAACTAGATACAAGTGAATCCATATTCCTAGATTCTCCTCCACCATTAGATCTTCACAAACTGTGTTTGCTGCTTTAATGTATCAATCAATTAATCCTAGTTTCGTTCACGAAAGATTGGTATGGGTCGTCAAATTATAATTCAGTCTCCATCCTAAATAATTTATTCGAGTCTATACCCTTAAAAATAAGAACATATGAATTTCCGTCTGTCACTCAGAAACATATGAACCTAACACTAACTTATCACTCTCGTGCATCGATAGGTTTAATTTATCACAATGGTGAGCCAGTGTACAACATATGCATATGGCCGTGCAGTTATCCGCACCTCTTGGTCTTTAACTACGGCGATATCATTCATTAGGAAAAACCCAAATAGCAAAGAGATTCATAAACATTGTAATCAACAAGATTTGATTGAATATAAAATATATAATAGAGCAGAAGATTCGATACAAGTTACCTCCAATTCCTAGAGATGAGTGGTTAGTTCATCCTTGAAGATGAACAGATCGATGGGATGAAAGACTACACGAACGATCTTTTAAAACTATGATTACAAACAATAAAAACTCTAAATTACAAGCTAAATTCGGATTATTTCTGACTCCCACCTAGGGCTACAAGGTTTGTATTTATACTAGTATTTACAGGGCAGGAGATAGAATTAGGGTACAATTCCTATAATTGTGAAACAGAAGGGCTTGCGGGGGCAAGGTGCCAAGGAATGCGGCCGCAAGGCCTTTGCTTCCTTTGGGGCGACCTACTTGAGACCTTGTGGGGGCAAGGGTCTTGTGGTTTGTAGCCACAAGGCCTTTTCAATTTCCGTTACATCTTCTTTTAGTCTTTTAGCATTTTGTTTTTTTGTTTTGTTTTGTTTTGTTTTTTTTGTTTTTAGGGAAACAGGGGCGGCACCTTGCAAGATTTTATAAATAAGGAAAAAAAAATACAAACTTGAGGGGGACAACCAGCCTTGCCCTTATAACGGGAGGACAAAGGAGCCTAACCTCGAAATCGGAAATAATACAAGACAAAGAAGATGTTAAAAAACTAGAAACAAAAAACGTAGAGCAAGCCATGAAAGCTATCTAATGCGTCTAATATAAGGAGTGCCATTTTGATCCAGTCTGACTGAGCCACGGATGCAAGGAGAAAGATCTCGGAGAGAAGTGAATCTAGAATCAGCAGACGAGTCACAAGCCAAATTAGCAAGAAGATCCGCAACGCTGTTTGCCTCTCTAAAACAGTGGGAAATCTGAAGATCCATATCTGAAAAAATAGCCTTTATTTGCTGAATTAAGGACCAGCATTTCCAAGGAACCTTATAACCTTTAGAGATATAATCAACCAAAACTTTGGAGTCCACTTCAACAACAGCACCTCTATAACCAGAATCGCGAAGCCAACAAACACCATGAAAAAGAGCTTTCGTCTCAGCAATGGTGTTAGTAGAATTCCCATAGAATTCCGAATAAGCATAAATAAGATTGCCATCAGAATTGCGAATAATACCCCCGCCACCACTACAACCTCGATTACCACGAGAGGCCCCATCCGAATTTAGCTTAACTAGAGAGAAAGGAGGGGGAGACCATCTAATCAGATGGCACACATAACTGGAATGATGGCGCAAGCTGCTTAACTTGGGGGCTGTAATAGTCTGAAGATCAGCTTTAATTGAGGAAATAAGACCCATTGGAGTTTGGCATTTATTATCAAAGAGAATAGAATTCCTATTCTTCCATAGATGCCACATAATAAGGCAAGGAAGCAGGAGAGGGGCAGAAGAGATCCACCAAGACATGCAACACTGGAGGATAGAATTATAACAGCTCCGGACACCAAATTCAATGCTAAAATGATCCCAAATCCAATGAGCAATGGGGCTATGAAGAAAAACATGATTAAAAGTCTCAGAACTACTCACCTCACAACAATGACATTTGGAGACCATTGAAAATCCTTTTTTTAGAAGACCCTCATCAATAGGCAATTTAAACAGAAGAAGCCACCAGATGAAAATGCTGATGTGTTTTGGAACAGATTTATGCCAGAAGAATTTAGCAGATAACATCTGCGGCTTAGAAACACGAAGGGAGTTCCAAGCCGAAGAGATAGAGAAGTTACCCGAAGCAGATAGGGTCCAGCATGGAATATCATCTTGATCCGAGAGAAAAGGATGCTGGGATTGAATCCGACCCAAATCAAACTCAGATAATAAAGCAGCAGCCACAGGATTCAGCTTTGAAGAATCCACAAATATATCTTTAACGCAGAAGCTAAGAGATCTGGAGGCCTGGTGATAAGACCACCATCCAGCCAAGCATCGAACCAGGGCGAGCAGCTACCCCGACCAAGAAGCCATTTGAGATGCTGTTCAACAAACGACCGAATAGCTAACATTCGGCACCAAATATGCGAACCCCGAATAGAAGACTGAACCGGATGAATGTGGGAGCAATAATTTGCTTTCAAGAAAGAAGCCCATAGAGTGGATTGAGTTCGAAATCTCCACCAAATGTTAGCAGAGAAAGCTCGATTAACATCGGATAGAGATCGAATACCAACCCCGCCTTCCAAAACAGGAGAGCAACGATTTTTCCAGGCTATCCAATGAGATTTCCATTTACCATCAATTTGTCCCCAAAAGAAGTTTGCTAACATAACTTCAACATTTTTAATCACACCTTTGGGCGGATCAAGAGCAGCAATTTGATAAGCAGAGAAAGAATGAAGGACATGATTAATAAGCGTAATCCGCCCAGCCATAGACATGAATTTATCGGACCAAGAAGAGATACGAGATTGAATTTTGAGAATTAACGGATCAAAATATCTCTTGAGTTTCCGACCAGCAAATAAAGGGCAGCCAAGATAAATCAAGGGGAAGTCTTTTCGAACAAATCCCAAATATTCAGAAATGGAAGTAATTCGAGTTTCAGAAAGCTTGGGGGAAACTGTAAAACTGCTTTTAAGATTATTAATCTGTTGACCCGAAGCTTGTTCATAATGAGAGAAAAGCTCCAAATGCTTATTAATCGAATGGCGGCTACCATTACAAAAAATGATAATATCATCGGCGAAGGCAAGATGAGACACCGAAGGACATCCACTAGCCGAGGAGAAAGCCACATGCGGATGAGAGATATGCAACGTGTTAAGATTTCTACTAAGAACTTCAGCAGTGAGAATAAATAAAGCAGGAGACAAAGGGTCGCCTTGTCGAAGGCCTCTGGAAGAGTGAAAAAAACCCGAAGCAGAACCATTAACCAATATAGAGAACCAATTGTCGGAAATCAACCTCCAAACCATATCAATAAATATCTCGCTAAATCCAAATTGCCGAAGAACTTTGATCAAATAAAGCCAAGAAACTTTATCAAATGCTTTAGCCATATCCAACTTTAAGACCATATTGGAACCATATATTTTCTTCCCAAGATGCGTCATTAACTCCTGAGCAAGAAGAATATTATCTTGGATGAGGCGCCCCTTCACAAAGCCACTCTGATTAGACGAAATAATAGAAGGAAGCACACTAGCTAGACGGGAAGCTAGAATTTTAGAAATCACCTTATTGGTAAAGTTGCATAAGCTGATAGGGCGAAAATCGCTAAAGGAATCCGGGTGATCCATTTTAGGAATGGTAATAATAAGAGTGCTAGACCAACTTTTCGTTAAAGAGAAACCCGCAAAGAATTCCAGGATAGCATTATAAAAATCCCGACTTATGATGTCCCAACAGTGGGTAAAAAATAAACCGGAAAAACCATCGGGACCAGCAGCACTGTTACCATCCATGGCAAAAACAATACTTCGAACCTCTTCCAAAGTTGGTCATTCAGTAAGCATCTTATTCATCTGATCAGAAATAAGGTGAGGGATAGAATTAATCAGCTCATTGTCTTCTATAGAAGTAGCCTGAAGTTGAGATTGAAAATAGAGGATAGCTTGTTGCTTAATATCCTCTTCTGTATTATATTCCTGTCCATCAGTACCATGAATAGAATGGATATGAAGACGTCTATGAGATTGATTAACTGAAGCGTGAAAAAGTTTCGTGTTTCCCTCCCCCTCCTTGAACCATTTAATCTTGGCCTTTTGTCTCCAATAGGATTCTTCCAACTTGAGAATATGTTTGAGCTGAGCATGAGCATGATTCATAGCAATTCTATCCGTTGCCAATCCAGAATTTTCAAAAGTCATTTCAAGCCGATGTACATCATCTTCAGCCTGCTTGAGAAGCTGGAAAATATTGCCAAAGACATCCTTGTTACATTGCTTTAAAGCCCGCTTACAAGCCATAAGTTTTTGAGAAAACACATGCATGTGCCGACCAGAAAAAGATTGCTGCCAAACCTTCTTAATGAGAGGCAAAAAAGTATGGTGAGAAGTCCACATGTTCAGAAATCGGAAGGAAGTAGAATGAACTTCTCTATCTTTTAAAATAGAGATAAGAAGAGGAGCATGATCCGAGCAGCTTCGATTCAAATGCCGAACAAAAGTATCATGAAAAGAATTCTGCCATTGTTACATAACAAACAATCTAATCTCTGAAAAATAGAGGCTGAACCATCTCTAGAATTCCACCAAGTATAGTTATTTCCTGAATAACCTAAATCCATTAAACCCGAAGCCGAGATACAAGAATGAAAATCCAACGCCCCGTTACGATCCCAGCCATTTCCACCAAGCTTTTCTTCAGGAGAAAGAATTATGTTGAAGTCACCACCAACTATCCAAGGAATTGAATCATAGACTGAACCAAGATCCACCAGCTCAGACCAAAGATCTTGTCTATCTAAGCTATCACAACTAGCATAAACACAGGAAATATTGACAGGAGTTGGCCATTTGTAATGCTTCACTTGAACTGTAAGATGCTGGACCGCATCATGGAGAATATCACAAGTATAAGCAGACTTGATGAGTAACCAAATAGAGCTGCTACTATTAGTGAAGAAGTATTTGAACTTGAGGCGCTTGGCAATACGAGAGACATGACCTGCATCGATCATAGGTTCGAAAACCGCAAGCAAAGAAATATTATGGAGCTTAATAAGACGTTTAAGTCTGGCTATAGAGGGGTCATTACCGATACCCCTAATGTTCCAAAACAGAAAATTAACAGCCATGAGAACCAGTGGATTGAGTCTGAGCCTTGGACCTTGTAAGGATGTTCGAAGGAGGAATAACAGATTTACAAGAAACCTTGTTGATTGGAATAGAAGTATCCAAATTAAGATTAGCCATGCATTGTGAAGTCTGTATATGAATTTCAGCCTCTTCCTCATCATCACATATCTCTTCAGTCTCCTGATCAATATTGAGTGCCGCAAAGTGATTAGGAGATAGAGGAATTTCCTTATTATAAGAATTATTATCACATGTAGTCAAAGTCGAGTTTTTCGAATTTTTTGAAGATGGACCAGCCGCAGTTCCATCCAAATCCGGAAGATGAGAATTATTGATACACGCTGCCAAGGTCGGATTTTCAGAATTTTTTGAAGTGGGAACAGCCGCAACTCCATCCGAATCCTGAACCAAAATAGGAATATTATTAACCAGATTGATATTATCAGCATTAATAGCAGTACCTTCATTGAGGTCCGAATTGATTTGCTCAGCATTAAGAGTGGGAGAAGTATTGTTAGCCAAGGCTCCATCCTCCAAAATAGGAGAATTATCTAAATTGTTATTCTCAGCCGCAAAGGCATTAGGGTTTGAATTCTTCATAGGCTGTTCGGCTGTGTTTGTATCATTCTTCTTAGGCATCCACTTAGATGTAGTTGCTTTTAATCTAGGTTTAGTATGAGAAGGAGGAGGATTTTTAGCCTTGCAATTGAGATCCGTATGCCCTTGACGCAAACAACAAGCACAATATGACGGTAAGTTTTCAGCTTCTAGCAGCTGCCAAAAACTGGGGTATACCTCACCACAATCCACCCAAACCCTATGAGGGATTGGTTTCAACAGATCGACTTCCACACATATTCGAGCCATGCTAGGTCGAGTCAGATTAGTGGTAGAATGATCTAACATGAGAGGCCTTCCAAATAATGACGCGATTGAAAAGAGAGTGGACTTGTGAAATAGATGAATAGGAAGGCCGGGTAAAAAGAACTAGACTGGAACGATCGAACTTTCAACATCGGGGCGAAAAGCTGGAGTCCACTTGAAAACACACATTGGAAATCGGCCAAGATACCACTGATCTTTAATCCATAGACGCTGATAGTCTTCTTCATGATTCACTTGGATAAGAACGTGCTTTGCATCAAGATGTCCTATCGTAAACGCAGCTTTTAAGCCAAAAGTATGAAATAATTTTCTGGTTGCTTCCATCGAGGGCCGACCATGAGAGAATTTTCCAACTAATGTATGCTGGAACGGCTTAACTAGAGAAGCAATAATGTCAGGCGTTAACTTGAGAGCTGGTTCACCTTTATAAGATGAAGAAGGAATAAAAAATTGGTCTACATGTGTAGGATTTGAAGATAAAGCCTCAGCAAAAGATTTTGGAA
Organism: Codonopsis lanceolata; assembly: GCA_013146195.2. Classification (NCBI taxonomy): domain Eukaryota; kingdom Viridiplantae; phylum Streptophyta; class Magnoliopsida; order Asterales; family Campanulaceae; genus Codonopsis; species Codonopsis lanceolata. The sequence goes on along the minus strand of CM028381.1, from coordinate 29,940,675 downwards.
GGGAAGAAGAAGAGGGATCCGGCGGTGCCGGCCGAGGATCTGCCATGTCTCCACCAAGAGACAACGGCAAAACCCTAAAAAAACCCTTCCTTCAATTCTTCACTTAAAGGCTTGTAAATTTAATAATTCCAACTAAAACCCTGAAACTCACGAATAAGCTCCAAAACACATATTAGTAGCCAAAATCCTCATGGAATTGTTATTTCTAAGATGTATAAGTACCCAATAGATGCGTATAAAACATCTATCAGCTAGTAGAGTGGCAGTAGATAGGTTAGCAGATAGGTTAGATTGGGATTTTTTTTCCTTTACTTTCTATTCCTATTACTAATACTAGTATATTACTATTTTATTATCATTGTTATGATATTGTTAGATTTATTAGAACATGTGAAAATTTTAATGTTTGTTAATTAATAATGTTATAATTTATCTTTAAATTTTAAAAAATAATGTAATTATGTATTAATTCCTCGGCCCTACCTAGGAGATCAAGGTGCTAGGCCCTCGTCTGATGCCTAGCACCGGCTTAGCGACTTTTAGAACCTTGCCAATGTGGGATATAACTCTTCTTATGGTAATGAAATGCGAAATTTTAATCTAATGACTTTTAAAACCAAAATAAATTTATAACCAATATGAAATATACATCTCTACAAATATTACCAATAGAAGAGATGTATCTTATATTGGTTATAACTTGATGTTAGTTTGAAAGTCTTTTAATAAAAGATTTCTACTTTTATCACTATAGAAGAGATGTATCTTAAACTATTTAGAAAGAAATGTTAGTTTTTAAAAGTCTTATATTAAGGACTTCTACTCTTATTACAAATAAACGATATGTATTCTAAAAATCGGCCTAGGCGGAATTCAACCACCGCGATTACTTCCAAATCGGCCAAAAAATCGTTCGGGGGAGATGAGAAGGTTAGAAAGAGAGAGAGAGAGAGAACTGCGTATGAAGTTTGGAACTTTGGATGAGTGGGACAGTCGTACTGTGATGCTTCGTTGGTGAATGAAGAAGACGCTTTGCAATAGAATGAAGGGCATGCAGAGATGGAGGGAATAAGAAAATTAAAGAATCAACCGGAAGAGAAAAGGGAAAGAAAGAAAAGATAGAGAGAGAGAGAGAGAGAGAGAGAGAGAGAGAGAGAAATTCAAAAAAATAAAATAAAAAGAAGAGATGGGATGCCAGATCGATGATTGACATAGTGGTGGCTTGTATTTGTGGGTTTGTTGTGGGCTGGCAGAGTGGGAGCAGATAGGTTAGATTGGGATTTTTTTCCCTTTACTTTCTATACCTATTACTAATATTAGTATTTTACTATTTTATTATCATTGCTTTGATATTGTTAGATTTATTAGTACATGTGAAAAATTTAATGTTTGTTAATTAATAATGTTATAATTTATCTTTAAACATAAAAATTATGTCTTAATTCTTCGGTCTCGCCTAGGCACTAGGCCCTCATTTGGCGCCTAGCGACTTTTAAAACCTTACCAATTTGGGATATAACTCTTCTCATGGTAATGAAATGTGAAATTTTAATCTAATGACTGTTAAAACCAAAATCAATTTATAACGAATATGAAATACATCTCTACTAATATTACCAATAAAAAAGATGTATCTTATATTGGTTATAACTTGATGTTAGTTTTGAAAGTCTTTTAATAAAACACTTCTGCTTTTATCACCATATAAGAGATATATCTTACATGATTTAGAAAGAAATGTTAGTTTTTAAAAGTCTTATATTAAAGACTTCTACTCTTATTACAAATAAACGATATGTATTCTAAAAATCAGCCTAGATGGCATTCAACCACCGCGATTTCTTCCAAATCGGCCAAAAAAATCGTTCGGGGGAAAAATCGTCAACTAGTCGCCCTAGGCGCCAATTAGTCTGTTGAACTTAGAAAGGAAGGTGGAGAGTGACTTGTCTGGGATTGTTGTGGCCTGCGTGTGGGATGAAAGAGTCGATGAAGGGAGAGAGATGGGGTAGGGATATAGAAGAATAAAAGTTATTTTGAGTTTGTGAGATGAGAAGGTTAGAAAGAGAGAGAGAGAGAACCGCGTATGAAGTTTGGAACTTTGGATGAGTGTGACAGTCGTACTGTGATGCTTTGTTGGTGAATGAAGAAGACGCTTTGCAATAGAATGAAGGGCATGCAGAGATGGAGGGAATAAGAAAATTAAAGAATCAACCGGAAGAGAAAAGGGAAAGAAAGAAGAGAAAGAGAGAGAGAGATAGAGAGAGAGAGAAATTCAAAAAAATAAAAAGAAGGGATGGGATGCCAGATCGATGATTGACGTAGTGGTGGTTTGTATTTGTGGGTTTGTTGTGGGCTAGCAGAGTGGGATCAGATAGGTTAGATTGGGATTTTTTTTCCCTTTACTTTCTATACCTATTACTAATATTAGTATTTTACTATTTTATCATCATTGCTTTGATATTGTTAGATTTATTAGTACATGTGAAAAATTTAATGTTTGTTAATAAATAATGTTATAATTTATCTTTAAACATAAAAATTATGTCTTAATTCTTCGGTCCCGCCTAGGCACTAGGCCCTCGTCTGGCGCCTAGCGACTTTTAAAACCTTACCAATTTGGGATATAACTCTTCTTATGGTAATGAAATGTGAAATTTTAATCCAATGACTTTTAAAACCAAAATCAATTTATAACGAATATGAAATACATCTCTACTAATATTACAAATAGAAAAGATGTATCTTATATTGGTTATAATTTGATGTTAGTTTTGAAAGTCTTTTAATAAAACACTTCTACTTTTATCACCATATAAGAGATATATCTTACATGATTTAGAAAGAAATGTTAGTTTTTAAAAGTCTTATATTAAAGACTTCTACTCTTATTACCATTTTTTTTGGGGAAACAGGGGCGGCACCTTGCAAAATTTTATTAAAAAATGAAAGAAGCAATACAAACTAGAGGGGGACAACCAGCCTTGCCCTTATAAATGGGAGGACGTAGGAGCCTGACTTCGAAAAGGAAATACAAACAACTAAGCTTTCCTACGAAAAGTAAATAAGCCTAAAACATCTTGCTGGAGTGCACGACGAACCTCCCCCGGAAGCTGGTGAACCATAGAAAAATTCTTGTCACTCCTAGTACCATGGGCGAAAGCAGCTAGACGATCTGCAACAGAATTCCCTTCACGAAACACATGATGTAGCTCATTATTACCTAGAAGATTCAAAGAACGCCTCAAGTCATAAGTAAAGAGCCAGGGACAGCCACTTTGACCCTTCATGGCTGAAGCTACGACCAAAGAATCTACTTCCACTGAGATCCTGTCATAATTCAATTCACAGTACAACACCAAACCATCACGAAGTGCTTGAAACTCTGCACTAGTATTAGTTCCAGGACCATAGAACCGAGAATAACCAAAGAGGAAAAATCCATTAGAGTCACGAATTACACCCCCACCAGTAGCAATGCCTGCTATAGAAGACCCATTAGTGTTTAATTTAACATAATTAGGAGCAGGAGGCTGCCAACGAATCCAAGTCCCTTTGAGCAGATTAACCTTTTTGATCGGTAAATCCAAACTTTGTAAGCATCGAATACCCACAACATTACTGTTAGATTTCGGGCTGAACATCCATAAAATGTCCTTTAGATCATTCAGAACCTGATTATAAAGATTCTCATCAGATATGTGGACATCTTCAAAATAGCAAGGCATCTATCTTTCCAAATAGCCCAACACCCATAGAGAAGAACTCCCACTTGAATTGCTCCAAGTTCAGTGCGCACCGAGACCCCCTCGAGCCATATACGAAATAAATGAGGGATCGAAGAATAGAAGTTTATTTTATTGAACGGGCGAGCCAACTTACACCATAACTCACGAGCAACCTCAGATTGCAGAAACAAGTGTACAACAGATTCCTGATCCGGATTATTACGGCAGCACACACATCGGGATACCACAGGGACATGTTTAGAATGCAATCTCAAATCAACCGGAACAGCAGCATAGAAGAGCTTCCAAGCAAAAATGCTGATCTTTGTAGGTATCCAAGGTTGCCAAATTCTTCTAGCCCAATAAAGCATAGGCTCATGATTACGATACAAATTCCAGCAGGTTTTCGTGTCAAAGTCTCCATTAGATGTCTCATAGAACATTAATCTATCATGCTCATTATCAGCCAACTGAATATTTGCAATAGCAGCATGAGACGAAGCCGGAATAATAGGCAGCAATTGAGAGAGATTAGTAAAAACATTCTTCACTGTAAGCTTGATATCAATTGGACACGGCCCCTCCAACCTTCTAGCAGCCCACTTATCATTCCAAAAGGAAACATTACCTTCACCAAGTAACCACCTGCTATGTTGTAAAAGAAAATCCATATGTGCATTAATTGCCCGCCAAACATGAGAAGCAGTGGCTGGAGCCACAAAGCCTTCTGCCCGCTTATATTTGAGAGCCATGAACCGAGCCCATAAAATGTTCCCTTTAAGAACACCCCAAGCTAATTTAGCATGCATCGAGTCCCTAACTTGAACCAAAGATCGTATCCCCAAACCACCTTCAGCCACCGGCCTACAAATCTTTGACCAAGACACCCAATGGATTCTATGCCTGTCCACACTACCCCATAAAAAATTGCCATAGCGCATTCTATACGACGAAGAACACCTGTATGAACCTTAATAACTGCTAAGGCATAAACATGAATGCTAGTTAGAACCGATTTGATCAAGGCAATTTTACCACCAAAAGAAAGAAGATGAGACTTCCAACCTTCAATTCTTTTACGAATGCGATCTTCCAACTTTTCAAAATACTGCCTTCTAACTCTTCCATAGAATAACAGAAGGCCCAGGTAAGTCATCGGAAATGTATGGTGCGTGTAAGACCCCGATTCCCGGTTAGCTTGAATTGCGTGCAATGCTCGCACTTCTTCCCTTGTTGATCGCTTATTTGATTTCTGAGAGAGTCTAGATGTGTATGAGACATCAAATTAAGACCAAAATACTTTTAAGAGATGCCATTTAGTTGTTGACTTGCTAAAGTCACAAGTCGTAACTCGACGATAGTCGAAATGCGACGCGATTGAGAGTTTACTTGGGTTTTGTGTTCCTGTCCTCGATTTGGTCCTGGTTCTTTACATGATGATTGATTAACATGTTTATATGTGTTATACTTCTATTTGGATGTATTCCTTAAGTCTCGTGAAGTTTTGACGCTTCGAGGATAATAATTCTTCTTATCGCGTAGTTTGAGATTGAGCCGGGTGATCGTCTCGTCTTTCGGGAGCTCATTTCTCCTATCTGTTGTTAATCATCTGAGGAGCATTCAGGCCCATTTAATATACTTTTGAAGTGTTTATAATCATGGGTTGTTTCCGGTCAGTTTGTGGTTTCATTCGACGTTTCGTTAGCGAGTTGTTGCGCCTTCCGCTGGTTTCGCACCGGGTTGTTTTGGGTGTTGTTTATGGGAGTTTAGACCTACTTTAAAAGTGGTTTGAGACTTGGATGGTTTAGATAAGTTTTTGAGGACTTTAAGGGTTGAATTATAGGCCATTTCGAAGCTTTAAGGCTTGCGGTTGCATGCGGGAATGACCGTACCCAAACGAGACAACCAGAAAATGTCACCAAGTGTATCAAGGACCCATGCGGTTGCTTCCTATGGCTCCATGCGACCGCATGGTGCTTTGAACAGCCCTCTCCCTGTTTTGATTATTTGAAGTGATTTTCCTATTCTACCCCTACTAAACCCCCTCTAAACCCTTCCTAACCCTCATACTAAGTCCTAATGATGTCCTAACATATTTGGGGAGTTGATTAAGGTTTGATTAACAATGGATTACATCTAATGATCACTAATTGTACCCATGAAATCCCCTTTGTGCCCTTACTTGTTTGGGAAGTATATATACACTAATCCCTTGGTAAAATTCAGAAATCCCTAATTTCTTTCATCCTCATCATACGTATAGTGAGAGAGAGTGTGGGAAACCATGGAAGCTTGGAGCCCTAGCCTTCTTCTTCCTCAAATCCAAGGAGATCCAACCGTTGGATGACCACCAAACTTCGGATTCTTGACGTATTCGACGAGTAGAACGACTTCACCGTTCAGATTTCGATTCTCTTGAGTTTTCACTCAAGCTAGGTAAGCTACTAGACTCCTTCTTCTCTTGATTTTGTGCTCATTGACCCTAAGGAAAACAAAGAGGATTGCTATTTGAGGTCAATGAGTACACAAGCATGTTGTGTGTGATTTTATTTTGATTTTTGGACTTTTGTTGGGTGAACCTGTTAGAAGCATAAATAGGATGCTTTATATGTTTCATGAAGTATGTTGTTAAGCTTCATTTGTGAATTTGGACTTGAGATTGATGGGTATGTAATCCCCTAGAAACCTAGGGTTTGGTATGTTGAATATGTAGTAAATGAGTTCTTGATTACATGAATGATTTTGGAGGATTTTATTGGATATTATGAATTGTTAGAATCATACATGGATATATGTTTGGGAGTTTGGAAGTATACTTGTTGAACCTCTAATTTTAGTTGTGAGCATGAAAGATGAATTTTCACAATGGATTACATGTTGGAATGTTTCGTTTGACTTTTAAGAATAAGAGTTGACTATCATGCAACATGCATATGAGAATATGATGCTATCTAATTCATGAAGTTTTGGTTTTGAGCATGTATAATGAATTATTATTATGGATTACATGAATAAAATGTAAGGTTTGACTTTATTGGGTTAAGTTGACTATTATGCATATAAGAGTATGTTGGTCAACTATAATTCATGAATTGAAGGTTATGAACATGTTAGATGAATTTACATGTTGGTTATGAACATGCTAGATGAATTTACATCTTGCTTAGATAAATGGTTGTTTTGAATAAAAGCATGCTTGATTTAATGATAACTTGAGACACATGTTTGAAATGTGATGGTTGACTTTAAATGTTAAGTGTTGACCTATGAACTATGTTTTGGGGTTTTTGTTGGGAAGGTATGGATTGTTGGTTGCACAATGTTGATAACCTTGAGAACTTAGCCATGAACATTAGCTAATGAATAATAGGAGGGCTATGATGCAAATAGCTTCTATGCCTTCAAATTTGAAAAGAGTAGAAATGACTCAACGGAGTCGATTATGGATTTATATGAACATAGAGAACTACATATTGAAATCCTACGGAATTTGGGGTAGTTTTGATGGAGGTTAAGCCTCCGAGCGTTTTCAAGTGTATAAAGAACACTTGAGCATTAGAGACTTAATATTATTACTCTAATGTGTTTATGAGTTAGTTAGCATAGAAATGCATAACTATGTGAGTTAAAAGTAAATATCTACTTGATTGGATTAGTGCGGTGTGTTGTACTTTTCATTTGGATGAGCATGCGAGTATATATTACATGTGCTTGTGTTTGAGTCCAACTGGCGGTTTTTGGTTTGAGTCTTTGGCGTGACGATGCATTGTCTTCACGAATTGTGGGATTCGTGATCGCAATGGATCGCCGCGCCGGGTTTGCACACACCCCTCCATCGATGGTCACGGTGGGGAAGTAGCTGATCTTAGTTAGAGTAATACACATGACTTTGATAGCTATGGAACCCGAACGGGGATTGTTTCGGGGACGTCGATGCCACGAAAGGGTTATCGAGGTCACGTTGTTTCCGCAGGAGTTACACGCTGGAAACGGAAAGGAAAATCATCTTCTCTCTCTTATGTGGTTTATTTTATGAGCATGTATATGAATTGTTGTGCTACGTGGTTTTGATATGATTTACATGAGATGATGATTACATGATGAGATGTTATAATGGAAATGTAGCATGCTAATGAAATGATGATTTTCATGATATGATGTTATACTAAAAATATAACATATTATGTATGAGTAAAATGGAAACAATAGTCTTCCATATGTGAATTATTATATGAGTTGTGATAAATGAAGAATTATGAGATTTATGGTATGATTGGGTTATGTGGCTTGATGATAAGTTAAAATGTGGAATTAACATGCTACATATTTTTGGAAGTGAGATGCATACTTTACATGATATGGATCACTTCATGATAAATTATGTAGAATTGTGTTCCATATGACTATGGATGAAAAGTGGGTTTATGTTGAGAATTATACCATGACATGACATATTATAAGTAAGATATGAGATCTACATGTTTTATTTGAGCATTATGCCATGCCATGACATTGCATCTTTAGTAGCTTACTAAGTCATTATGACTTACTCGTTTGCATTGTTTTCCTTAGATTCAAGCCGAGCTAGTAATTCGAAGGAATCCGCCGAGTCTACGGTAGAAGTGAGATTTTGTGAAGGTTGCTACTTTAATTTATTTTGTAGCCTTAGTTTTTTGGTAAGGACGTTGGGAAAAGTGAAGTTATGTAAACTTCATGATGGGTAGCAAACTTATTTGTGAATGTAATATTTATACTTATGTTGGTTAACACTTGTTCTTTTGGTAGCCGACTTGTGTTAGTCGTGCTTGGTGGATGTGATGATTATATCCTAGTTATGTTGTAATGATGGTTATTATATCACGTTTGTTCTCCGGCATGTTTTTAGCCGTTGAGTATGTTAGACTAGAGTCTTAGACTTAGTGTAATGTTGGGTTCCGGCTGTAACGTCGCCGATGACTTGGTTTATTTGTTGCTATATATTTATATTACATGACAGGGAGTTTTGCTCTACGTGCCCAATGTTGCGGCACGTGCGTCGAATTTTTGGAACGAGAGATTAATGATCTCTTTGGTTGTATTTAGTTTGAGCTTGTTAGCTCGGGCGCCACTGTGATATTATGTTTTGCTTCCGCATGTGTTTTAAGTTGTTGGCGTATTGCCGTTATGGCCTTACCCATTATTTGTCATTGCTTGTTGTTTTTGTGTGTTCGGCGTCACGACCTTGGGGTCTCGTATTGGGATCGGGTCGGGTCGTCACCGATCTGTAACCGGACCAAGCAATACGATGAACCTTATGTCAGAGCGATTGCCTTTGAAGTATAGAAACCACTTTTTTGTTAATTAATAAGCTGACCTGAAGATTGCTCATACTGATGTAAAATAGCCCGGAGAGACAGGATCATTTTCTTACCCGCATTACTGAAAATTATCATATCATCAGCATACAAGAGGTGTGAAATAACCATGTTCCCACGACCATGTCTATAAGGCACCAGAAGACCTGAGTCAAAAACTTTTTTAATGGCAAGCGAGAGAATTTCTTGAGCAAGGATAAACAATAGCGGAGATAAGGGGTCCCTTTGACGAACACCTCTCGAAGACTTGAAGAAACCGTAATTGGAACCATTAATCCGAACTGAATACCAAATATTGTTAACGAGATTACCAATTAAACTGCACACCTGAGAATTAAAGCCAAAAGTTTCCAAGGCCTTTAAGAGAAAAGGCCACTCCATTCGATCATAAGCCTTCGACATATCAAGCTTAAAAAGCGACGTTTCCCCCATAAACCTTACTATTAATTTTGCTAATAAGCTCATGAGCCAAGGCGATGTTATCCTGAATAACACGACCCTTAACAAAACTTGATTGTTCCATCAATATTAGTTTGGGTAAAATACCAGCCAGCCTGTTAGCCATAATCTTGGAGATGATCTTACAAGTAAAGTTGCATAGGCTAATGGGACGCAAATCACCAAAATTGCTAGGATTATCAATTTTAGGAATGAGAACCATCACCGTAGACGAGATACCTCGATGAAGGATAGCACCATGAAAGAAATCCTGAACTGCTGCTGTAACATCCCCTTTAATAATGTTCCAACATGCATGAAAGAAATGCCATGTGAAGCCATCAGGACCAGGAGCACTATCAACCTTTAACCCATTCACTGCATCCCAAATTTCTGATACTAAAGGACTCGCGCTCATGGAAAAATTATCTTCCTCCTCTATCCTGCTGTTAATTGAAGAAAACAAATCCTAATTGATTATAGGATCAGAAGTAGAGAACAAATTAGAATAATAAGACAATGCCATGTCCCCTAGAGAAGGACCATCCGAACACCAAGACCCATCCGGCAATTTGATTTTAATAACGTTCCTAGCAACTCGATCACGGAGAAAGGCATGGAAAAAAGCGGTGTTACGATCTCCATCATGAGGCCAACTGATGCGCGCTTTCTGTTGTAACATTTCTTCATCCCACTTAAGAAATTGATCTAGCTCTCTATGTGTTTGGGTAAGAAAATATGCCGTAGAATTATTCCAGCCCTGCTGAAGCTGAAAATCAAGCCGTAAAATAGTGTCCTGACATGCTGCAATTTTCTGCTGAACGTGCCCAAAAACCGACCAATTCCAATCTTTTAGAGCCTTGCGGAGCAGCATGAGTTTCCTGTGAAGAATATCCATTGGCGTCCCATAACAGTCCCTACACCAAATGGAATTAACAAAATTCAAGAACTCTGGGTGATCAATCCACATGCGTTGAAATCTGAAACAGTCTTTAGTCTTGGGGAGCAGCTGAAAATCAAGTAAAAGAGGAGCATGATCTGATTGCACCCTACAAAGATGTGAGACTCGAAGAGAAGGATAATTTGCTTTGTACATGCCATTAACTAGCACTCGATCAATGCATTCCCATATACGATTCTTCCCTTTATGGTTATTACACCAAGTGTAAACAGATCTCTCATAACCAGCATCCATGACACCTGCCTGAGTCATAAAATCATTAAAGTCATCCATACTACCAAAATCAAAACCATTACCTCCCAATTTTTCGGACGATAGCGAGACAGTATTGAAGTCACCCCCTATAATCCAAGGTTCACTGATATTGTTTGCAATATCCATCAAATCTTGCCATAACACTTGGCGATCCCCACTGGGTTCAGGGATGCGCGCGTGCGCCGCCCTTGGATAAGTGGCGTGCGTCGAGATGCGGTGACATCCAACGCTCTCGTTCCACCCTCCCTTTTCTAGGGGAAGACGAAATCAAAAGTGCGAGAGGACTGCTGTCAGAATAGCGCGTTGGAATGCGCCTCGGTTGCCTTTAGTGGATTTTGATCCAATATGGTAGCTTTGGGTTTTCTATGTCAAGTTATCTCTTTTTTAGGGGATACCAGGATATATGAATGCATCACCCTTCCATTCCCATTTTCCCTTTTTTAGGGGAAAGCGAGAAAGTGCAAGGAAGGAAGGTTGCGGCGCCCCCACTATGGATTTTATGAAAATAGCCTTATGGCATATTTCGGATAACTATGGGTGCTTTGGGTTTTCTACGTCAAGTTATCCCTTGTTTAGGGGATACCAGGACAATGGAAAATTTAATCATGAAGGGCAGACAAGGAATCAGTCAGGTGGTAGAGGAGCTGCTTCTACACCGAGTCAGGGAGATCGTAGCATGATAGTGGTATGCTCCTATTGTTCGAAGACGGGGCACACGGAAGACAAATGTTGGAAGAAGAGTGGGGCACCGGTGGAGTGCTACTACTGTGGAGCTGCGAGGCACGTGAAGAGGAATTGCCCTAAGTTGAAGGGTAATCAGCCAGGAGGATCGAGTCAGCCTACTGTTGGGGCTAAGAGAGATAGTGATGGGAAGGCAAAGGTGCAGGGACGTGTATTTGCTTTAGACCAGAGGGGAGTACCTGAGTCGACCGCAGTTATTGTATCTTCGATAGTGAAGCACGAGTACTTATAGATCCAGGATCATCACATTCGTATGTTGCATCACACTTTGTTGATCGTTTGCGTGTATTACCTCAGTCTTTGCCTTACGTGCTTGAAGTTTCTACCCCGCTTGGGGAAAGTTTATTGGCTTCAGAAGTTTATAAAGCATGCGATGTACTTGTGGATGAACATGTGTTGCATGCGGATCTGGTAGTGTTGCCACTTTGTGATTTTGATGTGATACTCGGTATGGATTGGTTGTGCGCTTATCATGCTTTGGTAGATTGCTTTAGTAAGAGGGTTACATTTGATATGCCGGGTGTTCCTAAATTTATGTTCGTGGGAGATAACGCGTCTAGTGGTTTGCGCGTCATTTCTGCTCTAAAGGCTAGGAAATTATTGTCACGTGGTTGCACGGGGTACCTAGCTTGTGTGGTTGATAAACGGGTTTCGACTTCCGATCTTGAGGATGTGCCGGTTGTGAATGAGTTTCCGGATGTCTTCTCTAAAGATTTTGGGATGCCACCGGATAGGGAGATTGAGTTTTGTATCGAGTTGTTGCCGGGGACGACACCGATATCGAAGGCGCCGTATAGGATGGCACCTATGGAGTTGAAGGAGTTAAAGGTTCAGTTGCAGGAACTTCTTGATATTGGCTTTATCAAGCCAAGTGTATCGCCTTGGGGTGCGCCGGTATTGTTTGTCAGGAAGAAGGATGGAAGCCTAAGGTTGTGTATTGATTACCGGGAGTTGAACAAAGCGACGATCAAGAACAAGTATCCGTTGCCGCATATAGATGACTTGTTTGATCAGTTGCAAGGATCGGTGGTGTATTCTAAGCTTGATTTGAGGTTCGGGTATCATCAGTTGAAGGTGAGAGACGAGGATGTTCCGAAAACCGCTTTTGCGCGTACGGGCATTATGAGTTCATGGTGATGCCATTTGGGTTGACTAATGCGCGGCGGTTTTATGGACTTGATGAATCGGGTGTTCCATAATTTTCTTGATTGTTTTGTGGTGGTCTTCATAGATGACATTCTTGTGTATTCTAAGTCTCGGGATGAGCATGCACAACATTTGAGGATGGTGTTGTCGATTCTTCGGGAGAGGCAACTCTATGCTAAGTTTAGCAAGTGTGCTTTTTGGCTAGAGGAGGTCTCATTTTTGGGACATGTTGTTTCTAGTACCGGGATAGCGGTAGATCCTTCTAAGGTTGAAGCGGTGATGAATTGGAGGAGACCGACTACCGTTACGGAGGTTAGGAGTTTCTTGGGGTTAGCAGGGTATTTTCTGAGGTTCATAGAGGGATTTTCGAAGATTGCTACACCGATGACGAATTTGACCCAAAAGAAGACACCGTTTGTTTGGAGCGATAAGTGTGAAGCAAGTTTCCAAGAATTGAAGAAAAGGTTGACTACGGCACCAGTTTTAGCGTTGCCTAGCGGAGATGAGAATTTTGTGATTTATAGCGATGCATCAAAAGAGGGATTGGGTTGTGTTCTTATGCAGAATGGTAAGGTGATCGCTTATGCTTCGAGGAAGTTGTCTCCGTATGAGCAGAATTATCCCACGCATGACCTTGAGTTGGCAGCGGTCATATTTGCTTTGCACAAATGGAAGCATTATTTGTATGGGTCGAAGTTCGAAATCTTCACGGATCACAAGAGTTTGAAGTATTTGTTCTCACAGAAGGAGTTGAATATGAGACAAAGGAGGTGGATGGAGAAGTTGAAAGACCATGATTGTACGATACTTTATCATCCGGGGAAGGCGAACGTGGTTGCCGACGCCTTGAGTAGGAAAGTTCATTTGTCGTGTTTGATGATTCGGGAATGGAAGATGTTGGAGGATGTCCGTGATTGGAGTCCTAGTGAGGTTAATCATGGAGTGTTGTTTGCTAATGTCAGGGCTATTCGGTTTTATTGGAAAGGATTAAGGAGACTCAAAGGAAGGATCCGGGATTAGTGAAGATCATTGATGGTTTGAGTAAGAATGAGACGCCGGAGTTTGCAATGAATCAAGAAGGGATTTTGACTTTCAAGGGAAGAGTTTGTGTACCTTCAGTTGAGGATGTGAAACGACTTGTGTTGGATGAAGCTCACAAGGCAAGATATACTATCCATCCAGGGACTACGAAGATGTATAGGGATTTGAAGAAGCAATTTTGGTGGAATGGCATGAAGCGCCAAATTGCGGATTATGTGTCGAGGTGTTTGACTTGTCAACAGGTGAAGGCGGAACATCAAAGGCCAGCGGGATTGTTGCGGCCATTAGATATTCGGAGTGGAAGTGGGAGCACGTTACGATGGATTTTGTTTCGGGGTTTCCACGTGCAGCGTAGAGGGTTTGATGTCGTTTGGGTTGTTGTAGATCGGTTAACGAAGTCAGCTCATTTTATACCGATTGCGATGACTTATTCCTTGAGTCAGTTGGCGGCATTGTATGTGCAGGAGATTGTGAGACTGCATGGGGTTCCGGTTAGCATTGTTTTAGACAGGGATCCGAGATTTACTTCGAGGTTTTGGCAGGCTTTGCAGGAAGCTATGGGGACTAAGTTGAATTTCGGTCAGACTTTTCACCCTCGAGACAGACGGGCAGAGAGAAACGTCTGAATACTTGAGGATATGTTACGGGCTTATACGGTGGACTTTAAGGGAAGTTGGGATTCACACCTTCCATTGGCGGAGTTTGCATACAACAACAGTTACCAATCGAGTATTGGGATGGCACCGTATGAGGCACTTTATGGACGGAAGTGTAGATCTCCTATTTGTTGGGATGAAGTTGGAGAAGCGAAGCTATGGGGTTTGGAGATTGTGCAGCAGTCGGCCGAGAGTGTGAAGTTGATTCGTGATAGATTGCTTACGGCTCAGAGTCGACAGAAGAGTTATGCGGATAATCGGAGGAGAGATTTGGAGTTCCAAGTTGGAGATTATGTGTTTCTTAAAGTATCGCCGAGAAGGGGTACTAAGAGATTTGGGAAGAAAGGGAAATTATCACCGAGGTTCGTTGGACCTTTTGAGATTCTTGAGCGAGTTGGGAGTTTGGCTTATAGGGTGGCTTTACCGCCATCATTGTCGGACATTCATAATGTGTTTCACGTATCTATGCTTCGGAAGTATCTTAAGGATGATTCACATGTTCTTTCGTATGAGGAGATTTCGTTTCAGCCTGATTTGTCGTATGTTGAGAAACCGGTGAAGATTCTCGACACCAAGGAGCAAGTCTTGAGGAACAAGACAATTCCATTAGTTAAGGTTCTTTGGAAGAATCATGAGATCGAGGAAGCGACTTGGGAGACAGAGTTGGAGATGCGCGAGAAGTACCCTCATTTGTTTGAAGATCACGGTAAGAATTTAGGGACTAAATTCCTTTTAGTAGGGGAGAATGTAAAACCCTAGTTTATTGCTTGCTTGTTTATTGCATGAGATCATACATTCATAATCATCATTAGTATGTTAACTTAGCTCACTTATATGTTTAAAGTCGATAGCATGTTCATTGACGTCGTTTGAGATGCTTGTTTGCACCTTTCCTTCACGAGTTGCTTTGAAACTCGGGTTTGTATTTTATGTTGTAAACACTTGGATAAATGTTAGAGACCACTCATAACATCATTAACACGCTTTAGATGTTGGTTGAATGCTAGTTGCATCGTCGGTTTGGTTGCTAGTTTGATTCTAGGGTTAACCCTTCTCCGTTTGACCTTTTCGGTTATTGTTCGGGAGTGTTCTATCTGAATTCTTAGCCTTGTTTGAGTAGGGTTTGATCATTGATTTGCCTTGGTTATCTTTTAGAGGACTTTAAGGTTGAATTCTAGACCATTTTGTGCATTGGAGGACTTGAGGGTGCTCGGGGGAAAGACCTAGAACAAGCAAGGGAGCAAAGTGGAAGATTTGAGAAACCAGGCTCATTAAGGAGTGAATGCGTCGCATCATTATGGAGTGATGCGACCGCATCCTCCCATTCTTGATGATTAGAGAGTATGGGATTTTTGAGTATTCTTGAAGTTTGACCAGTCGGTTTTTGATTTGTCGAATGTGGGATTCAATCGTCGCGCGGGTTACAAACCCGGTAGGGAAGTAGTTGATCTTAGTTGTAGTATGGAAACCCAAACTCCGAGGGAATGTCTCCCTAACCCACGAGGACCTAGTTCGTCCCACCTAGTTATCATATCCTTTTTTATATGAATTGACTCTCTTGCATGCTTGACAAGTTTTGAGAGTTTTGGAATGAAATGTTATACAACACTTGATTGTTAAGTATGAAAGACCTCTATTTATGAAATGTTATATTATGTCAACATGCAAAGCCATGCATTGGACACCTTCCCCTATTTGTTTTGATTGTTTCACCCCACTTCACCAAACATTGACCAAATACCTCCATAAAGTTATGTAAACTAAGCCTTTATGTGTTTGATAATTGTCTTATATTATTTGGTACTAATCAGCCATCTTATGTGTTTATGATGATTATCTTCCAAATTCGTGTCTTTAGCTGAACATTTCATACAAGTTCTAGAGAGTTTATTCAAGGTTCTTGAGTGTTCAACAATGGTGGCCAACTCTTGAAGAAGCCATTTCCAAAACGCCGAACCAGAAGTGAAGAGGAGGGCAAAGAGAACACATAGCCTATTTGTTATGTGTTGTTATGCCTTGCATGGGCGTTTTGTACTACTTGTAGGGCTTGTTTAAGGTAAGTTACAATATCTCTTCTTATTTGTTTTAGCCTCATTGACCCTAGGTTAATATGGTTGACACTAGAGCTGGTACTAGCCCCGGAGGTAGTGCCGGTAGAGGCACAAATGTTGGTAGAGAGACTAATGAGAACCGCCGACCGAGAGGTTCCTCCACTTCGGACGGGAGGAGCCTCAAGCGGCTATGTCTACCATGTATAGGGGAATGCTTGCGATGATGAACGAGATGAATCGAGAGGGTCTTTGGTAGGCTGAACCACCGCCAGGACCACCACGACCGCGCAGCCCCGCAGTTGGAGTGCGTGATGCGGACATCACGGAGATTCGATGCTTGAGAAGTTCGTAAAAGTGAAACCAAGACAGTTGATGGGGCCGGATGCTTGAAGGCCGAGTTGTGGATCGAGCATCTAGAGAAGATATTTGCACCGTTGAGGTGTGATGATGAGCGAAGGTGGTACTAGCGGTGTTTAAGCTAGAGGCTATGCAGAGCAGTGGCGAGTGCTAGAGAGAGTTGGGACATCTTGAGGATCCCCACACATGGCCTAACTTTGTTAGGGAATTTAGAGCTTCGTATGTGCCAGAGGTTGTTAGGGAGAGAAGGGAGAAGGAGTTCCTTGACCTAGTGCAGGGAGGTATGTCGATATCGCAGTATTCAGCGAGGTTCACGGAGCTAGCACGCTATTGCACTCATTTGATTCCGGATGAGGCGAAGAGAACACAGAAATTTGTTAAGGGCTTGAAGGCGAGTAGAGGCAATTTGTTGTCTCATCGGTTCGTGGATTATAGGAAGGCGGTTGATAGAGCCTATGCGATTGAGAGGGACATCGAGGAGCAGTGTCATGGGTAATTCGGGTTTTTCTTCACAGCCTAGCGTCTTCGACGAGGAAATGGATCGGTAATCGAGGGAATTATCATGGGCACAATGATCGCAGGAAAGGAAATGGAAAATTTAATCATGAAGGGCAGGCAAGGAATCAGTCAGGTGGTAGAGGAGCTGCTTCTACACCGAGTCAGGGAGATCGTAGCATGATAGTGGTATGCTCCTATTGTTCGAAAGCAGGGGCACACGGAAGACAAATGTTGGAAGAAGAGTGGGGCAGGTGGAGTGCTACTATTGTGGAGGCTGCGGGGCACGTGAAGAGGAATTGCCCTAAGTTGAAGGGTAATCGGCCGGGGAGGATCGAGTCGGCCCTCTTGTTGGGGCTAAGAGATAGTGATGGGAAGGCAAAGGTGCGAGGGGCGTGTATTTGCTTTAGACCGAGAGGGAGTACGAGTCGACCGCAGTATCTATCTTCGATAGTGAAGCACGAGTACTTATAGATCCAGAGGATCATCACATTCGTATGTTGCATCACACTTTGTTGATCGTTTGCGTGTATTACCTCAGTCTTTGCCTTACGTGCTTGAAGTTTCTACCCCGCTTGGGGAATGTTTATTGGCTTCGGAAGTTTATAAAGCATGCGATGTACTTGTGGATGAACATGTTTTGCATGCGGATCAGTAGTGTTGCCACTTTGTGATTTTGATGTGATACTCGGTATGGATTGGTTGTGCGCTTATCATGCTTTGGTAGATTGCTTTAGTAAGAGGGTTACATTTGATATGCGGGTGTTCCTAAATTTATGTTCGTGGGAGATAACTTGGCGTCTAGTGGGTTTCTTGGCGTCATTTACGCTCTAAAGGCTAGAAATTATTGTCACGTGGTTGCACGGGGTACCTAGCTTGTGTGGTTGATAAGCGGGTTTCGACTTAGATCTTGAGGATGTGCCGGTTGTGAATGAGTTTCGGATGTCTTCTCTAAAGATTTTGGGATGCCACCGGATAGGGAGATTGAGTTTTGTATCGAGTTGTTGCCGGGACGACAGATATCGAAGGCGCCGTATAGGAATGGCACCTATGGAGTTGAAGGAGTTGAAGGTTCAGTTGCAGGAGCTTCTTGATATTGGCTTTATCAAGCCAAGTGTATCGCTTGGGGTGCTTGGTATTGTTTGTCGGGAAGAAGGATGGAAGCCTAAGGTTGTGTATTGATTAGGGAGTTGAACAAAGCGACGATCAAGAACAAGTATCCATTGCCGCATATAGATGACTTGTTTGATCAGTTGCAAGGATCGGTGGTGTATTCTAAGCTTGATTTGAGGTTCGGGTATCATCAGTTGAAGGTGAGAGCGAGGATGTTCGAAACCGCTTTTAAATGCAGGTACGGGCATTATGAGTTCATGGTGATGCCATTTGGGTTGACTAATGCGCCGGCAGTATTTATGGACTTGATGAATCGGGTGTTCCATAATTTTCTTGATTGTTTTGTGGTGGTCTTCATAGATGACATTCTTGTGTATTCTAAGTCTCGGGATGAGCATGCACAACATTTGAGGATGGTGTTGTCGATTCTTCGGAGAGGCAACTCTATGCTAAGTTTAGCAAGTGTGCTTTTTGGCTAGAGGAGGTCTCATTTTTGGGACATGTTGTTTCTAGTACCGGGATAGCGGTAGATCCTTCTAAGGTTGAAGCGGTGATGAATTGGAGGAGACCGACTACGATTCACGGAGGTTAGGAGTTTCTTGGGGTTAGCGGGTATTATCGGAGGTTCATAGAGGGATTTTCGAAGATTGCTACACCGATGACAAATTTGACCCAAAGAAGACATTTGTTTGGAGCGATAAGTGTGAAGCAAGTTTCAAGAATTGAAGAAGAAGTTGACTACGGCACCAGTTTTAGCGTTGCCTAGCGGAGACGAGAATTTTGTGGTTTATAGCGATGCATCAAAAGAGGGATTGGGTTGTGTTCTTATGCGGGGAATGGTAAGGTGATCGCATGCTTCGAGGAAGTTGTCTCGGTATGAGCAGATTATCCCAGCATGACCTTGAGTTGGCAGCGGTCATATTTGCTTTGCACAAATGGAAGCATTATTTGTATGGGTCAAAGTTTGAAATTTTTAACGGATCACAAGAGTTTAAAGTATTTGTTCTCACGAAGGAGTTGAATATGAGACAAAGGAGGTGGATGGAGAAGTTGAAAGACCATGATTGTATGCGATACTTTATCATCAGGGAAGGCGATGGTTGGTTGCCGGCGCCTTGAGTAGGAAAGTTCATTTGTCGTGTTTGATGATTCGGGAATGGAAGATGTTGGAGGATGTCCGTGATTGGAGTCCTAGTGAGGTTAATCATGGGAATGTTGTTTGCTAATGTTAGGGCTATTCGGTTTTGTTGGAAAGGATTAAGGAGACTCGAAAGGAAGGATCCGGATTAGTGAAGATCATTGATGGTTTGAGTAAGAATGAGGCGCAGCAGGAGTTTGCAATGAATCAAGAAGGGATTTTGACTTTCAAGGGAAGAGTTTGTGTACCTTCGGAGTTGAGGATGTGAAAGCGACTTGTGTTGGATGAAGCTCACAAGGCAAGATATACTATCCATCCAGGGGACTGCAGAAGATGTATAGGGATTTGAAGAAGCAATTTTGGTGGAATGGCATGAAGCGCCAAATTGCGGATTATGTGTCGAGGTGTTTGACTTGTCAACAGGTGAAGGCGGAACATCAAAGGCCCGCGGGATTGTTGCAGCCATTAGATGTTCCGGAGTGGAAGTGGGAGCACGTTACGATGGATTTTGTTTCGGGGTTTCCACGTACGCGTAGAGGGTTTGATGTCGTTTGGGTTGTTGTAGATCGGTTAACAAAGTCAGCTCATTTTATCGATTGCGATGACTTATTCCTTGAGTCGGTTGGCGGCATTGTATGTGCGAGGAGATTGTGAGGCGCATGGGGTTCAGGTTAGCATTGTTTCGAGGCACGGGGATCCGAGAGATTTACTTCGAGGTTTTGGCAGGCTTTGCGAGGAAGCCATAGGGACTAAGTTGAATTTCAGTAGATGCAGCTTTTCACCCTCGGACAGACGGACGGTCAGAAGCGATACGTCTGAATACTTGAGGATATGTTACGGGCTTGTGCGATGGACTTTAAGGGAAGTTGGAATTCATACCTTCCATTGGCGGAGTTTGCATACAATAACAGTTACCAATCGAGTATTGGGATGGCACCGTATGAGGCGCTGTATGGACGGAAATGTAGATCTCCTATTTGTTGGGATGAAGTTGGTGAAGCGAAGCTATGGGGTTTGGAGATTGTGCAGCAGTCGGCCGAGAGTGTGAAGTTGATTCGTGATAGATTGCTTACGGCTCAGAGTCGACAGAAGAGTTATGCGGATAATCGGAGGAGAGATTTGGAGTTCCAAGTTGGAGATTATGTGTTTCTTAAAGTATCGCCGAGAAGGGGTACTAAGAGATTTGGGATGAAAGGAAATTATCACGAGGTTCGTTGGACCTTTTGAGATTCTTGGCGAGTTGGGAGTTTGGCTTATAGGGTGGCTTTACCGCATCATTGTCGAACATTCATAATGTGTTTCACGTATCTATGCTTCGGAGTATCTTAAGGATGATTCACATGTTCTTTCAGTATGAGGAGATTTCGTTTCGGCGATTTGTCGTATGT
>CM028381.1:29870388-29919716 GCA_013146195.2 Codonopsis lanceolata | reverse complement strand
TTTAGCCGCACACTACCTCTGGGGACCAACATCATCTATCGACTTCGGGTCGGCTTGGAAGAGGGCTCAATGACCCAAGGTGTCAGATGCTATGGACCAAATAGCTGTGGCTACTGTGGACCGATTTTTCTTCTCGGAGGCTACAAATGGTATCGGAGCGGTCCTAGCCTAAAATATGGGAACAAAGTGTTGTGCGCGGGTCAGCTACACAACAAGAGGAGCCACCTCGATCCTCGTACGAGCCACCTTTTAAACGATGCACGCCCAGGTATAGTTCGGCCTTGAGGACGCAAGGATTTACGTGGGAGAGATTGTATACCCCAATCCCACATTTGGGTAGATGTGAGATTTGAATACGCCTTATAACGTGGGTACAACTTTTCAGTACCAACATCATCGATGGACTTTTTGGTCGGCTTGTAGTAGGCCTGGTGACCCAGCGTTATGCGTGTTTAATGGGTTAATCGCGCAAAGTTAAGCACGTGAGGCACGGCTCGCGTCGTGTCGTTACACTAATAACTTTAAATCACAATAGGATTTTCAATCCTAATTATCCAAGGAATTTTGGACACTAATTATTTCTAACAAATCTCAACGTTGGACCAAATTTTGTAAAGCCGTCAAAATTGTCTCCAAACTAAAACGTGCATGAACTCCACCCTATGATTATCTTTAACGAATCTTGTACATATAACAAAAAATTCCTCGTCCTTCAAAAACACCCAAATTGATCTTCAAAAACATAACATGCTCTTTAACCAAAAAATCAACGAATAGCTCGACACCACTTTGTTACGAGAAGCCAAACAAATTAGATGGCGATGAGAAAAATAACTAACCACATTTAATGATCAATGACTTCACAAGAATATCATGTAGTTACAAGCACAATATATTTTGATCGAGAAACTCACAAAAATCTATCAACTCACATATACAAAAGAGAGACCAAAACAAGGATATCCCTATAAATCCAAGGCTAACAAATATCCTCTCACAAATATAGTGGCAACAAATGGTGTTTTTCCACAAGGGAGACACCACAAATTGGTACCGCAAGACACACACAAACTAAGAGTGAAGATATTTGTTATATATGAGCTTAGCAAATCAAAACCCACTAGAAAACCAACTCCAACCCTAATACATCTCGGACTCTCAAATAACTCCAAATCAAAATAGAATATTCAATCCTAATCATAGAAGGAATTTGAGGCACTAATTTCCAACACTACTGCAATTAATCTTGTCATTCTATGTGCTTTTGTGAAATGAAATCTGAATGGAGCTGT
The DNA here is from genome assembly GCA_013146195.2 of Codonopsis lanceolata. NCBI lineage: Eukaryota > Viridiplantae > Streptophyta > Magnoliopsida > Asterales > Campanulaceae > Codonopsis > Codonopsis lanceolata. The sequence continues at coordinate 29,918,424 of CM028381.1, read as the reverse complement.
TGCTTCAAAAAATTAAATTAACTAATTAATTAATAAGTAATAAATAAATAAAAAGGATCCAACTTAAGGTACCATCTACACATCTAAAGTAACATAAGCTTGAGGCTTTGGGTTCTTGTTGGGCTGTGCCATCACCCTATATGATCTTCTTATGCTTGGGTAGTCTCATGGATTCCCTTTCTTCACTTTTACTGACTGGAACTCTTCACTTTGACTGAGTGGAGGAGGTGTTGGGGTTAAGCTTTCATAAGGTGGACCGAGTGGAGGAGGTGGAGGAGTTTTCTTCCTAGAACTTGACTGTGAGAGGGTTGACTGTAGTGGAGGAGGTGGTAGAGTTTCACTTCCTTGAGCTTGACTGTGAGAGGGTTGACTAAGTGAAGTTTCACTCCCTTGCGTTTCATTAAGAGGTGGTTGACTTAATGGAGGTGTGGCGGAGGTTAACTTTAGGGCTGCAGTATTTATTATGGCCATAGGTACCATAGTTGCTGCATTTGGTCCGCCTTTTGTCCCTAACTTGCTTCACAAAAGTTGGACTCTTGCAGTTCCTTTTATCGTGGTAATAGGAACCATAGTTTCTGTATTTAGTCTGCCTTTAGTCCCTAACTTGCTCCACAAAGTTGGATTCTTGCGGTTCCTTTTATTGTTGTCATACTTGCTAGGCCAAAGTGGTATGAAACTGTAATATCCTGAAGAGTATCGGTAAACATAGCACTTACGTTTTAATAAACGTAGCCGTTTTCATGTAACTTGACTGAAACGGCTTTGTTTGTGCCTAAGGGGATTATGTTATATATTTCCGTTAAGTGACGTTAGGTCTCCGTCAGATTTTACAAAGACTAGGACTAAATTGCAAGGAAAAAAAATAATAATAATAGACATAACGGAACCTAACAAAAATGTAAGAGAATCTAACAAACCTAACGCTATATTTCTTTACTATGACAATGGATAAGAATCGAATTTTACTTCTTTTTTTCATGTGGACAAAGAGAAGTTATCCTTTATTCTAGCGACTGATCTTACTAAAGGGGATTGCAGAAATGAGACTAAAAAAATGCATTACAGGGTTCCTGGTAAAGGGAAAAAAAGAAAGAGATGAATTGCTAGATCTGCAGTTTGAAATGAAATGTTCTTCAATGCGAATGACAAATATATACATGTTTCATAATAAATCAACTAGTATCGTAAAATCTATAACCGAAAGATGGATAGATATACATCTAACCTTAGCACTTAAGTGCCTTCGTTTTGTCGTTCATCAGGATTGGGCTGTGCAAATGATCCAGATTCCACTGCTTCCTCGTCTCCGCCTCTGCTTCGCGATAAGAATAACAATAGCATGCCACCACAATGTAGAAAATAAGATTGACAGCACTCAGAGCTGCCAACGTCCAATAATACCTATCCAAACGGCTCTTACTTAAATTTTCTTGAAACCAATTTGCTTTTCCTCCTGCTCACTAACCTTCCCGACTACATACACTGATAGCACACTAGTCATGATTCCCAGTCCAAACATACCCCCAACGAATATCTTACTCAAGGTGGGAAGACCCTGACCAATGAAGAAATCAACTGCACTTTTCCCCAAGATCCCATCAAAGGCTGCAAGAAACAGAAACTGTGGAAACAGCTTAAAGACAGTCATTGGAACGGTCTCATCAGGCTTGTCAAATAAACCATGGTCCCTAATCACATGTAGTCGCCGTGTCTCAATTCTGGCAGCCGTTATGCAACATAATATAGAGAAGGTCATAGCCATACCAATCCCAATCGGTGGAGCAAATTTTCTCAGTTGTTGTTTCTGTTGTACGCTGCGGCTTCTTCTTCTTCTTTTACTCTGCCTGTGGGAGAAGTATTAGAAGGGGTATATGCTGAAGCCATATAAAATGTTTGAAACACTGCTTTTGCAAAGTTGTAGAACAATAGAAGGATGGAAAGAGGGACTTTTATGCTTCCAAGCTTGCGATTCATGTTGTTGGCTTGCTCGAGAAAATAGGTGTTTCCAACAGAAAGTACTAATCCACATATGATAAATGTGAGAAGCACTGGGATCATGCGTATACCGATTTTGGTTTCTTGTATGCCTTGGCTACTGAATTTATACGATTTTGAACACGTCACGGATGTGAATACAAGTGTTGCCACAAGAGTACATATTGCTGGTATTCCAAACCTGAGAGACCATGGCTTTATATATTGCAAAGCAACACCTCCACCTAGGGAGACAAGTAGCACAATAATGACACCTAATGTCTGGTAGAAAATTTTATTTTCGTCTTCTTCTTTCTTTTTCGGAGGGTTTGGAACCTGTTCTTTCTCTTTGGGGGGGTGGTTTTCAACAGCTTCTTCTTTATTAGTATTGACTTCATCTTCAGTTTGTTCATCCATAAATGATTTTAGGGAGACAGAATGGCCAGCCACTCCCACAGCTATCAAAGCTAAAGCAGTATAGAAGAGGACTTTCGTGTGACCGATGCATTTTGGCTTGTATTCACTACAAGAACCGGTGACTGGTGGTGTTGACATAGTCAAGAACCCCAACCCCTGCAGTCCACAATCTCTATCATAAGTTGGGGGATTTCTACATTGCCAGTTTGCCACCAATATAGGACCCCCCCCCCCCTCTCAGTAATTCATATACACGAAGAATGAGAAACAAATTTTAGGGTCCTAGTTTGATTATTGTGTTTGTGGTCAAGGAGACCCATTTGCAAATCAGTTTAAGACATTATGAAATTCTTATTATTTTCTTCTCAAAACGAAAATGAAAAAAGATGAAGGCACATATAAATTTAAGTCTTAAATGCAGTTTCATAATAAAGGAAACACAAGAAGGTTATAACTCACAATGGTGTAGGCAATACTGGAGACGAGAAGAATACGGAAGTTTCCCATGAAGCCAAGCAAAAGGTAAAGGCTATCGGCAAAGTTTTCGCAATTCCATTCCAGATGTTAAGAATACCAGCAGCATGGGTAGACTTTAACTTCCAGACATCAGTCAAGTATGTCATCATCACCCACATTGCATAGCTTGCAAATATGTCAGCCCATGACAAAACTGCAATAGATCGAAAAGAGCAACAAAGAATTCAAGGCACCCGCGTAAATTTAGTTATAACTAGTTTTTTTAACCCATGCGTTAAACGAACGTCAACTAAATCGTACATAAACAAAAATATGAAGGATCAGTTTATTAACAATTACACATAAGTAGATCACTGATCATTATAGATTCTAAAAAATTTCCTTTATACACAACATTTGTTGTCTTATTAGTTGGTTTTTCATCTTCACCGTATATCAATATCTTCAAACCAAAATAATTTGTTACTCTAAAAACTACGACATATAACTGTCTATGGCTAAATCTCGATTTTTTTAAAAAGACCTACATGCAATTATGGACTTTGGCACTTGTTAATTGTCATTGCATATGATACCGAATGTAAATTGTCTTTTTTGAAACTTGAAAACAGTCTTACATCGGATAAAGTTAATGACAATCTTGGGATAAAAATATTTTCTCCAACATTGCTTCCTTTCAAAAAAATTGTTTCAACAATGTGATCCCCAAGATTTATAATGATTAGTCTTGTTTCATTGCACAGCCCTACAGCATGGTCGATGTTTCTCAATAGCATTACTGGAACATTAATTTTAAGTGTCAATTCATGGCTTGATAACCCCAAACACTTTATATTATTCTAAAACTCTGTATAATCAGGGCCGGTCCTGAACTTTTGGGGGTCCAGATCGAAAAGAAAAAAAGGGCCCTTGAAACATTATAAAAATAAGATTTTTAAACTAACAATTTTTTGACTTTTTATAATTTAAATTAAAAGATATAAGTAGTATTGAAGTTGATAATAAATAAATAAAAATACTTAACCACAACCATTATACTTACAATGCAATTGGAGGATAAAGATGAAAGATTATGAAAAAATTATAAGCATATTTTTTTAAATGATTATTTACGTAAACAAAATAGTATATGAGATTATTTAGACGAACAATTTTTTTACTTTTCATAATTTAAAGTATTGAAAATGTATACTAACTACAAACATATAAGAAAAATAAGTATTAAATAATTACTGAAAACTGTTATATTTCATTTGCTAAAACAATTTGCAATAAAAAAAATATACTCATTTAATTTTTTTTCTTTTATTTATTTTTTGACTTCAGGATGGATATGTTTTTGGTAACATGTGTGTACTATAAATTCAAGTTAAAAAAAATCAAGTGACAAAGCTAAGAATTAAACGGACATAAGCAATAAAAATTATAGTCACATTACAATAAAATTTGATTTTTGGTTGAAATATTGATATTATATACCCAATGATTATTATAATTGCACATATATTTCAATTTAAGTAATTGTTATTTTTTATAACCCAGATAAAAAAATTGATTGTCAACGAACTTTTTTTGATAAGTAAATTTGGGGAACAAAAAATAAACTTAAGATTGAATAACTCTACTGGAGCCGATTACAAAATATTTATCTTTATATAGTAACTCTTTTTTTTTATTTTATATATATAGTAACTCTTTATTTATTAGCTTCCGAAGTAAATTAATTAAAAGATATAAGTAGTATTGAAGTTGGTAATAAATAAATAAAAATACTTAACCACAACCATTATACTTACAATGCAATTGGAGGATAAAGATGAAAGATTATGAAAAAATTATAAGCATATTTTTTTAAAATGATTATTTACGTAAACAAAATAGTATATGAGATTATTTAGACGAACAATTTTTTTACTTTTCATAATTTAAAGTATTGAAAATGTATACTAACTACAAACATATAAGAAAAATAAGTATTAAATAATTACTGAAAACTGTTATATTTCATTTTCTAAAACAATTAGCAATAAAAAAAATATACTCAATTAATTTTTTTTCTTTTATTTATTTTTTGACTTCTGGATGGATATGTTTTTGGTAACATGTGTGTACTATAAATTCAAGTTAAAAAAAAAATCAAGTGACATAGCTAAGAATTAAACGGACATAAGCAATAAAAATTATAGTCACATTACAATAAAATTTGATTTTTGGTTGAAATATTGATATTATATACCCAATGATTATTATAATTGCACATATATTTCAATTTAAGTAATTGTTATTTTTTATAACCCAGATAAAAAAATTGATTGTCAACGAACTTTTTTTTATAAGTAAATTTGGGGAACAAAAAATAAACTTAAGATTGAATAACTCTACTGGAGCCGATTACAAAATATTTATCTTTATATAGTAACTCTTTTTTTTATTTTATATATATAGTAACTCTTTATTTATTAGCTTCCGAAGTAAATTAATTAAAAGATATAAGTAGTATTGAAGTTGGTAATAAATAAATAAAAATACTTAACCACAACCATTATACTTACAATGCAATTGGAGGATAAAGATGAAAGATTATGAAAAAATTATAAGCATATTTTTTTAAATGATTATTTACGTAAACAAAATAGTATATGAGATTATTTAGACGAACAATTTTTTTACTTTTCATAATTTAAAGTATTGAAAATGTATACTAACTACAAACATATAAGAAAAATAAGTATTAAATAATTACTGAAAACTGTTATATTTCATTTGCTAAAACAATTAGCAATAAAAAAAATATACTCAATTAATTTTTTTTCTTTTATTTATTTTTTGACTTCTGGATGGATATGTTTTTGGTAACATGTGTGTACTATAAATTCAAGTTAAAAAAATCAAGTGACAAAGCTAAGAATTAAACGGACATAAGCAATAAAAATTATAGTCACATTACAATAAAATTTGATTTTTGGTTGAAATATTGATATTATATACCCAATGATTATTATAATTGCACATATATTTCAATTTAAGTAATTGTTATTTTTATAACCCAGATAAAAAAATTGATTGTCAACGAACTTTTTTTGATAAGTAAATTTGGGGAACAAAAAATAAACTTAAGATTGAATAACTCTACTGGAGCCGATTACAAAATATTTATCTTTATATAGTAACTCTTTTTTTTTATTTTATATATATAGTAACTCTTTATTTATTAGCTTCCGAAGTAAATTAATTAAAAGATATAAGTAGTATTGAAGTTGGTAATAAATAAATAAAAATACTTAACCACAACCATTATACTTACAATGCAATTGGAGGATAAAGATGAAAGATTATGAAAAAATTATAAGCATATTTTTTTAAATGATTATTTACGTAAACAAAATAGTATATGAGATTATTTAGACGAACAATTTTTTTACTTTTCATAATTTAAAGGCCAAAATATGAAAATCACCCCAAACTAACCACCCAATCCCATAATGCCCCCCAATGTAAAAATTTTCCCAAGTTCATACCTGATGTTTTCATTTGTCCCATAATGCCACCTTCCGTCACTTGCCCAAAGGTTGCACGTGTTCGTTAAGTTGCGGCCGTGGATGGGATGAAAGGATGGAATGGAGCGGATGGGTATGAAGGATTCAACAAAGTGAGAGAGAGATATGGGAGATGGCGATTTGGAGATTCGCCGGAGATGAACTGGTAGGAGGAGGGATTTATGGCGGTTTTTTGGGGTTGAGTGATGGAGAATGGCGGCTGGGAAATCACCAGAGAAGAAGAAGATGAAGGATGGCAGATTTCTTTGGGGCCGATTTGGCCGGAGACGGTGCTGCTGGGTGTGGATGGAGGATGGAGCAGTTGAAGAGGATGGGTGGCCGCCATGGAGGATGAAGTGACGTCGCCGGGTTTGATTGTGGAAGGGGTTTAGGGCCATGGAAGATATGGGAGGTTTGGTTTAAGGGGTTCAAGAATGGGTGACTCGTAGGAGGGGGGGCGATGGCCGAGTCGATGAAGGATGGTGGGTGTTAAAGATGAGAAGGTGAAGGGGCTCGTTGGTCCGATGGAGCATTGGGTTATAGCTTGACATCGGTGATGGACTCGCCGGAGAAGGAGGAAAGCGATGAAGATGAAGGTTGGGGTAGATGAGATGGGGGTTTGGCGCGATTACGAGGAGATGGTGAGTGAGATGGCGGTGGCCGGGGATTGCGTGGCTTTGGTGGATTTATGCAGAGGAGAGAGATAAAGCACGCCGGCTTGATGGGTTGATTCGGTAAGGGAGATGGCGGCGGGTTTCTTTGGGCGGGGAAGGCTCGATCATTGGGCGATGAAGATCGCGGATCTGAGGCGGCAGTTGACTCGCCGAGATGAAGGTCTCGAACCGGGTATGACTCCTACCGAAGGAGATGGTGAGCTTGTGCTTGCTATCGGGGATGATTACGATGGGTGAGAGAGAGAGTCGGAGGCTCGCCTTTTTGTTGGAAAAGACAATATTATCCTCCATGCGTGTCAACACGTGCAACTTAACGCACCTTTGTAAGCGGCAAGTGACGGAAGGTGGCATTATGGGACAAATGAAAACATCGTATGAACTTGGGAAAATTTTTTACATTGGGGGGCATTATGGGATTGAGTGGTTAGTTTGGGGTGATTTTCATATTTTGGCCTAATTTAAAGTATTGAAAATGTATACTAACTACAAACATATAAGAAAAATAAGTATTAAATAATTACTGAAAACTGTTATATTTCATTTTCTAAAACAATTAGCAATAAAAAAAATATACTCAATTAATTTTTTTTCTTTTATTTATTTTTGACTTACGGATGGATATGTTTTTGGTAACATGTGTGTACTATAAATTCAAGTTAAAAAAAAATCAAGTGACAAAGCTAAGAATTAAACGGACATAAGCAATAAAAATTATAGTCACATTACAATAAAATTTGATTTTTGGTTGAAATATTGATATTATATACCCAATGATTATTATAATTGCACATATATTTCAATTTAAGTAATTGTTATTTTTATAACCCGATAAAAAATTGATTGTCAACGAACTTTTTTTGATAAGTAAATTTGGGGAACAAAAAATAAACTTAAGATTGAATAACTCTACTGGAGCCGATTACAAAATATTTATCTTTATATAGTAACTCTTTTTTTTTATTTTATATATATAGTAACTCTTTATTTATTAGCTTTCGAAGTAAATTAATTAAAAGATATAAGTAGTATTGAAGTTGGTAATAAATAAATAAAAATACTTAACCACAACCATTATACTTACAATGCAATTGGAGGATAAAGATGAAAGATTATGAAAAAAATTATAAGCATATTTTTTAAAATGATTATTTGGGTAAACAAAATAGTATATGAGATTATTTACCCAAAACGGGGAAATATATGATATAATATGCATTAAAGAAAATTTAATAATTAACAGTACACCCAAAAGAAAAAAACCAAAATTAACACTACCAAAGACCTCTACTTCATTATCACTACCAATCCATTGAGCCAAAGAAAATTTTATGTACTTCAAATACATTATTTACTTAATACATTATAAAAATTAGCCTACATCTATAAAATTGGTCCCTCTTAAATTGGGGGCTCTGTTCCGTCGGGCATGTTTAACCCTTTCAAAACCGGGCCTGTGTATAATTAATGTCTTTGAACAAACTTTAATTTTTTTTCACCCTGCAAATAGAATCTGAACTCAAATAAGTTCTTCATTTTGAATGATTACTTTTATTAAATTATATTTTTATTTTATGAATAAAGAAATTTCTGAGAAGAAAATAAGTTAAAATCAAAATAACGAAATTATTGTTACCGTTAACTATTATTTTTGTTTTGTAAATTATTTTGATTTTAATAACTTCCATTATATTTTTTTGTTTTATTGACTTCGTAACTATTATTTTTATTTTATTTTTAAGAATTAGTTTTACATAAAAAAATCCGTATTTTTTTTATTATTTTGCTAACCTCGGTTTAAATTGTTTTATTTTATTGACTGTGTAACTATTAATTTTGTTCCATCAAATATTTTTATTTTACTAACGTGTTTTTGTTTTACATAATTATTTTTAAGAATTTGTTTTAAACTTTTGTTCCGTAAATTATTTTTATAATTTTACTAACCTCAGTTTAAATTATTTTTGTTTTATTCATGACTTCCATAACTATTATTTTTGTTCCATTAAATATTTTTTTTAACTAATGCATTTTTGTCTTACATAGCTATTTTTAAGAATTTGTTTTAAAATTTTGTTCCATAAATTATTTTTATTATTTTAGTAACCTTGGTTTAAATTGTTTTTGTTTTTATTAACTTTGTAACTATTATTTTTGTTCCATCAAATATTTTTATTTTACTAACGTATTTTTATTTTACATATATATTTTTAAGAATTTGTTTTAAACTTTTGTTGCGTAAATTATTTTATATTACTAACATCCGCATTAAATTATTTTTGTTTTGTTGATTACGTAATTTTATTTTTTATAGTGGCTTGTTCTATAAATTATTTTATTTTACTAACCTCTTATATTTTTGTTTTCTTGACTCCGAAACTATTATTTTGTTTTAGTTACTATTTTTATGTTTAAAGAGAAAAATATTTAAACATAATTAAAAAGTGGAGATGGTGGTGATGAAAGAGAAAATATGGAGGAGACGAGGGAGAGAAAGAGAAATACAACCAGAGAAGATAGGAGAGAGAAAAAGTAAAATGGTAACTCAAAAGTTAATAATTCAAAAGTGAGATTTTTGAGGGAGAAATCTATCCTTGCCATTATATATATATAGATATAGATATACTCTCGCCTTTCATGGAAAAGGGCTCATAATTTTATCATAGAATGTTGCATTAAAGTGTGCACTTCTAGAAATTATGCGTTAATATCTATATCTATTAAACTTTGCTTAATATTTTTGCAATTATAACAAATTCTAAGTATACTCATACATCCCTTAGTTATTAAAATTTTCAAAGTAATAGTCAAAGATAGCTAGAGGATGTTGGTTTGATCAAAAACCAAGCGTAGTTCAATTCAAGAAGTATGATCCAAATAGAGATGTTAATCGGGTCAGCCCTATCATTTTCGATCTCTAATAGTTTACAGCTTAAACGGGTTGTTGGGAATACAAACTTAACCCTGACCCTTTCAAACAGGTCGCTAACGGGCTACTCATACAAAATTTAAAACCCGGTTGTATTTAAATTTAAAATTCAAAATCAAGTAATCAACACAAAACCAACAAAAAACCTATACAACAACATCACCTAAATAATAAAATTCAAAACACAAATCATTGAAACTTCATAATTTACTTTAGTTCAATCAATCAAGTTGTTTAATTAATAATCATAACTCATAACATAGGTATTACTCCCCATGTCCCCAAATTATTGTCCAACTATCCTTTTTCGTCCGTCCCAAAATAATTTATTTTGTTAGAAACTTTCCTTTTTAGGACAACACTTTTACCTTTTATATTTAATTATAGGCCACATACACATAAGCTTTAAAATAAACTACACATCAAACTAATATTAAGAATACAGTCAAATATATTTTCTTAAACCGTGCACCAAGTCTACCAATACGTTAATTTAGGGGCGTTGGGAGTATTAGATTAAGTCGATTCAAATTAGTTTTCATTTATTTTCAATCAAGTTATTTTAGTAATTTTTTAGGATGAAGTGGGCCGTCTAATTTAAGTTTTGCTGGAATCTATGTAAAATAGCAAAAAAAAAAACGTACTCCTTCAAACAAGGGGCTACATTAGCTGACCCTAACTTTTTCCGGTGCCGGTTTCGGAACGTTTATAAAGAGAAACAACTACGAACATACATACATTAATTTTTCCTTGCACATATATTGTGAATGAAAAATAATAATAAACCCAGTAAAATGGAAGATCAAATAGTCCAAGGTTTGTTCCAGTTACCTGTAATTCTCGCAAAGGATACCATTAGTCCTCGGCTGACTTTATTTCCTTCCTACAATTTGTGTGTGTGAGAGAGAGAGTTAGAGAGAGAGAGAGAGCAGCTCCTGCAATAATAACAGAACCAACAATGGAAAAGTGGTGTGTATGAGAGAGGAGAGAGGATAAAGTAGGAGGGAATAAACAAAGATGGGAAGGACAGTTTTGGAAATGCGAAAAGAAAAAGAAAGACCATAGTTGACTTGACTTTGGAGGTAGGAGACAGCAGTCTGCAACGATCAGTGTTATGAGGACAATAGCTCAATAAATACTTCTTCCCTGAGTATAAATATTTCGCCTACCCTTCGTTTTTTAATTTATGCCATGTTTTGACTTTTTAAGGCAAATCAATAGTTTATTTAGATGATTTCTTTTTTTTAAATAGTGTCTCTAGTAAAGTTTTGAACACCCGATTTTTTGATTGAGAGTAGTTAAGATAGGATTTAAACACTCGACCTCTCCGTTAAAATAAAAAAGTGGTTAAATGAGGTCTTTAATGACTTGAACAACAACGGTACCTCTAAATATGTTTGAATACCCGATTTCTCTATTGAGAGTTGTAAAACCCAAAGTATCTCTACTTAGACTTGAATATCCGACCTCTCCGTTAATAAAAGTGAGCAATATCAATTAAGTTATAACTTGTGTTGTGATTTTACAATCACACTACCCGGAACGAACACGTACAAAAACGGTACTTTTGTATTGAAACAAAAATACAACCACTAACAACTAGCCTATTAATACAAATAGCTAATTAATTAGTACCACCAATTAAACTGTTAGATCAAAGTATTTTTTTATTTCTACATCTTTGTGCGTGTTAGAAATCTTTTTCCCTGCTTTGTTCTTACTTTGTGTTGGATCAAGTGCAGGGATAGGCGATGATGAGACCTTTCTTAAAATTATGTCCTTGCGAGTCCATGTTTGTGAACCAGCACTTATTCCAAGGTGGATAATGTTAAAATTGGAGGCCCAAATTGGTGGCAGCCTTTTAACTTTTTCCGAGAGCCCAAAAAGTTTGGTTGGTCGGCCCATTCGTCTTTGCGATTTCTTGTTCCTTCGGTCAATCCTTTCCTTGTTTGGCCCTTCAATCAAGGATGATTGATTGGCTGAATTATTATATATATACTCCCATCCTCTTGGCAGCCATAGGGTGTGAAAAGTCAAAAAGGAGAGAAAACCTGTGTGTGAGAAATCAGAATAGTAGCCGCCTCATTCCTTCTTTTCTTATTTTCTGTGATCGAAAGGCTCACCCTTCAATCTGTGATTCGGAATTCTCGTGGAATAGTTCGCTATTCTGTTTCTCCTGTTTTGTCCAACCTCCTTTTTTGTGGCTCTAACCTTAGTGGATAGTTGTTGGGTTTACTGTGGACTCTTTGGTGGACTTTGGTCGGTGAAAGGAATCTGAGCCGAAGAGTTTATAGCCTAGAACTTCGTGGTCAATTAAGGCGAGTCGTGCTTGGGTCACGGCGTTATAATAAAACTCTTCGTGTCCTTTCTTTATCTTTTTTGTCCAATTAATCTTATTGCTCTAGACTAATATTTGTTTTGCAGGAACATAGTTTATTGGTCTATAAGTTTAATTGGTGGTACTAATCAATTAGCTATTTGTATTAATAGGCTAGTTGTTAGTGGTTGTATTTTTTGTTTCAATACAAAAGTCTCGTTTCTGTACGTGTTCGTTCCGGATAGTGTGATTGTAAAATCACAACAGCTTGTTAGTTATTTAGATGAAAATTTGATGTATATTTCTTACATTAATCATAAATCACGTAATTTATATTACTTAACTTTCATTTGAAAAAACAACCCAACTTAAAAGTACAATAATTTGGGATTGGAAGGAGTACATCCCGGTGTAGATTTTAACGATAGTGTAGCACCTATCAAATTAAAAGATAAAATGGTTAAAATAAAATCCAGATAAAATAAAAAGTAAATTTTATTTTGGAAGGTTATTAAAAGAAAATACTCTCTCTATTTTCAAATTATTGTTTAATTTGATCCAGCACACCATCTAAAAAAAATTAATTAACTGTATTATAAATATTAGTAAAATATGTAGTTTCGTTTAAAACAAAGACTTGTGTAGGACGGTCTTACGGATCCTAAATCCGTAAGACGGAGCCCCATTTAGAAATTCGCAGGTTAATAACTAAACCTATTAATAAAAATCACAAAAATTGGTCAGCCGAGTTGGTTAATGGCAAACCTTATAGATTTAGCTTAAGGAGGTTAATGGTTCAACATGTTCCAGTTACAAAATTAAGTTTTAATGCTCATTTCCTCTATTTGCTCCGGTGCCCCTCCATTTTCAATGTTTACCGCTGAATTCTCACGTCTTGCAGTTTAATTATTTGTCAGCTCCGTTAGCCATCCTTTGTCGTTTAATCCTTTAATAAAAGGAAATACTCCCCCCGTTTTCAAATTATTGTTTAATTTGATCCAGCACACCGTCTAAGAAAAATTAATTAACTGTATTATAAATATTGATAAAATGTGTAGTTTCGTTTAAGGCAAAGACTTGTGTAGGACGGTCTTACGGATCCTAAATTTGTAAAACGGAGCCCCATTTAAAAATCTACGGGTTAATAACTAAACCTGTTAATAAACATCACAAAAATTAGGCAGCCAAGTTGGTCAATGTTGAACCTTAAAGGTTTAGCTTAAGGAGGTTAATGGTTTGACACGTTCCAGCTACAAAATTAAGTTTTAATGCTCATTTCCTCTATTTGCTTCGGTGCCCCTCCACTTTCAATATTTGCCGCCGAATTCTCACGCCTTGCAGTTTAATCCTTTGTCAGCTCCGTTAGCTATCCGTCAGCATCAATTACCTTGGGATATTTGGCAGATCTTAACGGACTTTGACGAAATGTTAAATGACACATTTAAAACCAAACGTGACACATTAAAAACACAAAAATGACACATTTTAATGTTAAAAGTGACACTATAAATGAAAATTTATTATAATTCTTATTAAAATACAAAGTAACACTCTTAATACTAAAAAGTGACACTATTAATACTAAAAAGCGATACTCTTAATACTAAAAAGTGACACTCTTAATACTAAAAAGTTATACTCTTAACACTAAAAGGTGACACTCTTAATACTAAAAAGTGACATATTTAATACTAAAAAATGACACATTTAATCCTATAAAGTGTCACTTTAAAACTAACGTTGACTACCAAAAGTGACACATTTAATACTAAAACGTGATATTTTTAATGCTAAAAAGTGATACTTTTAATTCTAAAAAGTGACACTTTTAATGTTATAAAGTAATACTTTAATGTCAAACGTAATGATTTTTATTTATAAAAAAAATGAGACACTTTTCAAAGTGAAAGTGAAAGTAACACATTTAAAACTAAAAGTGACACATTTAAGCCCAAAAAATAACACTTTTTTAGGGAAAATTTATCATTTTCATTAAAAATGTAAATTGGCACTTCTAAGGCAAAAAGTGACACATTTTATACTATAAAGTGACACTGTTAATAGTAAAAAGTGACACTCTGCATATATAAACATGATGGGTGGTGCTGTGATTTTCAAAAACTAAGGGGTTGCATGGAGATTTCTGAATTTTGCGTCATTGAACCTGGATAGATCCATCTTACGGATAAGGATCTGTAAGACCGTCTTACAGGAGACCACCTCATCGTTTAATACCCTTGAGTATGTGGTCATAATTAAAATAGGTAAAAAAAAAGTAAGGATAAAGTGGTAAAAGTGTTTTCCTAAAAGGTAAAGGTTTGAAATAGTATAATTATTTTAGAATAGATGAAAAAGAAAAGAATGACGATAATTTGAAAACGGATGGAGTATGAATTTTGTCTTCAAAGAAAAGTGGGAGCAATTGATAATCTTATATACATTCGTTCATAATAAGTGTTCTGTTTTTCTTTTTTGTTCGTTTCAAAAAAATTATGATTGTTCTAATGAAGTAAGTAGAAATTTGTCAAAAGCGGGCTCTCAGGCGGGTTTGCCGCGGGCCTAAAGCTTGCTACAATATGGGGCGGGGCGGAAAAGCTCGCAAGCATGACGGTCCCTAAAATTCTTGGCCCAGCCCACCCCGTGTAGGGCCGCGGGCAAAACGGGCTTGCCCGCCAAATTTCAATATTATACCAAAAAAACAACCAAAACTGAACATGGAATCCAAGCAGCAGTCAAACATATTTCATTCCAAAACAAAACTGAATATTGTATAAAAACAAACATCCATTCTTGAAAACAAATCGACAAAATTACAAATTCAAATTTCAAATCAAAACAGATTTCTAAAGGCGGTGGAAGGAGTTGGGGATGGCCGGTGACACGGTAAGGGAAGTGGGCGAGAGTTGGGGAAAGAGCGGTGATGTCGTGCACACGTATGCCACCAGCGGTGGCTGGATTTTTGAGAGAGAGATGTGAGACTGAATCTCCAAGAGCTAGAGAAAGAGAGATCTGAGAGGGCGATCGCAGACTCGCGGGGACGAAGAAATAAGAGATTGATGTCGTCATGTCGGTGGATGAGGACTAGAGAAGCCGCCGGGATCTGGAGCAGGATGGTCGGATGGGAGAGAGAGCTTGAGATCTGAAATGGAGATGAAATCGGCGGCGGCGAAGCTGGAGGAGCAAAGAGCCAAAGACGGAGGAGAGAAGAATCCGGAAGAGATGAAGTCGCCGTTGACTCGCTGCCCGCCGGAGACGGAGTCACTGGAGAAAGTGAGAAACTGAGAATTTCTGAAGAGTGAAGAATGAGAATGAGACTATCTGACTATGAGAAACGGAGACCTATGTTAACTCCCTAACGCAATGGGCCTAAGCCGCTCACTCACTAGTCACTAACTGAGTGTCCACTGTCCAGTCCAGAGTCCATAAATAATGTGACTGTGAGAGTTGTACCGGCTGCCCCTACCAGCTTCGCGGCCGTGCAGGCAAAAGCCCGTTTTCCAAGCGGGTATCAAATACATCACCCAACCCGCCCCTAATGGGTGGCGGGCGAGGCTTTGCCTGTTGACATCCTATAAGGAGTATTAATATTGTCAGTCTCATTTATTTGTATGTACAACTCTTTTTTTGTCTGGATGACATAAATTTGTAATCAATATACTAAGAGTGAGTTTAACGGATGATCAATTTGGAATTTACCTGGTATTTAGGTAAATAACGAACGATCAACTCAGAATTTCAGGGGGATCTAGTTTTATTTTTTTGGGTTTAGTCGCTCGCCAAGACACCACCAAACCCTAAACCCGGAAATGGTGAGAAGGAGGCGATCAACCCTCTCTCTCTCTCTCTCTCTCCAAATGAGTAGGTCCCTTTAATTCCTTTTTCTTTTTCTTTGATTTTTAGCTTTTTTGTAATTCAAAAAAAAATAAAATATATATTTTTAAAAATCACACATTTTTATCTATAAATAGAGACTCTGTTTGACTCATTTGGATACCAAATGATTTTTTAAATTTTTTTTGAAGTTAATTGAGGATAAAGATGGTTGAGTATGAAAGATTATTGGGGTTTGGGTCAAGTTATTGTATGAATTTTTTGTTTGAGTAGCTTATGGGCAGTGGCGGATCCAAGGAATAATGTTGACCGGAGTTCAAAATTTTAATTATTACATTTAAAAAAATTACAATTGTCTTTTACACGTTTTCATACGTTGAAAACGCGTAATTACATCATCATCATTATCATTCAATAACATGTCCTTTTTGATATAAATACAAGAGAATAATTTAAAAATTGACTGGACATTCGATTTTGTAAATTACACACAAGTAAATGAGATGACTAACAACTAGTTAAACTAATTTTTTAAACACAAAACCCCCTAATTTCATATATAAGTTTTAAAAAATTCTCAAGAAACCTAACAAAATAAAAAATAATTCTAACAATCAAAAACAATTGATCAAATCAATAATTCTAACAACCAAAGAACAAACACTAAACATGTTTTCCTATACAAAATTATCAATCAAATAATCTATTAATCAAATCAACAATTTTACATTTTAACCCAAAAACCCCCAAATTCAAAAACTCAAATTTCGGGTAATAGAGTGTGTGTGATTTCTGAATTGACTAATTGAGAAATTGAAAATATATAATAAAATGAAATGAAACTATTATTTATGAAAAATAGAAAAAATAATAAAGTACTGTACCAAGTAGGCAAGTAGAAGCAGATCGGCGGAGGCAGGGTGGTCGGAAGTTGAAACCGGCAAGGCCGTAAGGGAGAAGGACTGGAGAGAGGAGTGGATTTGTTATTTAGAAAATGGAAGTTGTCGAGTTGTTGGGAGTTGGGAGAAATGAGAATTAAAAAATGGGAAGGAGAAGGATGAGGCCGCAAGGGAGGAGGATTGGAGAGAGGAGCAAATTTGTTATTTGGAAAATGGGAGTTGCCGAGTTGTTGGGAGTTGGGAGAAATCAGAATTCGAAAATGGGAAGGAGAAGAATGAGGGAAAGTCTTGGGTGGGGGTACAGTCGGACAGAGGAGAGAGAGTGATTGAGGTTGTGATTAAAGTAGTGAGAGAGTTGTCTTGTCTTGTTAGTAGGGAGTATGATGTAAGTCAGCAGGGGTAGGTGTAACACCCGAGGTTTTAGTAAGTTTAATTATCACATAATTATCTACTTTGGCGCATGTTATAATTGACTAGATAATACTTTATTGACTTTAAAAAAAATTATATGGTACTAAATAATACAAATATTAATACTATAATAAATTTGACTAAGTTATGTTGATTATTTTATAGTATTAAAATGCTATGTTGACCGAAATGTTATAATTGTAATAACTGAATTATTAATATTTAGACATTAATTTTATATTAATTGGTATAAGTTTGATTGGTCAATGTTTTGTTTTGTTTTAAAATAATACGGAGTACATTAGTTTACTAACAAATGCATTATGTTATTATAATAGTATTATATTATATAGTATTATATTAGTATGGTATATGTATGATATATTATATTATTATTAAATCATTCCTTAGCTAATCTATATGATGTGGCCTTAGTAATTCCATTTCTCCTTCATTTTGCCGTGGACCGAGCCGCATATCTTGACTCCAATCGTGCCACCGCCTTGACCCACGTTTCTTATCTAATAGGAGTAATATATAAGTTAGATGCTTTCTTCTTCGTTCATAATTAAGTTTCGTAACTTTGAGAGAGTATAGTGAGGGTTTTACTATAATTTTTAATTACAGCTTATTTCTAAATCTAATATCGGCAAAACTTATGACTTAGCTCGTGGGTTACTTTAAATCTATTTTGACATAATTTAATTGGGCGAATTTTTACCTTTTTGATAAGAAACTACTTGCTTATGTATGTTCATTATTGTATGGTCAATAGTCTATTTATCGTGGTTAATAGTCATTATACGTGGAATTTATTTGTTACTTGTGGTTAATTTACGATTAATTGGTTATTTTATTGGTTATTTGATAAATATCCGTGCTTTTGAATATATTTATAAATTATGATTGTGACTAAGTTGGGATTAACAAGCTTATGTGAAATACGTGAATTGGCAATGTTAAGTGGTTGACGAGTTTACTTTATAGTTCATCATATTTCTTACAGTGTTGAATAGTCAATAAATAAATAAATAATCTTTGTGCTCAATACTTGGAACATCTGGTCGTGTTTGTTATGTGACAATAATCTTTTAGGGAAGTGTATGGCGACCCCAGACTTGACATGGGGCGAAGGGCAGCGTGAGTCAAGTGTGGAGCTCTATGTGACCCAACCCTTTGCTAATGGCCATAGCGGAGGTAATACTCTTTAGTGGCACGACTGCTAAGGTTGTAAGGACTTAGCCTCGTGTCAACTTAGTACCCGGGTTGTTAATAATCTAATACTCTTGAAAGTGATCGAATGATGAGATCTACAACAATAATGGGTTATAAGGTCGGAAGTGGATGATTGGAGATGTATCTCAATCTTATATCCTTAATTGTGTATTTCTTACATCTATGTGACAGTTTATTGATTAAATGTTAAATATGATGTTATAAACTCTCTATATGAACTGTCATCATGGTATGCTTGTTATGTTGCATCCATTCATAGCATGCATAAGTATAGTGGAACCTTATTTAGTTAAATCTCATTGTTTATTTATTTGTTTTCCTTAGATCACAGCCAGGCAAGGAAGTGATCAAGAGTTGTTCAGAAGTGTCGGAGAGCAGGTGGTTACTATTTTGGGTAGTTGTGGGTCTTGTCGACCTACCTTTGTATAGAACTCTTAAATGTTGTAACCTTCTTTTGGTGGAAGATTGGATTTCTTCCTGTTGTGTATGGTTTGGTTGGAGTTTGTATAACTCTGGATAGTACTTCCTTTTGGTTTGTGGTATATTGTAGCGCAGCCTGATTGTTACTGCTCTTCCAGTTGTTATTGGTTTTTTCTGTTTACAGGTGGTTTAGTGTTAATAGCAAACTCATCATGCCCGATTTTAGACTCCAGTTTGGGGGGTTTGATTTTGGGGCGTGACAGTAGGGGCCAACAGAAAATATGGGAGGGGTCTAATTGTTGAAAACCATAAACTTACTCCTTATTTTTCCAGTGGTGTACATGGATACCCCTATGGTCTATATGCATCTGCCCTTACTTATGAGTATCAAATGAATTTTCATATTTATTTTTGACGATTTGGGGAGTATATAGGGATCAAATATGATCCATTGTTGTTCCTGTTCTAACGAATTGCATGTATAAACAAAGAGCATCAACAGATTCAAAAGAAAAATGTTCGACAACAAAGCAACTAAGTTGCCTGAAAAAACTCACCACCAAAGTAACAATCTATGAAACATGGGTATGCCGATGGCAGTGCAAGTTTTCCGACATACTTCTTGCCAAGCTGATGGATGCATACCAATATGGCATGAAAAGGAGGTGGATTAACTTGACATAGTAACAAAATTGGGCTTAGACGAGTAAGAATCCAGGATGGGATGGCCAATTTGGGGCCAAGGATTGAAGAAGAGTGGGTTAGAAAGAGAGTTTTTTTAAAGACGAAGGGATGAAGAAATGGGTTGGTGGGGTAGGGATGGCCGGGTGGGGATGGGTGGTAGTCGGCCATGACGTTTTCAAGCATAAGGGCTGATTTTCGCTCCCTTGCCTTGTGACAACTAGGCTCCTAATGTTTGGTGGTCGACAATTTGTTCATAATTAAGGGGCGCTAACGGGTTTTTAAAAGCAAAGTCAAAACACAACAATCGAGGCACAACCGACACAGTTGATAATGTGGCATGAAGTTCTAAGTTAGGGATAATCAGCTTATAGTCGTGATGATAACATCTGGTAGTGTATCCTTGCTTTCACGCATTAATCATTTCTTTAAATTTCTACTTGGTTCGATTCCATATAACCTCGGGTTTGGAACCGAAAATCATAATGTTTACTCTTCTGCACACACATATAAACCATGTTTGGCCTAATTCCTTAAACATGATGCATATGAAGCCTCGACATTAAGCTAGCTCGACCATCACAATGTTTACTTTTCTGGACACACATCTTCACTATGTTTGGTATAATTCCTCTAACAAGTTACGTAGGAAGCATCGACATTAGGCTCAACCATCACAACATTCCCTTTTATGCACACACATTTGAACAACTTTTGGTATGATTCCCGAAAAGGGTTAAGTGGTAAGGTCCACGTTATGCTCGACCATTCGCATTGTATATTTTTTTCTACTTACTCTCACGAACTGTGATGGCTTGATTCCTAAATGAGGATACATATGAAGCCCAATAGGCCCTGTTGCTACTTATGTCCGAGATATAAGTCTATAATTTCGATGAAATTCACTTACCCATGTGGTATCGCTTCAGTCTTCCTCGAATGATCATATCCGACCAAGTTTTCAAAGAAATTTACAGCGAGTTGTGAAAGGTTAAAAGTAAATCATCAAATGTCCTCAGTACCCCCAAGGAAACAGTCATGCAGAGGTTGAGAATAAACAAATCTTGCATGCTTTGGAGAGAAACTTAGATGAAAAGAAGGGAAAGTGGTTGAAGCAATTATTAATCGTGTTGTGGGGACTCAGAACCTCGGTAAGAGGATAAACTGTAGAGACTCCTTTTGCACTCGCCTATGGCTCGAAGGCAATGTCACAGTTGAACTAGCTTTCCAACTGTTCAAGTAACCTTTTTCGATGAAGATCAAGGAGACTCGACCTTGACTTGTTTGAAGAAATAAAAGGCTAGAAGCTCGCCTCAGAATGATCAATTACAAAAAGTTCACAAAGATCCACCATGACAGGAAGGTCAAACCGAGGAGCTTCTCAGTTGGTGACTGGGTGCTAAGGAAGATAGAGGCTACAGGCAAGAAAGAATAAAGAAATGAGCTATCCCTGAACTGGGAATCCATTCAAAGTTACCAACATTGTCCGAGAGGGTACCTACTGACTAGTTGAACCACATGGTACGCCTGTGAAAAATCATTGGCATACCGACCACCTAAAGTTGTATTACCAATGACGTATGTGTTGTTGGATTGATAAGTGAGAAAGTCGTCCTTTTTCGATTCTTGTATTTCTTATTTTTAATTTTGTAAAGTCTTGTCCTCCACATCGAGGAAAGATAAACCTTGGCAAAACCCAAGTGATGGAAAGGTTACTAACCATCTCGATATCGAGGAAGGATCGAGCTTGATGGATCCGAGCAAACAAAAGAGACCTATTCCTAGACACTGAGGTAGGTCAACCTCTGTAAGCCCGAGAAAACAAAAGATCTAACCCTCGATACTAAGGTAGGTCAACCTTTGGAAGCCCGAGCAAACAAAAAGATCTAACAATTGATACTGAGATAGATCATAGTGTGGGATACACTATGTGTATCCCACACTATGGCCCACTACGCACGTAATACCTTGGGTCACCGGACCCACAAAAAGTTGACCCCAAAGTCCATGGATAATGTATGGTACCTAGAAGTAGTGTGTGACCACGTTATAAAACACATTCAAATCACCCAAAACATTGTTACTACTCATTCAGTCACTCTCATTCCATATTGCACTATCAATATCACAATTCTATTTCCCTTACCCAAACATTCTGACCATCAAAGATTGAATCTGTATAATAACCACCACGACGAAACAACCTATTCCAATTGAAAAGAACAAATTGGCTTACCTCAATTAGGTCGATTGTATGCAATTGAGTCCTCACCGTGCGCGGTCACCGTCTCTTTCACTCTCTCTCTCGTTTCTCTTTAGTGATTACCAGGTTACATATTGCCTATTGTCAACTTTGACGTCTCCTCAACTAAGGGTATGTTTGTTAACCTAATTAAGAGCTTAATTAGGAAAGGTTTAAGGCATTTTAGAAATAAGATTGTTTGATAATGAAATATTACATCTCTTAATAAAGTAAGTATCTCTTTAAAAAAGCCCAAATTTTTAAGTCAAAATGTAATAACTTAATTCTGAACACTGAATGCGGTAAGAAACAATGGGTTAATTTTTTCGTCGATTGAGACCAAAATAGCCGTCAAATAGCCTTCCAACCTCCTCAATTATTTATGTGAGCCGCCATATCCAAGGCTTGTGTCGCATCTTTCTCATCTCTCTCGTTGTTCTTCGTTCAAACCCTAAGTTCATCAACGTATCAGGTACGGACTACATCCAATTATATTTACGATGTAAAAAATTTTTACGTTCGAGTATGTGCTTTTATACATGTAGCGTAGAACAAGTTAAATAGAATTTGTGAATTTGATCTTTGTTTGTGAATCCCTAATTTTGATTTTGAGTTGCTCTTATGGTTTGTATGTGCGTGTTTTATTAAACAATCTCCCCCATGAAAGCTTTCAAAGGTCAATTATATGAATTTATTAGCAATTATTATCGATGTCTATAAATTTGTTTGATTGATAGAAATTTCCTACTACTTGCCAGGGATGCAAACTTTGAAATGATAAAGATAAGTGAGTGATTAAGCGCATAGAACAGCAAATTTGCATGATTGAGAATAATATTAGGGATTTTCTGTTTTCAATATAAAGTATACTCACACACACACACACACACATATATATATACACCTAGGTTAGTTGGTAAATATTTTTAAGAATAAGTATTACGTCTATATTATTAAATATTCACAGTTCGGGTAACGGTTCAGGAATTGGGGCGGTTACTTCTAATACCAAAACCTAATAATTCCCCAATTTTTCATTTTGGTTATTCCCCGTTACTAGGGGTGGCAAAATGGGTGTTATGGATTAATGGATAATAGGTCATTATCAATGGATAACCATGGATAATGGCCTATTATCCATTGATCCATAACACCCATTTTGTCACCCCTACCCGTTACCCGTCCCATATCTAGTCAAACCACTTAATAACCGTCAACTTCGGTCCAGTTTAGTTCGGGTATCCACGGTTCGGTTTGAACTTGTCTTCCCTAGTTTCACTTAAAGAGTCCATTTTGGAATGTTTCACTTAAAAAGTTTATTTTTCAGAATTAAGGCATATAAGTTTTATTTTATTACTAATGAGCTACTAAAAGTGTCATTTTTCAAAACAAAAAAAAAAGTAACTTTTAAATAGGAACTATTTACCTATAACGATGGGAGTATGTGTTTTCTGATAATGCCGAAACGAAGTTCAGGGGGTGAAAATGCCATTGACCCGATTATGTGTTATTTAGATATTATTTTTATGTTTTGAAATTTATATTATCCATGATTTGTAAGTCAACAAAGTGGTCAAATCTTAACTAAGATAAACTTGCAAATGGTAAAATGTTTGATGTTGTGACACCTCACATCATTTTGTTAAAGTTGTTTTCTCAAGCTTCCTAATAAAGGAGTGTTTTCAAATTCAACATTAAATATTTTGTTTGTCATTATCTAATAACTATATTTAATTACAATAATTATAACATAGGTATTTACCTATTTTATATAATACTTATCATACTTCCTATATGACTTCTACTATTACCAATTATATAAGTACTTTAGCTATTGGCTAAAAAATTCAAAAAGTTTCATATATATTATGTGTTTAAGTTGACAAAAACCATATCTTTCCCAACATTATCTCTTCTATGTCTCGCCCCGACCTTTCTTTTTCATTCTCACATGCACTAACTACATCATCTCATTTACTTCTCTTTCATTCATCAAATGGAGGAGAGACATTGAAATCTAGATTCAAAAAGGATCACTGATGGTTGATGACATCAATTGAATCCAACAGATTGGATAAGTAAATTAAATATATATATATATATATATATATATATATATATATATATATATATATATATTTAAAGTTGGTGAGGAGCACTATGATTGTGCCACCTCACCACCTTTAGATAAATCTTTATTTTAAAGCATCCATGTGGAAACTTTAAAAACTTTTGGTTTTCTAATCATTAACTAATAATAATACATAATAATAATAATTAATATGATAAGGGATATTAATATTAGTATATATATAACTTCTTCTATAGTCAATAGTAGAAGACTAATATTTAAAAACTTTTGCAACTAACATTACTTCTAACCAATGTGGGATAATGACTCACTTTTAACACCGTACTTTAAGTATTGATATCTTATTCATCAAAAACTTGATTTGGACAAATAAATATATCATTTTGATGTTCTTGCCGAGTAGAACACATTTACACAATTACTTTTGTCAACAAACAAATGATACGTAAAGAAATTTGTGCCTCAAGTTGCATAATTTCTTTCACTAAAAACAATAATTTTTTAATAAGTATTATACTTTAAGTTTTGATATCTTATTCATCCAAAATTTGATTTGCACAAATAAATATATCATTTCGATGCTCTCACCGAGTAGAACACATTTGCGCAATTACCTTCGCCAACAAATAAATGACACGTAAAGAAATTCGTGCCTCAAGTTGCACAATTTCTCTCACTAAAAATTCTAATTTTTTTAACAAGTATTATACTTCAAGTCTTGATATCTTATTATCTAAAACTCGATTTGGACAAATAAATATATCATTTTGATGCTCTCACCGAGTAAAACACATTTACACAATTACTTTCGCCAACAAACAAATAACACTTAAAGAAATTTGTGTCTCAAGTTGCTCAATTTCTTTCACTAAAAAACACTAATTTTTCAACAATAGAATAGATGTATTCCACATTGATTAGAAATTGATGTTGGTTTTAAAAAAAAAATACTATTATTAAGTACCAATAGAAGAAATGCATCATACATTGGTTGGAAAGTGATGATGATTTTCAAAGTCATTTGATAAAAGACTTTTACTATTATTACCAATAGAAGATGTATATCTCACATTGGTTAGAAAATGATGTTGAGTTTAAATTATTTTATATTATTACCAATAAAAGAGATGTATAACACATTGTTTAAAAAGAAAAAGTTAGATTTTAAAGTATTTAGTCTAAAGACTTTCACTTTTACAAGAGATGTATCTCACATGGTTACAAAATGTTCTACTATTATTACCAATAAAATAGATGTATCACACATTGGTTAGAAATTGATGTTTGTATTAAAAATACTATTATTAATTACTAATTGAAAAGATATATCATACATTTGTTAGAAAGTGATGTTGGTTTTCAAAGTTTTTTTGATAAAAAACTTCTACCATTATTACCAATAGAAGATGTATATCTTACATTGGTTAAAAAATGCTGTTGTTTTTAAATTATTTTAGATTATATAAAAGACTTACTATTATTAGCAATAGAAGATATATATCACACATTTGTTATAAATTGATGTTGATTTTAAATTACTATTATTACCAATAAAAGAGATAAATCTTACATTGGTTAAAAAGTAATGTTGATTTTAAAAGTCTTTAAATAAAAAGACTTCAACTTTTATCATTAATAAAATAGAAGAGAAGCGATGTATCACATTATATAGAAAGAGATGTTGATTTTAGATATATTTTTTAGATAAAAAAACTTCTACTACTATTAACAAATATGAGATGTATTACACATTGGTTAGAGAGTGATGTAGGTATTAAAAGTCTTTTTATAAAAGACTTGATACCAATAGAAACAATATATTTCACATTAGTTAGGAAAGTGATATTGGTTTAAAATGTTTTAGATAATGTACGTTGCATTAGTTACAAAGAGATTCACATTATTTAGAAACATATATTGGTTATAAAATTCATTGATAAACGAATTTTTATGTTATTATCAATACAAGAGATGTATCACACATTGTTTACAAAGAGATGTTGGTTTCAAAACTATTTAGATAAAATACTACTACTGCTATTATTATTTTTATGTTATAACCAATAGAAGATATTTATCCCACATTATTTAGAAAGAGATGTTGATTTCAAAAGTTTTTATATAAAGATTATTGTTATTACTATAGAAGAATGTATCTCACATTTGTTAGAAATTATGCTAGTTTTAAAAATACTATTATTACTAATAGAAAAGATGTATACCACATGGTTAAAAAGAGATGTTTGTTTTAAAAGTCTTTAGATAAAAGTCTTAAACTTTTATTACCACTAGAAATAGAAAAGAAGTATCTCACATTGTTAGAATATGAAAAAAATTGTATCTTACATTGTTTAGAAGAAAAAAAATGTTAGTTTTAAAAGTCTTATAGTAAAGACTTTTACTCTTATTATCAATAAAAGATATGTATCTTGCATTGTTTAAAAATAAATGTTGGTTTAAAAAGTCTTTAGATTAAAGACTTTTTGTTACAAATAGAATAGATGCATATATCTCACATTGGTTACAAAGTATTCTACTATTATTATCAATATAAAAAATGTATCACACATTGGTTATAAATTAATGTTGGTTTTAAAAATACTATTATTACCAATAAAATAGATGTATCATACATTTGGTAGAGGGTAATGTTTGTTTTTAAAATCTTTAGATATAAGACTTCTACCATTATTATCAATAGAATATGTATATCTCACATTGGTTAAAAGTGATGTTGATTTTAATTTTAGATAAAAGACTTTTTGATGTGGCAAAAATATCAGTCATACCGGAGGTGCCGAAAGTCGTTGAGATACATGAATCGTTCGTTGGCCGAACTGATGATGAAATACTCGTCTGAGTTGAATATCTGGCTATATGAGTGTCTCCTACAAAATAAGCACCGTGAGTGCGTGTGGATATCCCCCAAAACCCTCCTGTGTGATAATCAGTCAAGTGTATAAAACGGGCGCGTAGCCCCCGTGTGTGGAGTGAAAACTATAGAAGATAGAGAGTCCCTTACTGTGAGCTAGTAGGGTTTATTTATACCTGGGGGGTTAGGGTTGGCTTGTCATGCATGAGTCAAGTCCATAGTGTTCAGTAGTCCTGTAAAGCATAGTGGGCCAATGTTGTAGAGAGCCCCCTTGCCTAAGCGAGGCCCAAATGCCTTTTGTGGCAGTTAAATATAGGCACTTCAGTAGACCCGTAGTCCCTATTCCTTGGGATTTATCTCAAGGGTAAGGAGTTTAATTTTCTGATAAACAAAACATCTACTCAACCGCGAGATAATCGAGCGGAAGGATAAATAAAGGTCGACCGCGAGATGCTCAGGCGGGAGGATAAGATAAAGCTCGACCGCGAGATGCTCGAGTGGGAGTGTGATGTACCTCATTGTAGCGAGGGTATTCAAAAATCCGAGCAGCCTCACTATGGTGAAAGTCCTATAGAAATCCATATGCTCAATCGAGAAGCTCAACTGTGGGATGCCCAAACGGGGAGCGTAAGCGCATAAAGGAAATCCAGAATCCTCACCATGGTGAGGGTCTTTGAGAAATCCAGCAAACTCAACATGGTGAGGGTCTTCTTGAATCTAAGCAGCCTCACTATGGTGAGAGTCCTCTAGAAATCCATATGCTCAATCGAGAAGCTCAACCGTGGGATGCCCAAACGGGGAGCGTAAGCGCATAAAGGAAATCCAAAAGCCTCACTGTGGTGAGGGTCTTCGAGAAATCCAACAGCCTCAACATGGTGAGGGTCTTCAAGAATCCGAGCAGCCTTACTATGGTGAGAGTCCTCTAGAAATCCATATGCTCAATCGAGAAGCTCAACCGTGGGATGCCCAAACGGGGAGTGTAAGCGCATAAAGGAAATCCAGAAGCCTCACCGTGGTGAAGGTGTTCGAGAAATCCAGCAACCTCAACATGGTGAGGGTCTTCAGGAATCCGAGCAGCATCACTATGGTAAGAGTCCTCTAGAAATCCATATGCTCAATTGAGAAGTCAATGGGATGCCCAAGCGGGGAGGCGTAGCAAGATAAATCCAGAAGCCTCACCGTGGTGAGGGTCTTCGAGAAATCCAGGGCTTGTTTGATAACCATTTTGTTTCTAATATTTTTGTGTCTATTTCTAATTTTTGGTGAAAATTAGAAATAAAAATGTGTTTGGTAACTATTTTTATTTCTTTATAACTTGAAACGTTTCCTGTTTTTCCCCACATTTAAGAAACGAAAAAAAATTATTTCTCGCGCGATGGAAACGTTTCTTTTCCAAAAACACGGAAGGGTAATTCCCGTAATATTACGGCTTGAGAAAAAACCCTGCAAAACCCATCATCTTCTCCTTAGTCGCTATTGTCCGTCTCTCTGCGCAAAGTCGTCCGTCTCTCATCTCCTGCAAGGCTGCAACGGCTTGAGAAAAATCCACCGCAAAGCCGTCATCTTCTCCTCGATCACGCGTTGTCCGTCTCTCGTCTTGCGCCAAGGCGAAGTCTCTTGCCGTCCTTGAGTCTCTCATCTCTCTGCAAGGCGTCTCTCTTGTCTCCGACGAAGCAACGAATAAACTCCTGGTATGTCTCCCACCACCACGGTCTCTCTCCCCCTCTCCTCAATCTATAAGGATGGATAATTGATCTTTTTTGTTTGTTCTGGGAGCAGCCTGCTTAAGACCCAAGCCACCCGCAGCCTTTCTTTGGTTGAAAAATTCTCTCCCAAGACTATAGTCTACCTTCTTGTGACCCTCACTACCACCCCAAAGAAACAAAAATGCACTCTATCTTAATTCAGTTGAATTTATTTCTCCTCCTTATTTCCTAAAATTGGTGGGACTCGAAGCTGCTTCAATTATGTTAAATCCCAAATTTGGCTTGTATTCATTGATTAGTATTAATATTGCTCGTCTTTTGGATGAATCAGATTAATTTTATGATTGTTTTCGTAATGGATTTTCTTGATTTTGTTTGTGATTATTAAGCCATTAAAGGTTTCTAAGATAAGTGATTTCGTGGGAGATTTAATAGTAGTGGAATGGAGACCAAGCTAAGAATGGTAATTTTGTCCATCAACCTTACGAACCGGAGTCCATCTTACCGATTGTACCTTAGTAGAAGGTTTACGCTTTGCCATTGTCAATTGCCCCAACACCTCTACCGGGGTTATCCCGTTAGAGAACATCGCTATTTTCTCTTGCTTACCCTCAACTTCAATAATATTTGGTGTGTTAAATATATTTTGAAGTTATCCCGTTAGACTGAATAGCTGCTGAACCATGCTATTTCTCATTAGTAAGTTCAGATTATGTGTTATAGTGGTTCAAACTATCGTTATTTATTCAAGGGGTCCAATAATATAATTTTGAATGACTTATCACAGAATATGTATATATATCATTATATAATGGTGCTTTTAGTGTACCATAATTGTAATTGATGTAGCACAATATATGATATTATTATAAATGATAATCCCCTAGTAAGAGGTAAAATATGGTCTCCAGTTACGTTTTAGAATTTTTGACACCTACAATTAGGATCAATAGTTGCATCAGCAAGGAAGGTAGACAATTCAAATGATATATTAATGCATTTATTCGTTGAGGAGTGATAAGTTCACTTGCTAGCTATAAAATTTGAATTTAGTAACTGAATAGAGTATACTTAGAAGATCTAGTAATTTTATGTCACCCTCGATATATCGCTTTTGTTTTCTCTAACTTTACTCAACCTTATCTTATGTGTCAACTGTATGCTTAGATGGAATCTTTCCGTAGAAGCTCTAGTAATTTGGTTGAATCGATCGATGATGATGAAGTACAAGTGTTAAACACGAAAAGGAAGAATAATAAAAGAGGGAAGGAAAAAGTTGAAAAGAATGAAGATGATGATGAAAGGGTTATACGGACTAAAGTGGTTCAGTATAAGTTTCTTGATGCTATGGTAGAAGAGGTCCATAAAGGTAATCATTGCGACTACTACTTTCTCAAGAGGAGGTTGGAATTTCATAATCAATGAGCTAAAGGACTATAGTATTACAAAGGCTCGGTGTACTAATAAGTTCAATAAGTTGAGGAAGGACTACACTTGTTTTAAGAATATATCTAAGGAAACTGGAATTGTCAGAATGTAAATCATGAGAGGGATGATTTATGCCGAAGATCAAGTGTGGGAAAAGCTTAAAAAAAGGTAACAACCATAATTTTGTTTCGTGTCATCATTTAGTGTACTATTTTTATTTTATGTCTAAAACCTGATATGATGAATGAATTACTTAATTGGTAGGTGATAAAAGGTTGAGACCGGTTTCGCAAGAATGGGTGTCCTTACTTTCCAAGTTGCAAATTATATTTGGGGATACTATGCACCAGGTGAAAATGCCCATCCTTCAACCAAAATGCCTTCAGACTCTGAGAATGATGATGATAATGAAGACCTACAAGTTTTAGGAAAAGAAGAAGATGAATGTGTAGAAGTCCAAAAAGAAAAGCGTTTGAAAAGAGAGATACTAAGAAAAGATAAGCGCCGAATAGCTTTGCCTCTAATCTTGACCGTTTATGCAACAAATGAGTGAAATGCCAAAAAAAAAGGACTCGAGATAATGGAGAAGCGACGGGCGAAACCTCCCGTAAGTCTCGATACTATTGATGATAATGGCGGTGACACTCATGTCAAGTCGAATGAAGACCTCGCCAGTTTAGTGAATGTGTCAATGCATTGAAGGAGCTTAATGACATTGACGGAGTGTCTTTTGCAAAAGCAATGAAAGTGTTACGTGAAGATCCATTTATGAGGGTTGGATTTTTGACATTGCCTGCTGATAGGAGAAAAGACTTTGTGATGAACCAATGAGGGTGGGGTGTTTTAATTTGTAGTGTTAAATATGGATCCCTTTAAGATCATGAATTTGGGATGTTTTAGGTGGTGTTTAATTTCTTCGCTTGAACTTGAGAGATTTTTAATTTATAATATACTTGGGATGTTATTATTTTATAGTCTTAAATTATGAACAATTGGTACGGTAAATGCTTTATTTTAGAATGAACCTTCTAGTTTATATGACTTATGCGCGAAAATCGGTATGTTTCGCTTTTGATCTACTATGCTTCTTATAATGCTCTTATTTAACAGGATGGATATTTTCATAACTAGTGATTGTAATGATGTCGTTGAAATTATTGATGCGATTGAAGATGAAGATGAAGAAGACATAATGAGTTGTTTGTTTGCGCTTGGGATAGCAGAGTACTATCAATTATATTTGGATAAGAAACCTTGCAAGACTTCAATGCTTAAAGGTCATGACTATTTGTTGGAAGTACTTAATGGTAATGAAAGTAGGTGTTACGAAAGTTTTAGGATGGAACCACATATTTTTATAGCTTTTGTGAGGAACCAAGAACATGTGTGGTTTGAGACATTCAAGGTATATAAGCGCTTTCAAGAGCAAGTGGCAATCTTTCTACTTGTCCTTTCCCATAATCAAAGAAATCGTATAGTAGCAGAACGGTTTCAGCATTCTGGGCAGACAATATCAAAATATTTCAATCATGTGTTGAAACTGGTGTGCAAACTTGGTGTATCATTAATCACTCCCCCCGATCAAAATGTTGTGCCCCTTGAAGTTAGGCATGATCGGCGATATTATCCATTTTTTCAGGTAAATGTTTATTTTTACTCTAATAATACTGGGTTCAAGTTTATTATGGATAATCTTAATTTGACAAGTCATCTATTTTTAGAGCGTGTTGGAGCTATTGATGGAACACACATCTCGCAAGTGTCCCAATAGCGATCAAATTCCTTATCGTCGAAAAAAATTGAACCTACTCAAAATTTAGTTTGCGTATGTTCATTCGACATGTGTTTTACCTTTCTTATCTCGGTTGGGAAGGAGCGCAAATGATTCGAGAATAATTCTTGAAAGCTATGACTAGGTCGAATATGGATTTCCAATGCCAATTCCATGTATTTTTTGAGAAATCAAGCGTGCGTGTGTATGTTTATTCTCTAATAATATTTATGTACAATAAACCTTAATGATGGCAGGCAAGTACTACGTTGTAGATGCGGGTTTCACAAACATGCCAGGATTTTTATCACCATATCGGGGAGAAAGATATCATTTAAATGATTATCGTGGTAGGCAACCAATGGGATTGGAAGAGTTGTTCAACTATCGTCATTCATCCTTGCGTAATGTGATAGGCGTTGTTTCGGAGTGCTAAAAGCTCGATTTCAATTTTGAAGCAAATGCCTCCTCTTCCTGTGTACTCAAAGAAATGCGTCCCTATTGCATGTTGCACAATCTATAACTTCATAAGGCGACTCACAAAAGATACAATGGATCCTTTATTTGATGAGTATGGCGATGTTAGTGCAGCTCTTGGAAATAATTCTCAAAATCCTATTCGAATAGATATTTCTCATCGTCGAATCGAGAGAAATATGCCGTTAAGGGATGAAATTGCTAGACAACTATGGGATAATGTTAATGGTTGATATGTTTTATATTGTGTTGCCAGACATATCTATTATAAACTTAATA
Source organism: Codonopsis lanceolata (assembly GCA_013146195.2). Classification (NCBI taxonomy): domain Eukaryota; kingdom Viridiplantae; phylum Streptophyta; class Magnoliopsida; order Asterales; family Campanulaceae; genus Codonopsis; species Codonopsis lanceolata. Next base: position 29,885,758 of record CM028381.1, on the reverse strand, counting down.
GTTGTCTACTTGCTTTCTTATTTTATTAATGTAAGAATGATTATTTTTTATTTTCTTATTCACAATTTCTTGTTTGAATGGTGGATGAAATGTGGATTATTATTCTACCCCTTAAAGTTGGATATGATATATCATGAAGTTGTAATGTGTTAATTTTTTTTGAAAATATTTAACTTTGTAAGAGGAAATAGAAATTTTATCAAACAAGACATGTTTATATTTCTTTTTCATTACGAAATATAAATAGTTATCAAACATGTTTACGTTTTCTAATCTAAAAAATCGAGAAAAGAAAAGAAACGAAATAAAGTGAAACGAGAAACAAGTGAAACAAAAAAAAAGAAATAGAAATGTTACCAAGCTAATCCCAAAGAACCTCAACATGGTGAGGGTCTTGATAAATCAGCAACCTCAAGTCTTCAGGAATCCAACGGGCTCACTATGGTGAGAGTCCTCTAGAAATCCATATGCTCAATCGAGAAGCTCAAACCGTGGGATGCCCAAACGGGGAGTGTAAGCGCATAAAGGAAATCCAGAAGCCTCACCGTGGTTAGGGTCTTCGAGAAATCCAGCAACCTCGACATGGTGAGGGGTCTCAACATCAGAGGTGAGACCTCATTTATGGTGAGAGTCCTCTAGAAATCCATATGCTCAATCGAGAAGTTCAACTGGGATGCCCAAGCGAGGGCGTAAGCGTAAAGGAAATCCGGAAGCCTCATAGGTGGTGAGGTCTTGAAAATCTAGCAACCTCGACATGGTGAGGGTCTTCAAATATCGAAGCGACCTCATTATGGTGAGAGTCCTCAGAAATCCATATGCTCAATCGAGAAGCTCAATCGTGGGATGCCCAAGCGGGGCGTAAGCGCATAAAGGAAATCGGAAGCCTCACCATGGTGAGGGTCTTCGAGAAATCCAGCAACCTCACATGGTGAGGGTCTTGAGAAGAATCTCAAGAATCCGACCAATTTCAGCTATGGTGAGAGTCCTCTAGAAATCTATATGCTGTCGAGAATCAAGCTGGGATGCCCAAGCGAGGGGCGTAAGCGTAAAAGGAAATCGGAAGCCTCACGGTGGTGAGCTCGAGAATCGAGCAACCTCAACATGGTGAGGGTCTTCAAGATCAGCGCCCTATGGTGAGTCCTCTAGAAATCCATATGCTTAATCGGAAGCTGCGTGGGATGCTCAAGGGAGGCGTAAGCATAAAGGAAATCCAAAAGCCTCACGTGGTGAGGGTGTTCGAAAATCCGACATCGACATGGTGAGGGTCTTCAAGATCAGAGCGATCGCTATGGTGAGAGTCCTAGAAAGCCATAACCTCGAGAAGCTTAACATGGTGCCCAAATGGGGGGTAAAGCGCTAAAGGAAATCGGAAGCCTCATCGTGCTAAGGGTCTTGAAATCCGAGACCTCAACATGGTGAGGGTTTTCAAGAATCCGGGCCTCACTATGGTGAGAGTCCTCTAGAAATCCATATGCTCAATCGAAGCTCAGCGAGTGGGATGCCTAAGCAAACGGGAGTGTAAAAGCGCATAAAGGAAATCCAGAAGCCTCACCGTGGTGAGGGTCTTCGAGAAATCCAGCAACCTCAACATGGTGAAGGTCTTCGGAGTGATAAGAAGAAACTCAGGCTCTAGCGCGTGTGTAATATGAAGCTCGGGTTGTGGCGCGAGCGTAGTGTGCCTCGGCACGTGAATAATAATATGAAGCTTGGGATGTGGCATGAGAATGGCATGTGAGCACGGGGTGACAACATGAAGCTTGGGCGTGGCGTGAGGCAAGTGTGGCGCAGCGTGGAGCACTTGGAGAATATGATCACAGAAGCTCGGACTCTGGCGTCGCGGTGTGGCAGTCTTACGCACGGCACCAGAATAATAATCTGGCTCGGTATGGCGTGAGCGTGGCGTGCTCCGACACGAATAATAACTGGCTCGCCGCTACGACCGTGACGTGCACGGGCACGGGTAACAACATGAAACTCGTACTATGGTGCAAGCGTAGCGTGCCTGGGCACGAGAATAGTAACATGAGGCTCGGGCTATGGCGTGAGCGTAACGTGCCTGGGCACGAGAATAATAATCTGAAGCTTAGGTTATGGTGCGAGCGTGGCGTGCACGGGCACGTGGTAACAACATGAAGAAGCTCGTGGAAGTAAGCGGCGTGGTGTTCCAATGCAGGCATGATAATAATCAGCGAGGCTCCGTTGGGCTCGAGCATGGCGTGCATAGGCACGAGAATAATGATCTGATGCTCGGGCGTGTACCCGCGGCACATGGGGTAACAACATGAAGCTTCGGGCGTGGCGTGAAAGCGTAGCGTGCACAGGCACGAATAATAATCTGGCTCGAGGCGCGTGGCGTAGCGTGCATGGGCACGAGAATAATGATCTGATGATCAGGTTGTGGCGCGAGCGTGGCGTGCACGGGCACGAGAATAATGATCTAAAACTCGGGCTGTGGCATTAGCGTAGTGTGTCTGGGCACGAACTGGACTAAGTGCTTAGTTCTGGCCAAGGCTTTGAGACGGGCATGGCCCCTATCGCCTTGGGGCGAGCATCCTGAAAACTACCTAGCGGGCATGGCCCAACTCTGTGCGGTGACCAGCTAACCAGGCTTGGCCCTATTCAATGTTTGTACGTCAAAGCTGCTGCTAGTATATCAACTAGGTACAGAGATATACGACTAACAGTGTTGCTCGGTCACTATAGGAATCCGAGGTAGTTAGCCGCTACCTTGTGGGCATGGCCCCTACCGACTAGCGGGCTTCCTAGTACGTGAATCGGGCAAGGCCCTATCTTGCTCACTGAGAGGATAAGATATGTTCACTGATACTCGGGTATAGTGGAAGGTTGACCACGCATGGCCCTACCTGCTCGGTTTGCAAACAGATCTTGTCAAGCAATCTGAAAGCAATTTGTATAAATAAACATATTAACAATTTAATGAAAGAACTTGCCTTTCTGTTAATAAAATGATAGTGGCCCCAACAGGGCTAAGGGTCTTGCCCGCTTGTGCATTAAGCCGTCCGAATGGTTGTAAAAATATCTGGGCTTTTCCGTTTGCGGGCAGGCCCCCTACTTTCCGACTATAAGTGTTTACCTTGAGGCCGGGAAATAATTATGGTCGTTGTAGTTTTCCTTCAGAGGAAGTCTGGGTTGGCACCAAGAGTATGCCTAAGGCGCTCAGCGCAAGCGGAATCAACTCTAACGAGGAGAGTGTCATGGTTCTCACGGTTACCAAGGCTTAGTTGACTTGGTTTGAGTACCTGAAAGTTTAGTGCATCATTTGCAAAGCAAACATAGTCCCCTTTCAAATAAAATTGGGGTATGTATTATGCATTTAATCTTATGATAATAAGATGGTGAACATGCTAGCGATTTATGTAAATGACAATAAATAAATATTGTTATTAGCATGATTGGGGAAAATAACATCAATATTGATATTATGTGTCACATGCGATCAAAACATGATTTGTATAGAGAGTTCACGCGCGAATTTAGACGTAGCGATGAATAAAGCAGTTTCATTATCATTTGTCATGCTTCGACAAATAAATAATAAAATATAGAGTACAATTAATTGCATGCCTTGGTGTAGTTTAGCATAACATGCATCATCATGGTGGACAATTTGATGTATACATAGCATAGTTACGAGCATAAATGCATTATAATTACTCCGATTTATGTCGTATAGCAATTGTCACAATTAAATGTCATGCATTAATCACCAATTAATAATAATTTTAATCGGTTACTACAGTTATCATGTCAAGTCGTCATGTCATATGTATTTATAGCATGACAATTTATTTGATTTTAGATATCTTGTGTAGCGTCGAGTTATTATTGTCATTTATTAATTTATCATAATTAATAATTGCAAAGAAAATTAATATCCCAAAATTATAGCTCAGTCACATCACATATTGATTTCATGCATATTCATGTAAGTTATTGGTGTCTCATGCTAATTTGGAGCAATAAAGTAACAATGCATGTTAATTTCGATATTCAAATCATGCTCTGTTAAGTAATGATGTAATGCAACACATATAAAGAAAGTCATGTGAGTAGAATATGTGAAATTGGAGGGCAATAAATGGAAAGAATGCACCTCACTGGAGCTGGGCAGAACTTATTGAAGCTGAAGGGTCTGAATAGAATTAATGGAAACCTTGAGTAGCTAAATGGAATTTTAATGAAGTGTTAGACATTATGGAATTCATAGGTTCACTTCAGCGTATTGAAAACGCATGACTCCTGTCTCCAACAAGTTTTCAGCCACTTCAACCATGGACTGACGGCGCGTATGAAGTCCGATGAGGGAGATTTTTGCGGCGTTTGCTCCACATGGTCCGTGCAAAACCATTTCTGGTGTTCGCTTTATGTGTTTGTTGCTTGAAAAAAATCTGATTTGGTTGACCAGAGTGATGCCGGCGCATGATGAAGGCGGGATGCCTCGAGCAACTCATGGCAACGCATGAGGGAGTGCTTGGACACAAATGGCGGTGATTTTTGTGTCACCTTGCTCGTCTAGCCAAGGTGAATCCATGGGTGATGTCAGATTTTCAATATGTGCTTCCTTTCTCCGCCGTAGATTTTCAATACGTACTTTCGTTCTACGCAAAGTTCGTCCTGGCCTTCGATTATAACTACGACGGATCAAACGGTACTTGAACTTCACTTCATCATTGTCAATTGAGGCTGTGATTGGAATAAACAAAAAGGAATTGTTCCTGGCAATGGAACCAAGCAGATGTGGCAAAAATATCAGTCATACTGGGGGTGCCGAAAGTCGTTGAGATACACGAATTGTTCGTTGATCGAATTGATGATGAAATAGTCGCCTGAGTTGGATATCTGGCTATATGTGTGTCTCCTGCAAAATAAGCACCGTGAGTGGGTGGGGATATCCCCCACAACCCTCCGGTGTGATAATCAGTCCAGTGTATAAAACGGGAGGACGCGTAGCCCCCGTGTGTGGAGTGAAAACTGTAGAAGAGAGAGAATCCCCTACAGTGAGTGTGAGTGCCCCGGATTTTTCTGTATCTCATCCTCCCTTGTTTAGGGGAAAACAAGATTCAGAAAAGACAACGCTCTTTTCATTCAATCTTCCCTTGTTTATGGGAAAATGAAATTAAAAGTGCAAAAAGAATGTTGCAAAGAGCGTGTGGAATACGCCCAGCCTCATTGTGGACTCAAAATATTGTAACAGAGTCGCCATCTTTATTTTAAGGAGAAATAAAGAAAAACCAAATGTAACCAAATTTTGTAAAGGGTTCGGAGGCTAAGTTACGAGGTGGGAAGGTGTTAGGCACCCAACTCGCCCTTTCGGTCTTAAAACAAGTTTTCTGGCTAAAGTATGCTTTTATTATATTTATTTAATAGTTAAAATAAAGCATTTAAATATACATATTTGTATCTATATTATTACAAACTTGAAGCATGATAAATGTGTATATTGTCTATATTTTTGGATACTTTGGACTTATTTTCCTAGTCAATATTGCATTTATCATTGCTAATTTAATTGTTTGGGCTCCATTACCTTTATTTGTCTTAATTGGGCAGTTTTGCAACATTGTGCTTTAAAGTCAAGCTTTATTAGTGAATTAAAGACAATCTTTAATGATGAAGTAAAGGCAAAAAGAGGAGTTGAATTCCAGCATTATTCGTGGGCAGACTGCGATTATTTTCATGGAAGGATAGATGATGTCAAGTATTAAATTGAAGATTTCCAGCAACAATCGCACCCTAGGTGCGATATATTTCGCAACTTTCAATCGGGGCAACTCAAAAGTCACTTCCAATATTTTCCAGTTTGGATCTTTTTATACATCTAGACTAAATGACATCTAAAGGGGGAATGGGGAGTTTTTAGTCCCTCATTTATCTCTCTTTTATTTCTCATTTATTGTCATTTATTTCTAATTACTCCAATTTATTTTGGTTGGTGAATCAAGGGGAGAGGAAAGGCTTAGTTTTTCCTATATATATCTCTTTCTTCCCCTCCTTAGATATATAGAATTTTACTTCCATATTCTCCTCTCAAATAGTTAGATAAATATTTTAAAAGTAGTTTTGTTTGAAGACTCTAGTTGGTAAATTCATTCGGAAGTATTTTATTACAAGGTCTTCTTCTTCCCTTCTCTTTACTTTTATTTTATGATTATTCTTAACATGTTTATTTTAGTTACTTTAATTATGTGTGAGTAGTTTTCTAATTCTAAGATTAGGTGTAGCCCGTAATGGATTTATAAATAAAGTTTCTATCTTACCGTTTATTTGAATGTCACCCGTTTTGATTCGATTTTAGCGTTGTCAATAATTGTATAATATTATGGCAGCGAGGGACCAAAAGGTGAAACTACTACGTTTATGTAATAATCTTAGTTACTGAAGTGAAGGACCGAAAGGTGAAGCGTAGGTAACGAAACTCTAATATCGAACTAGAAATTCATGAGAACGAGAGTTGATTAAATTTCTAGAGGCTTATTGTAGACACCCCAATTTCGTACCCCTGATATGTAACTCTGGCATGTGATATCAAGACCTGTGAAAACTTAACAAATATCAAGTTACAGGAGTTAAAAATGCAAAAGGCAAAGTAGGATGCGCAAAACAGTGAAATGTAGGGGCTAAAGCGTCAAAATTGAAAGATGAATAGTGGGCTGGCGCTGCCAAAGGGGGACCTTGGCGCGGCGCCCAAGGGACCTTTGGCCGCGCCCAGCTAACTACAGTGCACCCCGGACTGAACGCATTGTGCAATTTTTGAAGCGCGGTGTACAAGGAAATCATGCACACTGAGAGAAAAAGAAATTCCCGATTAATCTCTTCTTCAGCCTATATATAGAAGGCTTGGGGATCACTTTCAGACAGACCAAAGACACCGATAAAATTTCTCTGCGTCGTCGTTACGCTGAGAAAATAGAGAGTGAAGTGAGATAGGGAGTGATCCTCCTATAAAGCCTTGAAACCCTGCCAAAACTCCGCCAAACCTAAAACCAACCGAACAAATTGATCCCTAGCTTTCTAGTTAGGCATCCACCCTATTTCCCCGGTCCAAAACCCTCGGAAAGAGCCGTTGCTCTGCCCTAGTAAAAAAGCCAAAACCACCAAAAATAAGTCGTTACTCTGCCCAAACCGCAGCAGCAGCAATATAAAAAGTCTCCCTCTCTCGAGAAGGACAGAGTGAGCACACCCCGCTCTGAAAGGTAAAAAATTTAAGAGCATTTATTTTATAAAAGTTATTTTCAAATCCGGCCCAATGTAGAAAATATAAGCCGTTGTGCTGCCCAGATTTAGTTAGGAAATACTATGTAAAAGAGCCGTTATTATGGCCAAATATTTTTAAATATATTTGTAATTATTGTAAGAAGACGGCTGCAAGTCCGTAAATAATGTAGCCATGGATGTATTTGCTTTTATTTCCTGTCTTTTAATGCTTTGTTTATTTGCTTAATAAATATAACAAAAAGAATACTTTAGACAAAAACCGCTTTTGAGACCAAAAGAGCGAATTGGGTGCCTAGCACCTTCCCAACTCGTAACTTAACCTCCGAACTCGTTTTTGCAATCTCTGGTTTTTCTTTATTTCTTCCTTAAAATAAAGATGACGACTCTATAAAACATTTTGGATCCAGTGGGGCGTCGCAACACTCCTTTCTTGCACTTTTCCGTTTTCCCCTTAAAAAATGAGAATGAGAATGAAAGGGTGATGTATTCCTATATCCTGGTATCCCCTGAACAAGGGATAACTTGATGTAGTAAACTCAAAGCACTCATAGTGATCCGAGATAGGCCATAAGGAAATTTTCATAAAATCCATAGTGGGGCCTCGCAACATCCTTTCTTGCACTTTTCCGTTTTCCCCTAAAAAAGGGAGAATGGGAATGAAAGGGTGATGTATTTATATATTCTGGTATCCCCTAAAAAAGGGATAACTTGACATAGAAAACCTAAAGCTCCCATATTGGACCAAAAATTCACTAAAGTCAATCGAGGCGTATTTAAACACGCTACTTTAGATAGCACTCCTCTCGCTCTTTTAATTTCGTTTTCCCCTAAACAAGGGAGGATGGAATGAGAGCAGTGGTGTCCCGCATCCGCACGTACGCGCACCCCTATCCAAGGGCACGCGGAGCGCGGGCGCATCCCGGGCGACCCACACTTATAAAATTGTAGGACATAATGAGTTTAGTTTAATTCATTGAGCGAGACATCAGATTTAAATTAATCTAGGCACGGTTGAGAGTAGTTCGAAAGAATGCAATTAACTATTTTTTATACAATTCACCTTCATAATTTGACATTCATCGCGAACGGAAAGATTGTTACGGAATTTATAAATTCATTGTTGTGGTGAACCAAAATCCTAGAAGCTTTTTTAATTATTGTTTTTAATCCAAAATCTAATTTTACATTCTAATTTAGTTAATTTAGTCTTGTTAATTTAATTTACTCATCACAACAAAAATCTTGAAATCAATTAGTCTAGATAATTTTAATTGTGAGTTCTTCTGTACTTGATTCAAAGTCCTTGTGGGATCGACATCCTAAATACTACACGAATAGTCGTACGCTTACGATAGAATTTAATGATCAATTGAAAATCACTCAACAAAGCAGTCTCCTTTCGAGAATTACAAATATTTGGCCATAATAATGGCTCTTTTTAGTGCTATTTTTTATAGAAATCCGGGTAGCATAACTGCTTATATTTATTACATTGGGTCGACTTAAATAGCACTTTTAAATAAATAAAACTTTAAATAGCCTACTTTTTGAAGCGTGGGGGCTTTATCCCGTACCAACTAGCTTCTAGTAGATTTAGGTTGCGCTCGCTCTGTCCTTTCGGGAGAGGTAGTCTTTTTGCTGTTGTTTTGTTGTTGCAAAGATTCGGGTAGAGTAACTGCTTCTAAAAGTTGCTTTCTGGCCTCGGGAACTGGGTGGAGCAACTACTTGCTTTTGTGCTGTTGTTTGCTTGCTGACGGCGGAAATCGGGTAGAGCAGTTGCTTGCTTCTTGCGGATTTGGCGTCTGGATTCCGACAGGGCAACTGCTCTTTTTGGGATTTTTAGACCGGAGGAATAGGGTGGAATTCTAACTTGGCAACTAGGTTTCACTTTGACTGGTTGGTTTTGTGTTTGGTAGAGATTTGACTGAACTTTGAGGCTTAGAGGAGGAAAACTCTCATGACGATCTCTCAGAACTCACTGCGTAAACTTTCAGCGGTGTGTTAACTGTGTGCGACGACTGTGTGCGGAGTGAATTTTCACAAGCCGAGCCTCTTTATTTATAGGCCGAGATTGGGATTCCTTCATCATTAAGATTTCTCACTTCGTGCTTTATCGGCTTGTACCGCGTGCTTGAGAGATTGTACCAGAGGCAAAGAGCTACAGTGCATAGTGCACTGTTGGGCGCCACCCATAAAGGCTTTGGGCGTCGCGCCAAGAGGGAGTGGGGGTGGCGCCAGGGTCCTTTTCCTGCCTCCTTTTTGACATTTTAGCCCCTTGCATTTCACTGTTTGGTAACCGAACATTCCTTAGAATTTTCGGTGGTCTGGACCGAACATTACTCAAATTTTAATATTTAATGTTTTATGTTTATAATACAGACTCAATTTTAGTTATAGATGATATGTTTGTGTTTTAATTCATATTTAATGTTTTATGCTTCTAATACAGACAAAATGACATTGTATTTAACCCAAAAAGATTAATGGTAAAATGTGAAGATCAGTTGCAGAGAAGATCTGAAAGTAGTTGATTATGTCTATTCAAATCTTGACGATCTACGCAAAGAATTGTTTAGGAATTATGTGTTTGGAAAACTATGTACCATCAATAGAAATATTAAGAGGAGCAATGTGTTGTTCCATGTATTTGCTATGTTCTTGATTCAGTCACCCACCGGTAGAAAGGATGAACTGTGGTTTCATATAGGTGGGAAAAATGTAAGATTTTCATTATCTGACTACACCTTAATCACCGACTTATCTGCTGGATTGGAAGAAGATTGTTCGGAACGAATTCCAACTACGAAGAGGTTGGTCAATCAATATATAATGGTACGGAGTGCAGTGAAGCAATCAGTTTTGAAAACAGTATTTGACAATGCAGATAATGTGGATGATAAATATAAATTGGGCTTAGCCACTATATATGAGTCTGTATTGAGAGCTAAGGAAACGAATACTTCAATTGACATGCTTATTTTGGATATTGTTGATGATTTGAAGTTGTTTAACATATATCTATGGGGGACAAGGTCATATTCGTACCTTATAAATTCGATTAAAAATATTGCTGAGAAAAAAAACGCATACAACTACGAATGTATGCTATAGCTTCTGTTCTGCATTACAGGTAAACAATTGTAATTTGAAATATTCTAAAATTTAAATTGATTAGCTAATTATTTGATGTTTCTAACATGTAACTTATTTTTAGGTTTGAGCATTTGAGATGTTTGGTGAATTTAATGGATTTCGAGATCTATTTCAACTCTCAACCATTAGATCGGGTGTTGATGCGGCCATTCTTCCAAGAATGTGCAAATGAGAGTTGAAAAAAAATCCAAAGTTCCATGAAATAATTGAAAAATTAGATGTAAATTGGGTAAATGTTTTCAATTTTTGTGATAGTTGATTAAAATTTAATTTTGTTTGTGTAGTTGTTAATTAATGAAGTTGTTTTTGATCAATTGTCAGGATGGTGTTCTTGTTCCATTGACCCCGACGGCAGCCGAACTAAATGAGCCTTACGTTTTTTGAATTTCAGCAGCATTTTGGTGAAGTTTGGGCAACATCATTTGATGTTGAGGCTGAAAATTGTAGAAACGATGAAGCCGAATGGTCGCCACCACGCAACTCCTCTCCAATTCGGTCCCCACGAGACCACTCATTGCTAGACCACTCCCCACCACGGCGTGGTGAAACTCCTGCAACCACTTCTTCTAATGTGATGCTTATTTCCATTCTTGATACGTTGCGGAAGTTGAACCAGAAGATTGATCAACAAAGCATTCAAATAAGTGGTTTGAGGGATGAGGTCTCCTCTTTGGATGAAAAAGTGGTAAAAAAATTTGTTATGGTTTTGAGTAAGTATCTATGATATTTATTCGTTTTTACCTACTTACTTAATTTTGTTTTAAATGGCAATGAAAGAGGAATTGAGGGAACATGCACCATTCTCCCGCGATGAAAATAGGATGTGGACTCCTACTCATTCTCCATTTTCCCCCTCCCCATGTCACTTTCACCGCCACACTTACCTCTCCCCTTCCCATTATTGCCACACTTTCTGATGCCACTACCATTACCACATTTCCTTACTCGGTACTTTTACATCAAACACCACGCCCATCGCACTACTATAATTCTCACTCCCATTTCCTCTTCCTCTCTCACTTTACCATACTTGTCCCTCCATTACCAGTCTCTCCTACTAGCACACTTTCCATTCCTCTTCCCCTCCGATTTCCTCTTCGTCTCCCACTACCATACTTGTCCTCCCACTAGGAAGTGTGACCAAGATGTTGGCAGGGTCAAGGACATTGATTTCGTTTATCGAAGGGAAAAGGTAAGGGTACAAAAAGGAAAGAGGTCGAGTTAAATATGTTTGACGGGGAGTCAGAAAAGGGTAAAACCATCGATCCACATGTCTTCTCCACACAACGATGCTACGACCCATTAATTCTCTACGATTGCGAGGGTATTTGTAGATGGAGATATACCAAACGATCGCCTTGAGATTGATGCGGGAAAGGAACAATTGATGATGGATTGGCTAAGTGTTACTGGATGGAAAGTGAGAATATTCAAGTAGATTTATTAAGTAAAGTTTTTATTTATTGTTATCATTATTAAGCGTCTTAATTACTTATTTTTTCCACAGCGATTTTGTTATACGTCGTGGATTTAAGTGCAACAAGATGGTTTGAAGTTTTTTCAAAACCCAAAGCATATCTATCGAGGCAGTAAGTTAATTAATTACTTGCTTGCGTATTACTTGATTATTTTTAGTTATTGTGTGATCCTAAAACTTGGCACTATTGAAAATTTCACATGTGGATCGGTGTTGGTTCTTATGCGGATGAGAATGGCAACATATCCGTGTCATTTGGAAGACAAAATGACCGGTGTATTATGGATTTGTCATTTCAAATGCTAGTGACCACCGGTATTCGCATTTTGTAAGTCAAAATGAAATGGAAATGAACAGGATCATTAGGTATGATAGAGTGTGCGACGGATAAATGGGGAAGATATCGGGTGTTGAGTGGTTTGGCAAAGCATGGGCCGAATGTACTCATGTTTACTTTCCAATCGCCTATGTGATCATTGGATTGTTGGAGACCTCCACATAAATGATGTGAGGATCATCATATGATTCGGATAGAAGTGCTTATATCAACAAAGGATCTTAAGAAAGAAAAAGCCTTTTTTGTTGATGATCCCATTCTTGAGGCAGGTGGTGAACTTTGGCCAAAAACAATTGTCTTCGGGGATACCACAATACCCGAGCAGTTGAAGTCGTGAGTAATCTTATTGATCTATTTTATATTATATGTTTATTTGTCTCGATATCTAATTTATGTTTTGAATGTGTCACATGGGTGTGTGGGATACTTGCTAAAGTATATCGAGTATTTGACGTTCGATAAATCCCAGTAGAAGTCAATGTCAAAGGAGTTCCAAAGTGAGGGAAAAGTTTACCATTGATACTTTTTGTGATAACTTTGATCCCTGAATATTCTCCTTGAAATGTAATATTTATAATAAAATTCTCCTTGAAATATATAGTTTGTGCAAATGTAATCATCTTTTCAATTGTAAATTCTATAAATCAGCTTTAGTGTATTTGTTGTGTATTAACAGTTTGAAATGTTGGACTTGCACCAACAAGTGTTGATTATTTTATTGTGTTTATGTTTCCAGATATTCATATATGCTTAATATAATTGGATATAGGGGTGTTGAAGTTGCACCAATAAGTAAAAACACATTGTATAAAAGTTCGGGTCACATGGCCGAACGGGAACAAAAATGTTTGGTTTATATAGTCGAACATGTTAGTAATGTTCGGGCTCTATACCCGAACGTTTTGATCAACCATGGTTTTTTTTTAATCTACCATGACATTTTTTGATCTACCATGACTTTTTTTGCTCTACCATGGCTTTTTTTGATCTACCATGGCTATTTTTGATCTACCATGACTTTTTTTGATCTACCATGACATTTTTTGATCTACCATGTCTATTTTTGATCTACCATGACTTTTTTTGATCTACCATGCCTATTTTTGATCTACCATGACTTTTTTTTTATCTACCATGGCTTTTTTGATCTACCATGCCTATTTTTGATCTACCGTGACTTTTTTTATTTATCATGACATTTTTTGATCTATCATGCTTATTTTTTTTTTTTTATCTATTATGCCTATTTTTGATCTACCATGACTTTTTTTGATCTACCATGTCTTTTTTTGATCTACCATGACTTTTTTTGATCTACCATGCCTTTTTTTGCTCTACCATGACTTTTTTTGATCTACCATGACTTATTTTGCTCTATCATGGCTTTTTTTGATCTATCATGACGTTTGTTGATCTACCATTACTTATTTTGATCTACCATGACATTTTTTGATCTACCATGCCTATTTTTGATCTACCATGACTTTTTTTGATCTACCATGACATTTTTTGATCTACCATGACATTTTTTGCTCTACCATGACTTTTTTTTATCTATCATAACTTTTCTTGATCTACCATGACATTTTTTGGATCTACCATGTCTATTTTTGATCTACTATGACTTATTTGATCTACAGTGACTTTTTTATCTACCATGACTTATTTTGATCTCCCATGACTTATTTTGATCCAACATGACTTTTTTTTATCTACTTTGGCATTTTTTGATCTACCATGACTTTTTTGTTCTACCATGACTTATTTTAATCTACCATGACTTTTTTTGATCTACCATGACATTTTTTGATCTACCATGACTTTTTTGTTCTACCATGACTTATTTTAATCTACCATGACTTATTTTGATCTACCATGACATTTTTTGATCGACCATGACTTATTTTGATCTACCATGACTTATTTTAATCTACAATGACTTTTTTTGCTCTACCATGACTTATTTTGATCTACCATGACTTTTTTTGATCTACCATGACGTTTTTTTTATCTAACATGACTTTTTTTGCTTTACCATTACTTATTTTGATCTACCATGACTTTTTTTGATCTACCATGACTTTTTTTTGATCTACCATGACTTTTTTTGATCTACCATGGCTTTTTTTGATCTACCATGCCTTTTTTTTTTGCTATACCATGACTTTTTTTAGTTATACCATGACTTATTTTGCTCTACCATGACTTATTTTGCTCTACCATGGCTTTTTTTGATCTACCATGACATTTTTTGATCTACTATGACATTTTTTCATCTATCATGCCTATTTTTGATCTGACATGACTTTTTTTTATCTACCGTAACATTTTTTTGATCTACCATGACTTTCTTTGATTTACCATGACTTTTTTTGATCTACCATGACTTTTTTTTATCTATCATGACATTTTTTGCTCTACCATGCCTATTTTTGATATACCATGACATTTTTTGATCTACCATACCTATTTTTGCTCCACCATGACTTTTTTTGATCTACCATGACTTATTTTGCTCTACCATGGCTTTTTTTGATATACCATGACATTTTTTGATCTACCATGCCTATTTTTGATCGATCATGACATTTTTTGATCTACCATGACATTTTTTGATCTACGATAACATTTTTTGCTCTACCATGGTTTTTTTTTATCTACCATGACTTTTTTTTATCTACCATGACTTTTTTTGATCTACCATGACTTTTTTGATCTACCATGCCTATTTTTGATCTACCATGCCTATTTTTTGAACTACCATGACTTTCTTTGATCTACCATGACATTTTTTGATCTACCATGACATTTTTTGCTCTACCATGACTTTTTTTGATCTATTATGACTTTTTTGATCTACCATGCCTATTTTTGATCTACCATGACTTTTTTGATCTACAATGACTTTTTTTATTTACCATGACTTATTTTGATCTGTCATTACTTATTTTGATCTACCATGACTTTTTTTGATCTACCATGTTATTTTTTGATCTACCATGACTTTTTTTGTTCTACCTAGACTTATTTTAATCTACCATGACTTATTTTGATCTACCATGACTTTTTTTTGATCTAACATGTCATTTTTTGATCTATCATGACTTTTTTTGTTCTACCATGACTTATTTTAATCTACCATGACTTTTTGCCCACGATCTACCATG
>CM028381.1:29843233-29870288 GCA_013146195.2 Codonopsis lanceolata | reverse complement strand
TCTGAGGTGGTAGAATTCCTCCCGAGGTATGACCCGTAAGGAATGCAGGAAGTGGTTGACTCGCAGTCAAGGCTGGATGTGCAAGGCTCTGGGCGCCGGTAGATGGTTGGGGCCCTAGGTAGTTGGATAGTTTAGCGTTGACGCTGAGTGTTGGGCGCCAGAGAGGTAGCTTGGTTGGTCAAGCGTAGAGGGTCAGTACCCAGAGTTTCTTCTCCTCGCCAATAATAGGAGACTCACCGCTTCATCTGGCAGTAGGCCGGGAGTGGATCACGGCTGGTTCAGTTGTTTCACGAAGTCTCCTCTGCTTAGGTTTGGGAGTGGGTGCAGGAGGTGGTGAAGGAGGTTGGCCGGATTGGGTAGAAGGCTTGGCTCGTAGATGAGGAGAGGAGTGGCCGGATGGCCTGGTGCCTTCTTCTTCGCCTTCCTTCATCTCCTTACGATCCATTTGGCCTGCTCCTCTTCGCTTGAGGTGCCACTTCCGGCCTTTGTCTTTGGCTTTGCCTTTGGTCGCTATTTTGGACTTTAGCGCCAGCCGCCTTCACGCCCACCTTGGCCTTTAGATGGAGGTCCGTGGCCACTTGATCATCAAACCTGGCAGAGGCTCAAGGTCTTGCAGCCTACATGTGCTTCCATATTGAAGGGTGACCAAGATAGGTGGTGCTTGGCCACTTTGTCAAGAGAGACCCATAGACCTTTCTCGCTCCAGCGCTTGTTCTCGATTCAAGTATTTATCGAAAAACGAGGTCGCTAGTTGTTTGTCCTTGGCCACCAGATACAACTCATCTTCTTCAAAGAAGAGTTGATGGTCTGCATCATCCCTTAAAAGGGCGCTAATGGCCCACGAAGGGGCGCTTTGCAAGGGGTTGTTCTTTGTTTCTCCACCCACCGCTTTAGCTCGAAGATGATGAGCCTCCCTGCTGAGAAGTTAAGCCGAGAAATACAAAGACGGCCATTGAGACTGGTTGCCAAGAACATGTCATGGCTCCACTCTGAATAGAAGCCCCTTGTCTAGAAGGTGGCTGGTGAGTGACGTCAAGAGGGAACAAGTTTCGAGCATCTTCCTTGTGGCTCCTGAGAGTGTCTACTCCCCTCATGGCTTCCCTGTGCATGTAAAGCCTCACCGTGGTTGCCTTGAAATAGCTCCTCCTAATGCACGCCAATTATGGTGGAAATAGATTTGGCGGTGACGAGATGGGTTGGCTCGAATCCACCCACCGAAGAGCGCCTGTTCATGAGCTCCATTCGTTGATAAAATTCTTCTCGCCAGAAGATATCCGTAAGTTTTGTCGCTGAGGCGTAAGAGGCGTAATCCCAGGCGCCCATATCCTCGCAAGCTTTTACTCCCAGCTATAGAATTGATTGACAAGGTCAATGCACATGCCAGAATGTATAGCTTTGGGTCCAAAGCAACAATAATGTCATGAGCGGCGGATAGATGGGATATCCTCGAAGATTGATGTTTGAACCGGGAGGTATGACTTTTCGTGGTCAAAAGCCTTCCCGCTGCCGCCTCTTTGGATTTTGAGGTTCTTGCCTCGAAAGAAAAACAAAATAAAAGTTAGGCTTTTCATCTAGACATCTAAACAAGTAGGAATTTCAAAGTTTTCCAAAATAAATCGAAATTTTCAACGCAAAAACTTGAAACCCTAGAATGTTTAGAGAAACCACACTGAGAAAAACATAACGTAAGTTTTCATAAGAATGAACAATGAATGAGCGTAAAACGATCGTTAGTATTCAAGTTTATAACAACAACGATGGCGAATCGTATGAACTCGAAAATGCTCGGTTAGAATTCCAAAAGAATTTTAAGTTGATACCGAAATGCATAACAAAGACATAGAAAATTTCGAGTAGAGTAGAGAAGCGTACTCATTGTTGAAGATGAGAAGAAGAAACAAGAAGAAGAACGAGAATTTGCGTAAAGTAGTTACCGTAGAGAGAGAGAGAGAGAAGTTTCTGCTCAAAGGGTTTCGTAAAGTTTGGAAATGACGGCTCGAGGACTATTTAAAGGCGAAAATATCGGGCTTTGAAAAGCTGAACTTAAGATATTTGCTTAAGTACCAAATTTCGTCCTTGACCCCTTTTATTGCTTTAGAAACCTCTTTAGCGTAAATAGACTAAGTAAGAGTACTAACCTTTAGGTCTTTCCCAGAAGAAGAACTTACGCCTTCCGATTAGTCTAGTATTGGGTCTACAGTATGAAAGAAACATTAACAAAAATTTTAAAATTAAGCAAGAGGGATCAATCATACCAAGATTTCTCCTTAAATAAGCAAACCCGGTGGCATCCAGCTGGTTTTGTGAGAATGTTCCAATTGATGCTCGCTTGGAATATATTCCGCATCGATGTTACCTTTTTCCACATGATCTTTGAGAAAATGATAACGAATATCAATTTGCTTTTGTCTTTGAATGCATCATCGGATTTTTGGAGACCGAGATAGCCGATGTGTTGTCACACATGATTGGGCGCTTTTCCTTTGATGTTGTAATCCACCAGTTGTTGCTTCATCCATGCAAGCTTGAGAGCAACAAATGCTGCCAAAGAATATATTCTCGGCTCGTGGTTGAGTTTGCCATCGATCCTGTTTTCTTGCAAGACCATGAGACGCAGTTCTGCTTCCAAGAAATTGACAAGTCCCACCGGTGCTTCTTCGCTCACTTTGCAAGTCGCATAATCAGATCCGAGTATCCAACTAAATTGAAGTTATTGGATTTTGAGTACCGTGATGCCTAGATTTGTTGTTTTTGAAACATATCTCGATGATACGCTTGGCAAGAAGCAAATGTGACTCCTTTGATCTCGCTCAAATCTAGCACAAACACAAACAAAGAAACATAATGTCGTCTAGCAAGTGAAGGTAAAGAAGTGAACCTATGATTCCTCGATACTTGGTCATGTTCTCTTTGCTTTCTTTTCATCTTTGTCAAGATGGCGCTTCTGTAGACATTGGAGTTTCAAACTTTGGTCGAATCAAGACCAAACTTTTGATTAGTTCCTTTGCATATTTGGTTTGGCCGATGAAGATTCCTTCAAGTCTCAAGTTGTATCTCTAGCTCTAGAAATAGGTAAGTTCGCCCATCATGCTCATCTCGAACTTGCTTTGCACGCTTCTCGAATCTTTTACACAAAGCTTTGGTTTGTTGATCCAAAGATGATGTCGCCCACATAGATTTGTACCCTAAGAGAATGGCCTTTGTGCTTGAGGATGAATAAAGTAGTGTCGATTCTTCCTCTCACCTAATCCTTGTTCAATTAAGAACTTGGATAGAGTTTCATACCAAGCTCTATGAGCTTGCTTCAAAGAGAGCTTTCTTGAGTCTGGTAGACGGGTCCAGCTTTGTCCGAGTTGACAACCCGAGGTCGCTCCACGATACGCTTCTTGAAGATCACCATTCTAAAGGCACTCTTTAACATGTAAGATCCCGATTCCCTTGCTAGCTTGAATTGCGGCAATGCTCGCATTTCTTCTTTGGTTGATTGCTCGTTTGGTTTGTGAGAGAGTCTAAATGTGTATGAGAGATCACATTAAGACCAAAACACTTTTAAGAGATGTCATATAGTTGTTGATTTGCTAAAGTCAAAAGTCGTGAACCCGACGATAGTCGAAATGTGACGCGATTGAGAGTTTGTTCGGATTTTGTGTTCTTGACCTCGATTTGGTCCTAGATCTTTACATGATGATTTAATAACATGTTTAGATGTGTTAGACTTCTAATTGGATGCATTCCATAAGTCTCGTGAAGTTTTGACGCCTCGAGAATAGCAATTCTCCTTATCGCCAGTAGTTTGAGATTGAGCCGGCGATCGCCTCGCCTCTTCAGAGCTTGTTTCCTATCCGTTGTTCATCATCTCGAGAGGCATTCAGGCCTATTTTGTAGCCCTAATAGGTGTTTACAATCATGGGTTATTACCCGCCGGTTTGTGGTTTCATTCGACGCTTTTGATAGCAAGTTGTTACGCCTTGCGCCGGTTTTGCCCCTGTTGTTTCGGTGTTGTTTATGGGAGTTTAGACTTACTTTAAAAGTGGTTTGAGACTTGGATGGATTAGTTTAATGTTTGAGGACTTTAAGGGTTCAATTTTGAGCCATTTCAAGCTTTAAGGCTCGAGGATGCATGCGGAGAGGCCTGGACCGAGAAAGGAAGCAACAAAAAGTCTAGTGGGTAGGAGTGATGGTCGGTCGCATCACTCAAATACCAAGCGACCGCAAGGGTCCCCGCAGCTGTTACGGATTTTTGGGGAAAATTGAATTGTTGACCAATTATACCCACCCAAACCCAACCTAAACTAATCCTAAACCCTCCTAACTAACCTAAGACATGTCCTAACCATCTATTAGTGTTTTAGAGGTGGATTAAGTTGGCTAATTAGAGAGAAACAACTCCACCCACCTAAACTAATCCCACTTACTTTCTATCATATATAACCACCAACACTTCATTAAACCTCTCATTTTCTCGCCTACACTTCACAAAAAACGTGGGAGAGCTTGAGAGAGGAGATTTCTAGGGTTCTTGAGTGCCCAATCTTGGAGGCCATAGCTTGGGACCTTCATTTCTCAAGCTACACCATAGTTTTGAAGAAGGGATTGAAGAGAACAACACCCAACACCAAGAATTTCGGATTTTGACTTGAAGGGGCTGATTTGAGGTAAGTTTCTACCCTATTTCTCCTTCTTTGGGCTCCATGACCCTAGGGAAACAATCATTTGTGCTATGTGAGGTCAATGGAAGCCATTGTTAGGGTTTGTAAGATGCCATGAACCCTAGGTTTTCAAATTTATGATAGAGTTGATTGAACCTATGTGAGACCATGATTTATGTGAAATTCATGTTCTAAATGGTCTATTGAACTTGGTTATGTTGGTTATCCATGAGTATTGAGGTTGATTTGGTAGAGATACTTGAGGGTGTTTTGCCCAAATTTGGTTTAGCTTGCAAAATTATGGATGTGAGCTTGATTACTATGTTTTATATGCTTAATAGAGTATATTAAACCATGTTGTATGATTTAATCATGAATTGGGAATTATGATTGGTAAGGTGACTTGAATGAATTTATGCACAAGATGGCCAATTTGTTCTAAGTTGCATTGTAAGTAATTTGTGGGGTTTATGTGAGTTTAACGAACATGGGAAGATGGTTATTGATGTTGGTTATGAACATAGAGGATATTGAGACTCATGGCTTCTATGCCCTAAAATTTTAGAAAGGGTAGATTAGACTCAACTGAGTCATTATAAGCTCGATAATATGCTAAGCAAACTTGGGTTGAAATCCTACGACGATTGGATTTCGCTTTGGTTAATGGAGTGAAAACATAACTTCCAAACTTTAAATGGTTGGTGATTGTGATGTGTTTTGTGGATTTTAGTCTTGGGAATTAAGCCCGAATGACTATTGGGAATTGTTTGTAAACTTTAATGAATTATTTCGGTGTGAGTTATAAAACACATAAAGAATGAAATGTGTTAGTAAGACTCAACGAGTCGTTATAAGGCCAATAAAATGATAAAAAGCTCTGGGTTGAAACCCTACAATGTTTGGGTTTGTTTGGGTTATGATTATGCACACCGGTTTTTAGTTTGTGTCCAATGGAGACACTCATGGTATGAAGACTCATTAGAAATATGTTTTGAGCATGCTTGTTAGAGCATGGACATTTGAGACCAACGTATGGTCACGTGTATATGTAAGAGAAGATTAAGAAAGAATTCTCTCCTTAAGGATTTTGGTTGCGTGCTTATAAAAGCACTGAGAAGTGACTACTGAGTAGTCATGATGTTTTGAGTATGAGGTTGGTGTTATCGATCATGTGTGACGATTAGGACTATGATTGAGTCCTGTACTTTAAATAAAAAGACTAAAATAATAAGTCTTGAATTGTGGATATTTTGAGACTAGCGTAGTAGTCTTTGGGTTGATTTGAGTTGAGGATTATGGAAGACCTCACATTATATAGTATTAAGCTTGTATACTATACTTGATCGGTTGATGACTTGAGGCATAATGAATACCTCAATAAGTAGTTCTTGAACTAAACTTATAAGTTAGTTGAACACAATGGTTATATGCAAATTATATGCATTATTCATGATGTATGGTAGAGCATTATGTCCTACTTGATTTTATGCAATTATATGCATGGTTTATGAGATTTCAGTAGAGCATTATGTCCTACGTGGTTATATGCAAATATTTGCATGGATTATGGGATTTTGTGGAGCATTATGCCCTACTTGTTTATATGCAATTATGTGCATGGTTTATGAGATTGTTGTAGAGCATTATGTCCTACATGGTTTAATGAGTCCGATAATTATGAATTTGGTCTCATTGGTTTATACAAGTAAATATCTACTTGATCATTTGGTTTAAAGTCCAGCTGGCGGGTTTTGGTTGTTGTGTCGGCAATGGGACGATTCATAGTCTTTGGGAACAATCGCTATGAATCGTTGCATTGGGTCCTTTTTCTCCTCACTATTTGGCCAATAGTGGGATGTGGTCTCGAGAGAGAGCCATCTAGCCTACTTTCGAAGCTCCCATTTCTCATCCGAGATCGGATGAATGTAACGAGTACTCATTAAGGGAAACTGATGAGTTGAGATTATTTGGGGAGGAAACCCCAGGGTATGATTGATTGGGAATTGAGCCCAGATCATGGTTTGAGATTTGATCTCATGGTAAGTTGGTTGGGTTTTGAACCCGGATTTGATTGTAACTGCTCGAAATAATGCGCCATCGTTACGCATATTTATTTATGAGCATTTATATGAAAAATAATATGCTACTTGATTTATGTGAGTTTATGTGCTTTAAAAATTAAGTACATGTTTCATGATGGTATACTAGCATGATACCATGATTTTATATGATTGTGCATTTATGCCATGCCATGTCATAATATGCCACATGTTGCATTTAGAAACTTATCGGGTCATTATGACTCACCCGTGTGATTGTTTTCCCTAGTGTGTGCAAAGTGATCCCGTTAGTAGCTAATGATAACGACTTCTAACAGTGGTCTTCCAAGTCAAAAGCTTGGAGTTATTTATTATTATGTTGTTATTTATTTGTGAGGCTCGAATGTAAAGTTATGTAGACTTTACTTGGGTAGAATGTAGTAATATGTTATGGTTGTGTATTTAGGGAGCCCGGTTGTATTGCCGAGCCGTTGTATCCTTAGAAATTATCCTCGTTGTCATTTCGAGCATGTGTGGCCTCGTTTATTCTAGTTTTGGTATTATTATTGTTCCTACCTCCCACGCTTTTTTAGTCGTGAGTTTTGGTTGGTGGTTTAGCATTAATTATATTGCTATAGTTGAATTGTTCCTCCTGCATGTTATAGCCGCTTGAGTGGTGTTTATCGTGGGGATTTTGTCCCCGCCTGGCTGTTGCCGATGGTTTGTTGTGCGTGTCCAATGTTGCGTCAC
This sequence comes from Codonopsis lanceolata, assembly GCA_013146195.2. NCBI lineage: Eukaryota > Viridiplantae > Streptophyta > Magnoliopsida > Asterales > Campanulaceae > Codonopsis > Codonopsis lanceolata. Next base: position 29,862,850 of record CM028381.1, on the reverse strand, counting down.
GCCGAATTTTGGGCCGAGAGATTTACCATCTCTTTGGTTGTTTATATTTAGGAGCTTGTTAGCTCGAAGTTCCATTATGGTTTTAAGCTTCCGCAGTGTTTTGGTTATTATTTTCCTCGTATCGCCGTTATGGCTTTATATTCCTGCCTTGAGCTTGTTGGCTCATCTTTTGACTCGCACCATTATGCTTAGCAGTGTGCTTGTCTGCCTCTTAGTTTGTCCCGATGGCACGACCTGGGATCTCGTATTGAGATCCGGCCTGGGTCGGCCACATAACATCCATCTCGATACACTTTGAAGTCCATGAACGAGGCATAAGCTAGAAAGATTCTCGATTGCTTCTAGTCTAGCAACAGAGCAAATGTTTCATCAAAGTCAATTCCTTCTTCCTATTCGGTAGCCCGAGAGCAACCAATCTAGCTTTGTTTCGGTGACATTTCCATCTTCATCTCTTTTATTTCGAATACCCACTTGGTACCGATGACCGGATGATCGGTCTGCCTCTGAACTAAGCTCCACACCTTACATCTTTCAAACCGGTTCTTCTTGCATAGCTTCAATCCAGCTTATGATCTTCTATGGCTTCATCAATCTTCTTTGGTTCGAGTTCCGATACAAATGCGAAGCAAACAACGCTTTCTCGAACCTTATTTCTCGCATTTTACGACTCTCCGAGTTGAGATCACCAATGATTTGGGAAATGGGATGATCTCTTGCTTCAATAATAGTTGGAGGAAAATCACTTCTCGTGGATTCTTCCCTTAAGAATTCCGAGTTGATTGAGAGGAGATTCACCAAAACTGTCTCAAGAAATAGAGTCTTCAAAACTTTCATTTTCTCGTGAACAGAAGGATGAGGGATCTCAGAAGGTAGCTTTGGGGTAAAACGTAAGAGATGGGTTCGTGGTCACCAGATGAGTTGTTATCGGTATCGGTAGAGGTCTCTTCTACCGGTGAGGGTTACCGATATTGTGGGATCTGCAGAATTGCTGCCATTTTTGATAAGGATTGGAAGTAGATGCTGTATTTGTACTGCCTCATCATTATCGTAATCATTAGCAACGCTCGAGCCATTCTAGGCTCTAACAAGTCATATTCATCAAAAGAAACATGCACGATTTCTAAGATTTTTAAGTTAGATTTACCGAAAATGCGAAATGCTTTTTGAATGTTTGGAATACCCCTGTAAAAATTCCTGAAAAATCCTTCGTCGATTTTGCATCAAATTTTCCTCTATACTTTTCCATTGTAAGAATAAACATTTACAAATTTAAGATTTTAAGAAATCCAATGTTTGGGATCTTCCTCCATATTTCATATGGAGTTTTATTATGAAACTTGTTTACCAGTGGATCTATTCTGTAAAGCAAGCAAGATGGATCGCCCGCCTGAAATACTGAAGTTTAGTTCGCCAAAGATTGTTCTAGCCGTCAATCGTTGTTATGTTCTTCCGCTCGCCTACACCATTTTGTTGAGGAGTACCGGCGGCAGAGAAGTTGTGGCCGATCCCATGGTCATCGCAAGATTTTCTACACCATTGTTTTTGAATTCAAGGCCGTTGTCCGATCTTATGTCACAAATATCTTCAAGCTTTTGAGTTTGAAGTCTTCTAAAAAGTGCAGTGACTAGATCATATGTTTCATCTTTAGATGTCATTGTTTCAATCCAAGTGAATCTAGAGTAGTCATCAACTACTACAAGTGTGTACTTGTCTCCCAAATACGGGCCGTAGTAATAGGTCCAAAGAGATCCATATGCAGAAGTTGAAGAGGTCTGCTTGTTGATAAAATGCAAACTTTTCTTTTGAAGGAAGACTTGGAAAGTTTTCCTAGTTGACAAGCTTTACAACTTCTCTTGATCGGGCATGACGGCACACCATAGGTAGACCTTCGACAAGCCCATTTTTGGAGAGCTTGGAGAGGTGCTTGAAGTTGAGGTGATCGAGACGCTTGTGCCATAGCCACCGTAGCCTGTCACGAACATTGTTGGCTACTAGACACAAGTTTGAGAATCTCCCTAGAAGATTTAAGTCCACCGACATAGACGTTTCCTTGTCTATTGCCGGTCGCAAGATTGTAGCACAATTCACCGTCTTTGATGAGGCAATCGGGTTGGAATTGAATTGGCATAGAAGTCCTTTGTCGCACTGTGATATGCTCGTAAGATTGTGCTTAAACCGCTTACTAGAGAAACTTTGTTGATGGAGAGACTTCTCTAGTAATTGAGCCATATCCAATTGTCTTTCCTCTTGCATTGTCTCCGAAAATAAGTGTGGGACCTTTGCTTCAGCCTATCTGTAAGAAGACTGCTCCTCAAATATGTGTCTTGAATGACCCAATTCCGCCTAGGTACCGATGTCTTTGTTTTCTCGATTCTATAGCCATGAAGCATTCCTCGTAAAAGAGTTAAAGCAAAACAAGGTACCCTTATTTGGGTCCTAAGGATTAGCAACCTTGCAACCCATACCTGCTTGACCTTGAGAGAACTAGGTCTCTCTCGATCTTGGAGTGAACCTTAGCAGTATTCCGTGCCGATGGCCTAAGCAATGGCAAGAATGACATAAATGGAAAGACCATAGAGAACCGTAGAGTTTTCAACCCGAAGAGTGCTTATGATCATTCCTTTTCTTGACATTCATTTTCGGTTCAGCCTTGATTGTTGACGTGTAGACTTAATTGGTTTCTTTCGACTCTTCCTAGGTAGGTTACCAAATGCACTTAGCTTTAGCTTTTTTGTTGAGAACCTTTTCGTGAGGATTCGGTAGAATACCTTTAAGTTTACCTTCAACAGTAAAACATCTTGCTCTGCTTCATAGACAAACTTGATAGTTACCGGTAGAGGTTTAGCAGTCTACCGTCCGCCAGACTTTGCCTTGGCATAGTCGCTTGTAGACTTCACTTTCTCTACCGTACCTTCTCGTATTTCTCATTTGAATCATTCATTTTGGCTTTTCCTTTCTCGAGCTTTAGGTAAACATAAGGGACACTTGAGTAACCAAGGCCCTTGCTTCCCTATATTTCCAAATGTCTGCTTAGAGAAAGATATATCATTACTGGCGCTGAGGATTCTCCTTCTCTTGACGTAAGAGATTGTCCGAAGAGATACATCCGAATATCCTATGCCTGCTTTATCATTGCTAGATTTTTGGCTTGTAAGGATTTCTTCAAATGCATCCTTGAACTATTCCAGAGTCAATTGTCTTTTGCAAGGCAATTTTTCTAGGTCTAGTCCTTTGATGTGCTCACTGATAATAATTTTGTCATGAAGAAATTTGTTTTCTTCCTTCGCTTGATACTCTCTTGTTGACAGCCTATTAAGAGTTTGAATCTCAACCGCCATCAAAGATTTCTCACCGTGAAGTTTCACGCTTCTGCCAGCTTAACATAGGCTACTCTAAAGGAATTAAATTCTTCAAGCATATCCCGATTATCCTTGAGAAGTTCTTCCTTACATCAAGCTATCACCGTTGGTTTCATTTTTGTCCAAAGGACTTGGTGAAACTACAACTTCATTTTCAGAGTCATAGGTAGGACATGAATCATGAGCTATTACATATGTTAGCTTGCTCACAATCCTCTTCCTCCTCTTCGAATCGGCTCAAACCATGTAGCAACCTGTTTATCTTCTATGTCTTCACCAACATACCTTTTTGTTTTTGAAATTTTCTAAACGAGGGTTTTCGGTATGCTTCAAATTTGGGTTAGGACATTTTGAGGCAAATGACTGTGTTTCCTACAAGCTATAACACACAAGCTCTTTCCTTAGATGAGCTTTCACCAATCTTCCCGAAGGTTGTTGGTGAGTGTTCTTCCTTCCATATTTTGCAAATTTTTGAAAACGTTTAACAAACATAGCAAATTGTTCATCGATAAAAAATCATTTTCACCGGAAGAAGTAGAGGGTTTATTTTCAACAATGATTTCTTCTTGACCATGGTCGGGTGAGACACGCTCAACTGCTTGTCTTGCTCTAGAGCTTGATTAACTTCAAGTTCATAAACCTTTAAACTATGTAGAGACTACGAAGAGTCATCTCGCTTAAGTTTTTAGATTCTTTCATAGTAGTGGTCTTCACATGCCATAAGCTACCTAGAGAGCCTAGAAACCTCATGTTCATTTCCTTTTTTGTCATGCTTTACCAAGAGAAAAGCAACTATTTATTACCTCACCGAATCGATCGTATGCTTGTCTCTCAAGGTTTCCTTAGGATCCTTTTGAAAGAATCAAACCGCTAGCTGGATGTATGTATATTTTCCGTTGTCTCTTGGTCTTGGTCTCCTTCCAAGTATTCTACAAGAGCTTCCCACATCTCTTTCGCAGCTTGTACATCGAATCACTTGGCTGTATGCTTGTGTCAGAGAGTCGGTGATTATGTTAATGGCTTTTGTCAAGTTTACCAGCCTTTCTATCGCCCTCCGTCCATTCCGATTCTTCTTTAGGAACCGCAGGGTTCCTGATGGATGGAGGCTAGAAGATTTGCCTTCATTGGTACATGTTGACTCGCAGAGTGACACATTTCCATAACCGTTGTCAATAGAGTTCATGAATCTCATTACTTTATCCTTCCATACATCAAAATGACCTTCGTCCAATATTGGGACGTGGTTAGCATTAGATGTAGGCAAGGCATATAGTGTGTTTGTGCCATTATGTCGCTATCTCTCAAGAGTTTAATCTTGGAAAAACTTGTTTTCGAAGAGTAAGGCTCGATACCAATGTGGGTCCCAATGAGCACAATAATAAGCTAGAAGGGGGGTTGAATAGCTTATTAACACTTTAAAACTTTTAAGTAAGTTCCTTGAAAGTTACTTGCAATCTATGAAAAGATTCAAGTAGCGGAAGACCTTCAAGAAGATTGTTCCAGTGCTCCGATAAGGACTACTGGACTAGACCTTTTTACGATTACTTAAGTTCTCAATAAATGGATAATATAAACAATGAAACTAAGCAGCTCAAATGAATAGACGTATGTAAGGAAATAACACAAGTATTTTGGGATGGTTCACACTATAATGAGTGCTACGCCCACCACCAAGGCACCAACCTTGGATTTAAATTGTGCACTATGTTTTCCACTTAGATCAATTACAAAGAATATCCCTAATGGATCGTGTACAAAATATTGACTTGTGTTTGAGTCTAGGGAATTAAATATCTCAGTAAATACAAGATATTTAATTGATGCAAGTATATAGTAGATGGAAGTAAACAACAAGAAGAATAAAACAATAAATGTTGAAGAGCGACTTCTTGTTGTTGACGAGGACTTCTAGATCTGTTGAGGATCTATTGAATGCTGAAAGACTTGGAGTTATGTAGATTGAGCAATTCTTTAAGTGTTCGATTGATTCATCAGGTTGTCTTTTGTTCCATTTCATGGCGATTTAAAGCAGATGCACTTCAAAAGATCCGTTGAGAAGATGAAGACTTCAACTTTTTTCATAAATGCATTAAATGCATGGGGTCGATCAAGGAATTTCGTCTTCACATATAACTAGAGCGATAATCATTTCTGAGATCTTCAAAAGGTGGGTGATTTGGTGTCGATCGAGAGATGAAGCGAAAGTAGGGGACAGCCGCTTTTATCTTGCTTTTTAGACGAAAAGTATTCACCGCTTTTGAAAGTTGCTTCGGCGGCTTGACATGTCGGGAAAAAGACTTGGATTAATTCAAATAACATATGGAATAAGTTTGAATTAATCCAGCCTAGCTTTGATCCGGAGAGGACACGTAGAAGCGGCATCACCGACACGAGGTCTACCGATCTTAATTTTGAGGTGTCTTTTTGAGCGAGTGGTCTTCAGATGAAAAGTCCCGAAAAGTCCTACAAAAACTATATAAGGCAAAGTTCTATACACGGTTCTATAGATGAACTGAAAAGTCCTACAAAAACTATGCCCGATAAGGCAAAGTTCTATACGCCACGCTAATCGTATAAAACTAATGTAATGTACTGATCAGATATAAATTTAACATAAGAATTAACAGCTCAAAAAAAACTTAGAGGGTTCAGCAGGAAAGTGGGTAGACGAGTTTCTCATGGCATTATGGGCGGTCAGAACCACTATTGGGGGGTCGACTGGGGAAACCCCGTTCGCACTTACTTATGGTTCTGAAGCCATAATCCCCATCAAGATGGCACTACGAAGCTACATATTTTCCCACTACAGTGAACATAAAAATTAATTTTCCCATGTAATCGATCTCGATCTACTTGAGGAAAGAAGACTGGATGCGCACTTAAGGATGGTCAGTTAAAAACATGGGGCAAAGGCCCACATTGACAAAAGCGTCCAAGGAAGATCATTTACGATCGAAGACTGGTCCTGAGAAAGATAGAGGTCACTGGCCAAAGAGCGGAAGTGGGAAAGCTTTTTCCAAATTGGGAAAGACCCTTCCAAGTGACCGGGATTATCAGAGAAGGAACCTATTCACTACGGACTCAAGATGGCAAAGACCTAAAACATCCTTGGCACGCAGATCATCTACGAAAATACTATCACTGAGCAAAGTCCGAGCTCAAGAAATTTTAACATATTATAATGCAAATCAATAAAATGAGCAATTTTTCTACAAATTATCAACATCTCCTTCAATCTTGCACTTATAAGTGCTTTCAGTGGCTTGACTGGAAGCATTGCTCACCAGCCGAGTAAGCTGGGCCATGCGCGACCAGCACCTATTTATGCCTGGGAAGTAATTAGACAAGTCTTGACCTCCATGCGAGCAAGGTAGAGCCATGCCCAGTCTAATTATTGCTCGGATGCGTGCTAGACAGAGTGGTAGGGGTCGTGCCCATAAATAAATAACTACTAACCACCCTGGATTCCTAGTGACCATGTACCACTGTTAGTTGGTTATTAAGACCTAAGAGATATAATGGCGATAGTTCTGGTGTACAGACACCGGACAGAGCCTTGCCTGACTAACTAGTCGCCATAACAGTTGGGTTGTGCCTGCTACGCAGTTACCCGTATGCCTGCTCACACACAAGCAGTATGGTTCCCGACCAGCTTTGGCAGAAACTAATCATTTTGCCCAGAAAAAAGGCAATTCCCGAGCATAAAAACTTAAATGGTTGATCGTTTTAAATATCTTAACTGTTTTCTGTTTTATCTTTCAAATTTTGTGTTGGTCTCAAATAGGCTCAATCTAGGCTAGAAGGGTGGGGTGGTTGAATAGCCTAGTTATACTTTTAAAATTTCACAAGTGTTTTCTCCTTTTTGAAAATAGCTAACTCAATAGAAGAGAGTTAGGGCAACGGAATAAATAAGAAGTGAAGATAAACAACTTGAAGGACTGCTGGTCATTATATCGTATAACAGCAGTCGCAAAGAACAGTTGAGATAAAGATATCTACTCTAGTAATTACGCGGCCAGCCACCCATCATTCCTACAATTTAGTGGTTCTCTTGTAACCCTAATAGACAACTATGAATTCTAATCCTAGACAAATTCTATCACTTTGGGGGCCTATATATACCCTTTTATAAATCCTAAATAGCTACATGCTTTCTACAACCTAGAAACTCTGTCAAATTGCTTTGCGAGTGGTTTCGCGAGGTCGTGTGTTGCACTTCCACTAAAGTGTTGTTTTTGTGTTCTTAACGGGTCTCTAGCAAAGATCCAATACATATACTAAGCCTAGATGGCTAGATATCCTCATAAGCATTCGGACGACCCAATATTTATTTTTGCTACATCATGAATAAAGGTGATAATTTTTATTCGTACCTATATACCTACATAGTGCACCCACAATTTAATGAGTATGTGCGCATGTAATATAGTATCTGAATGTCCATTCGCCGATTAATTCACGTACGCTTATATACGCATAAATAGACGTCATCTAATTATTAATTCACATCGACATATGTGAACATAATGCTATATATTAAAATAAAAAATGTGTAGAATTTTAGAACATGCTGTTTCCATTTTTTTCTTTTGTTTGCATTCTTATTTAAACAATTAAAAAAATTAAAGATGTGTAAAAGTAAAGAGTGCCGAATAAATAATAAATGTAGTTTTATTTGAATGAAAATGTGTATTATTAGAGAGATGCATAATTAAATTGATTGTTACCAAAGCGAGACCCATTAATGATGAGGTTAGAAAAATCTACGGGAGATTCCCTTTAACAAGGCCAATGGAGTATCAAATTTGGAGACCAGCTTGATATTCAATTCATTAAAAAAATAAAAAGATAATTTGATACATATAAGCTGCATGAAAAAAGATACGTTTTTTATGTTGACACAAACTCCAATATTTTTACTTCCTGCATCATCTTTATGTTCTCATTAACTTTACAACTCCACCATTTTTATCTCTAGAATTCGGTTAGTATCCAAATGGCAAGCAAAGCCTTTATTTATAGATAAAAATATATATATTGTTTAAAAAATAATTTTGAATTACAAAAATATCAACAATTGAAGAAAAATAAAAAAAAGGGCCCGACCCATTTGCTTTGATACACATTGGTTTGAGTATCAAAATTTGATATACTCTAACCACTTTTACTTAATTTGATCACTAACTGATTTGAATTTGATCATCCATTATAGCTTTAGTGACCCATTTGATTTGGGTTCATCAATTCATTGGACACGCTTGTCTTGGTTCTCCTTGATGACGTGACCAACTTATATATATATATATATATATATAGTTAGCGATGAAGGATTACGTTATTATGTTATAAAACCTCTTCATCTTTTGATAAATGTTCATTATAAAATATCCATATAAAGGTTTTTAAAATCTTTTGTTTTCTAGCCATTTAGTAATAATAATACATATTAATAATCAATATGATAAAGGATATTAATATTAGTATATATATAACATTTTCTATTGTCAATAGTAAAAGTTTTATATTTAAAAAACTTTTATAACTAATATTTCTTCTAGCTAATGTGGGATAAAACTCTTTTATTTATTAATAATAAAAGGGGAGTGAGATATAACTCTTCTATTAGTAATACAACTAGAGGTTTTTAATAATGCCTTTTAAAAATAACATCAATTTATAACCAATATAAGAAACATATCTTCTAATGATATTATTAGTAGAGATGTATTTCATATTGGTTATAAATTGATGTTGATTTTAAAATTCTTTTGATAAAAAAACTTCTACTTATCACCATGGAAGAGATGTATCTTACATTGTTTAGAAAAATATGATAGTTTTAAAAGTCTCCTATAAAAGACTTCTACTCTTATTACCAATAAAAGAGATGTATCTCATATTGTTTAAAAATAAAAGTTGGATTTTAAAGTCTTTAGACTAAAGACTTTCATTCTTATTACAAGAGATATATTTCACATTGGTTAAAAAAATATTTTACTATTATTACCAATATTAAAGATTTATCTCACATTAGTTAGAAATTGATGTTGGTTACAAAAAATAGGTCAAAACACCTTTGGGCCACTATACTTTACAAGAAGTTGCAATTAGGTCACTCAGACGTCAAATTTTTTGGAGTGGCCACTGTACCAGAGTTATTTTGTAATTTAACCCAAATTTTGGATGAACATTAAGTTTGAGTGTTAACTTAAGTTAAATACCAATTTTGTCCTCGTCTTCTTCTTCATCATCATCATCTTCTCTGAAAAAAATTCCAAATTAAAAAATCACAGATTCAAGAAATTTTACAAATTTACAAAATCAAGTAGTTACAAAAAAATCCCAGGTTCAAAAAATAAAAATAAAAATGGGCATCATCTACTAATCACTTGAGTTGAGGGGGAGCTAGACAATTGGGTTTCTTTTTGCATTTTGATTTCTAAATCTGGTGTAACCCAGATCTGGAAAATTGGAGAGCATCATATCTAGGCATGGACCAGGGAGATCGATCTAGGCACTATGTGTTCCCTTCGTCTTTCTAATTCTCCTTCCCTCTCTCTCTCTCACACACAAACACTCTACTTAAGTAACTGATTTCTATGCTCGTCTATTAAACAACAAATTAAGTCAACGTCACAGCCGGTTCCTCCTCTCTGATGATGTCTCACAGTCAAGTTAACACCATTCCCTTTCCACCTCCACCACCAACATTTCCAATTTTAAGTGCACTCAGAAATTCACCGCCAATGCTGCCGCGCAGAGGTTAGCTCAGGTTATGGCTTCTTAGGGCACCGACATTGACGACGAAGACTACAAAGAAGACGATGATCTAGAGTTTGCGCCCTCGTCATTCATCAGGCCAATCAAGGCCAACAATGGTAACGGTAGCAGCAACAAGCTTGTAATTCCGCCTCCTCCTACTAAGATCGATAGATCTCCTTCTCCGTCATTTTTTTTTAGAACTCGATCTTGTTTTGTGACTGCATTGTGTGTGATAGTATGATTTATGCAAACAATTTCCATAATTCTTGAAGTTCAGTTTGACAGTTTGACTTGCAATGGAAAATCACTCAAAATTAAAGAATGGCGATAATGAGATATCAATCGTATATTTTTTCTTGACTCGTTCATTTACAGTAAGGATTAATTTATAAAGGAGGCCTATTGAAATCTTCTAAAGCTTCACAAGATATATAGAAAACTAATAGAAGATATACCTTAAATATTTGACTACATAATATCCACTAATTAAGCTTGTCAGAATTGTTACCAAAAGTGGTTGGGCGAGATTCATGGGAGCTGATGGCAACTGTAGTTCTATCACGCCCCTCCAAAATGGACGACCGCTAGGTAAGTCCAATCTTGAACCGGAGAAGTTGGAATCGAGAATGAGAGAGGGGCTTAGTGAGTGCATCGGTGAGTTGATCAGCGGAGGATACGTGAGTAACCCGAAGTAAACCATTTTCAACTTGTTCACGAATGAAATGATAGTCGAGGGCAACATGTTTCATTTGTGAGTGAAAAATGGGATTGGCACACAGGTTGGTAGCCTCGACATTGTCACAATAAATGACCGGTTGATGTGAAATTGAAATACCCAGTTCAGTAAGTAAGGAGCGAATCCAACGAAGTTATGCGTAGGTTGCAGTGACGGAGCGATATTTATATTTGGTGAAAGAGCAAGCAACGGTTCGTTGTTTTTTGGACCTCAAAGAGAGGATGTTACGACCAAGGCTGATAATATAGTCCGAAATGGAAGTGTAGTTGTCCTTATTACCTGCCCAATCTTCATCGGAAAAGGCATGAAGCCGCGGTTGGGAGCTGTGATGTAGCATAATACCATGGGCGCAGGTGCCGCATATGTATCGTAAGAGTCACTTTACATCTTGCCAATCGTCGGTGGTGCGTTGATGCATAGACTAAGAGAGTTTATTTACAATGTAGGCTATGTCGAGGTAGGTTAGAGAGAGATATTGTAGGCCGCCAATGAGGGTTCGGTATTCGGTGGGATTGGAGAGAGGAGTGCCGGTGCTGAGAGTGAGTGTTGGTGTAGTAGCACGAGGGTTGTAACGGGTTTTTCTATGGTCATATGATACTTGTCAAGAAGATCAAAATATATCTTCGTTCGCTTAGGAATAGTCCATAATTATGGGGCAATATCTTAACACAACGAAAATATGAGAGTGGACCCAGGTCTTTAAGACTAAATCGTTGAGAGAAACTTTGTATGGACCGATTGACAACCTTAGCATTATCACCTGTAACCATTATATAATCCACATGAATGAGAAAATATATGATATTATTGTTAGTGTGGAGTTTAAAAAGAGAAGTATCAGCCGTGGAGGTGACAAAGCCGGCTGAGAGGAGATATTGATGCAGTTTTTGGTACCACGCATGTGGAGCTTGTTTAAGTCCGTAAATGGCTTTACGGAGCTTGCAAACGTAAGTGGGAAAGTAAGTGAAACCTTGGGGTTGTTTTATGAAGACGTCCTCAGAGAGAGGGTCTTGAAGGAAGGCGTTGTTGATATCTAGTTGTCGAAGTGGCCAATTGTTGGTCGCAGTAAGACGTAGAACCGAACGAACGGTAGCAGGTTTGACAACCGGACTATAGATATCATGAAAATCAATTATGGGATGTTGGTGAAAACCCTTTGCAACTAGATGGGTGTTGATTATTGGAATATGTTTCTTGATAATTTAATTATCACCTTACATATTCCATATATATTGATTTGCTTGCCCCCATTACAAGTGAATCATCACAAGTGGCTAAAAGGTCTGCGTACCGGTTAGTGTGGAAATTTGTATGATTTCACATAGGTCTTAGATTAGGTGTGACCTGATCTAGTCCTACCTCCTATATGATGATCAAGACAGACCAGCACTTCAGAATGCACATAGCACCGGAAGACTTACAGCTATGTCAAAAGCCTTCAGCAGCAGACATGCCACAAGTTAAAAAGCTCGTACCGGCAGACATCAACTCTCCTACATCGGAAGACCTGGTTCGAAGCTCTCCAACGGCAGACTTTAAAATCTGCACATGCTACAGGGAAAAGTCAACTAGCCGCTCAAATCAAGATAAATATATATGTGCCTCATAAAGCCTGACATACTTAAAGCTACAAGACTTTCTCTCACTCAAGTAGTCTGTTAATGTCAAAAGCAATTACTTTATTGAACGCCACCCGACAAAGGCAACGCACATCGACCTACTCTTCGGCGATTTTTCAACCTAGTTTGATGACACAACGAGTTCCAAGATCTCTGTGACTAAATCTCCGCCCCAAACAAGTCAGAGATCTTATGGACAAAGATCTATATCCGATAGTCTTCATCCACTACATCTCCAATGGATAGAAATCTTCGAGTCCTCATCTCTCAACGATCATATTGATTCTCACCTATATAAACCCTCTCTCGTGCTCAAACACGGTGGGCAACACAGTGACAACAAAATAACAGTGTAAGCTACATCGAAGATCATCAATCGATACACTGTGAGCAACGAGTAACTCAATCTACTCAAGAACTTAATAGAAACGAAATCTTCAAAGAGATCGTCTTCACCAACGTATCTCTGATTTCTACAACAGATTGCAGTGAACTCATCCAGCTCTTAGAAAAACACCTTATGTGGATTTCTAGGAAGAAAAGCTTGGAAAAGAGATGAGAGTGATCAGAAACTTCAATAGGCAGAGATCAAGATCTGAAGATTGATGTTAGACAATGTATGAAGAAAATGAAGAGGTGTCTGTAGATATTGCATTCATATCTTCAGATTTGTATTCCTATACAAATGCTGTTGATTGTGCAATTATCAATTATCATGGGAGGATGAGTGCTTTGCACTCAATCGTTCAGATATATTTTTATATTTGAACGACCTTAAAAATCATCTTCTCATACGCTGCTCTCATCTCCTATTGTCCTTTGCAAGCTTAAAAAGATCCTTGAATGGATAATTAAGTAAGGATTGAGACATAGGAAGAGAAAACCAGAAACTGTACATAGATTATTTCGACTGATGTAATATGTAATTTATCTTTGAATAAATTCATATGTTCTTACTAATGGTTTATCTCTCAGTCCTTAAATATCTATGTGGTTTTTATAAATGATTTATCTTTAGAAAAACCATTCTCTACTTGATCTCCTAAACCTGCATTTGAAAGAAGAAATAAGTGTGTTGTTGTTCTGAACATGTATTCGTGTACAGCCACTTATGACTTCCCCAAATCATAGCCTCTTTACTTTCCGCTGCACAAATCTTTTACAAGGCTTTTGATTTGAACAAACAGTTTATCTGCAGAGTTGTTACTTCTACCTTGGGTAAGTCTATCGATAGCTTCTACCGGCAGATATACTCAACTTGATAAATTGTTGGTTTAAATATCAATTTGGTCACCCTACTTTCGGCCAAAATTTATTAAGCTCACTCTACTTTTTTTTCCTCGATTTAACCATCCTACTAGGACATAAATATCAAGTTCATCACTCCGTCCAATTTTTTTGTTGAAAACTTTAAAAAATTTCTGAAAATCCAAAACTACCCTTACTAATATTTTTAATATAATTTTCAATTTTTAATTTTCAAACCCATCTCTTCTCAGTGTCGCGTCCTTCTCTCTTTAACTCCACTTGGATTCCTTGAAAGATCTGCCACCGTCTATGGCGACCGTCCCTCCATCATCTACAACGACACGTCCTACACCTGGTCGGAGACCCACCACCGATGCCTCCAACTCGCCTCATCCATCTCCCATCTCGACATCAAGAAACGTCATGTCGTCTCCGTTTTAGCTCCCAACATACCCGCCATGTACGAACTCCACTTCGTCGTTCCAATGGCCGGCGCCGTGCTCAACACTATCAACCCTCGATTGGATGCTCGCATTTGTTTCCGCTTCCGCATTCGTCACATCGAATCAAAACTTCTCTTCGTTGACCACCGCCTTCCCGCGCCATCGAAGCAATTTCCTTCTTTCCGCCCAATACCCTCATCCAATTCTTGTCCTCATTCTAGACGATGAGCCCGAGACACCCATTGCCGTTGATTTTGTTAACTACGAGGACATGATGAAAATGGGTGACCTGCACTTAAGTGGGTTCACCTGCAGCAGTGGGACCCGCCGACCTTGAACTACACCTCCCAAGACGTCATCTCCGAAGGAGTGGTTCACGATCACCGTGGAACATTCATTGTGACCCTTTATACTCTCCTCGAGTGGAGCGTGAAACAACCGGTGATTTTGTGGACCCTACCAATGCTTCAAAATGGGTGGAGTTTGACCTGAGGAATGGTCGCTAAGGGATCAACGTATGCCTCGAGTAGAGTCGACGTGTCCGCGATATACGACGCGATAAGGCGACATGGTGTCACCCACATGTGTGGCGCACCTGCTGTGCTCAACTTGTTATCTGATTCCCAAGACAGATGTCCATTGGAAAGGCCGGTTCATCTTATGACCGCCGGTGCTCCACTTCTTGCCGCGGCTGTTCCGTGCAGACAGTCGTTAGGGTCACTGCACGCTTTGTGGAAAGCAGTGGGTTAGTGGTGACGTGTGCGTGGAAGCCGGCGGAACCGGTTGCCGGCGATGGAGAGAGCTAGGTTGAAAGCTAGACAAGGAGGAGGGCAGTTGGGTTTACTGAGTTGGACGTTGTGAATCCCGAGTCAGGAGACAGTGTGACCCTTACTAATATTTTTTGTTTGGGTTTAGTTTTTATTTTTTAGTTTGAACCCTCAACTTTTAACATTGATAGTAAAACCCTTCAACTTAATAAGGGTATTTTGGTCTTTTCAATGATTTCCATCCAACATAACGGACAAAAATGACTCAAGTGACCTTATTGAATGCCGAAGCCAAGTAGAGTGATTAAATTGAGGAAAAAAAAGTCGAGTGCGCTTAATGACTTTTGGTCGAAAGTAGGGTGACCAAATTGAGATTTAAACCTAAATTGTATTTTCCAACATAACTACACTTTATGTATATCCAAAAGAAAAGTTTTTAAATTGGCATTATAGGCTATTCACCCCCCTCTAGCCTATTTGAACATTATTGTGGACCAATAATTGGTATCAGAGCATGCTCTTCTAGCTTTATGCCAGGACTAACCTCCTAAGAGTTGTGATCCTCGAATGCTCAGTCCAAATGCATGACAAAAGAAAAACTTGTTTTATTCCTCTAAAAACTTTTGTCAAGGATTTCAGTTTGAGATAAAATACTTTTGAAAAATATACCTATTTTGAAAAATTATTTTGTTTTCAAAAATATCACGAGATGGATGATTATCATGATGATTGTGAGATACTTATTCATATGACAGATATCTATATCAATTGGCACTATGAATAACTATCTCCAGATGAAATGAAAATTTTTCAGATGGATGCTTTAATTGAAAGGACTTATGATTCAAGCTTTCTTGACATAAGGCTAACGATTGAAATCAATCCAACACCTTCTCGAGAAAATCAAATTTTCAATCATACATATTCTTTTGAAAAAGGTTAAGAGTCAAAAACTCTATATCATGAAACATTGATTGATCCCTCTGTTATATGATATTTAGTTTCTGGGAACTTGGCCCATGTTTCAAAGAATTATTTGAATCTAAGAAAAAGAATCAAAACCCTTACAAAATTGTTTGCAAAGGAAATCTACTCTTTAGACAACATCTACTACAGATTTATCAACTCAAATTCAAAAATGACTTTGTTTGAAGAACATCAATCTCGATCTAGATAACTGTCAAAAAGGTACATCCCTGTCTTGTGCTCTCTCTTTCATATCTTTATCTTTGCACAAAAAGACCAAGGGAGAATGAGAAATTCAAGATCCAGTCTTTCCCTCTCACTGATCTTCTTGAATTACTTATTCCAGTATCTAGATTTTTCTGGAGCTTTCTAAAGCTCATAAAATGTTGCGAATGATCTTCTTGATTCTTATTCATGAATGTATTTTCTCCAAAGATCAATAAGCACACTTTATTATCTCTCTTCAAGTTCCAAAAGGCTTTGACTGATTGTACAGGATCCTTCTCACCTGATTCAGTCTTCTTCCTTCTGGATTATGATATATTCCTGTTCTTCATTTATGATTCCCTGCTAATCATGATTTTGAATATATCATCTCTACATAGCTTTATATGTGCTTACTCTACTCTTGTCTTTTCTCAAAGCAATATATATAGCTAGAGTAATTCATCCCATCATACTTTGCTTTCTTTCTTACAGTATGATCTATGACTTACTCATCTGGCGTGTTGCCTCATTTTCTTTGAAATATTCTTCGGTTTCTCAGCACTTCATAAGCTCAGTTTTATGTGCTGACTTATAAAAGTTTTTACCTTGTAGACAATGTGCAAACTACATGGGTACTTTTGCAATTTCTACAAAGGTTGAGGTAAAGCTTTAGAAACTGACTATTTCTTAAAAGCCAAAGACAGATTTCATAGAATCTCGGTAAAGATAAAAACGACTTTGAAATGTGGGAATTGTATTTCCCAAAACACTCTTTGAAAAGGAGTTATGTTTTGTCAAATCCCACTGAAAAGGATTTTATCCACTTAAAGACGTTTCATACTTTCAAGAAAGCCAAACCTACTTTTCAAAATCTTTTAGCTTTCCAAAAGGGTGACTTTACCAGATATCTAGAAATTTATACCAACTCTCACTCTTCCACATATAATTTTTATTGAAGAGTAGTTGAAAAGGACTTCTCACTCTTAAATGAGTCGGTCCATTGTCTTGCCTCAGCGAGTATTTATAGAGACCTTCCTTCCCTCTTCTCTATCACTCGCAAACTACTTCAAACACTATGATAAACACTGATACAAGATCCCCTTCTTCCAAAATGTTACTTAGGAGAACTCTTAGCACTAGATCAAGGATACTTCTCAACAACTTAGAATCACTCTTCCGATTCTTCGAAAGTTGTTTGGTTTGTTTCAAGGATTTCTCTCGCGTGAAGACTTGCCTGAACAACCATCTAGCTTATATCTCCCGCTTCTTTGTATCTTATCACACATTTGCTGCTCCCTCTCATGTTGAATATCTTCCTATCTTCAGCGAGCCAAATGTGTCTCTCCTCGGTTTTTCCTTTCAAAACTCTCGAGGATGAGCGCCTACATTGAAAAAGATGTTTATGTAGGAGGTCTAAGATAGAGGAAACCAAGTCTATACTTGGTGGAGTGGTTGCTATAGAGGAGAAAAGGTGTACCCGCTCTCTCCTTGGGTCATCTGAATCCCTCGATCTAGGACCTGTATTCCGTTTTCCAACCGGTTAGCTGAATCTAGGTCCATGGTCTTCATAGACATCTCCTTGTAACATCCTTATGTTTAGATATGCATCAGGTGTTTAGATTAGTTGTTTAAAAGGAGTAGTTAAGTCATCGGAAGTTGTAATGAACACTGTAATCTTTAGATTCTCTTTGTATTCGTGTTATTTTTGATCTAAATGAGAACTTGTTCAAAGCATATTTACTTCATGTCTATCTGCCTTTGTTTGGATATTCCCTGATAGCATGAAATCTTATATTTTCTTGAGTTTTCGGTATTTGTACTTTTTATAATATACTGTTCCGAATTCAATACAACAAATATAACTCTGCTGTTAACCCAACAGCAAACCAATCCTCACTTATAAAATTTCCTATTCAAACATTGTACATTCAACAGTTGGTATCTGAAGAAATAATGTTGAAATATGGTTAAATTTTAAGTCTTGGATTTCTTTGAAGTAACTGCATACCTTGGAACTACTTCATCAGGAATTATAAATCACATCACAACCCATGATGTTTTGGTGAATCTTAATTCTCCTCAAATTTCAGGTCTCTCTAGTTTCAACGGTAGACCTTATCCCTGCTGTCGTGACAAAACGACCTTTCGAGGATATAAGCAGTTCCCTCAAATTCTATTCCTCTCTACTGCTTCCTCTGGTTCAATGACAACTGTGCTTTAAACTTTATCCTGTTTCTATTGTCTTGAACATAATGACTTCCTTTCCCTTAAAAAGTTAGTCATCTTCTTCTTAACCGTTGACCTTGAAGCAAAAGTCATTCTGCATCTGTACCGACAGCCTAACTAAGTTTAAGCCACTTGTTTATTTGTGATTCAAGTACTTTAACTAAATAGGTTGGTATCTTCTGTTTTTGCTTCCAAATGCTCTCATCATTCAATTGAAATTCTATTTGTAGTAGCATGGTCATCAGTTAATCCTTGCCGATGAAGCATCTGAATCTCCTGATAGCTGCCAAGGCAAAAAGGAAATTCTGCAGCAAATATCTTTTCTACTCTTGTAATCTGCAGACTCAAAGAGTTCAAAGCACATATTCTACTAGTGAGGAGGAGCCAACTGCAGAACTTGGCATCTTTCCTATATCGCTGTTACTGCTGTTGATGCTTCAACATTCTTTAGACATTCTGCTCTCCCTCCAATTTTATTTCGTTCTCTTTGCCAATGAAACCTATGGTCAATCCTTCCAGAAGTCAAGGCATTCCAAAGGATATAAGCTGTAATACTCTTCATTCAATTGGTATCGGGCAGACCTCAATGTCTACCGTTCCATCCTTCTACAGCTAAACCTCTTGTCTGCAAGAACTATTAATTCTGTCTATCCTAAGCAGACTTAATCCCTGCTGATCTCCTTCATCAGCAGACCATTATCTATGCCGATTCCTCTATCATTCATTCATTCGACAACGACATACCTCAAAGTTTACTGATCACCTCTCAATGATTGATATCATTCATAAATTGGTATCCTTCATACAATTAATTAATATTCTCCAACAATTGGTTGACTTCCTTCAGCTCTCTAAAATTAGTAAACTTCCACCCTTCTTGAACACATTATTCAAATTCAGTATAAAAGCTATTCTATAGCTATCTTCTTTCATGTGTTCAAAAGACTGATAACCCCGCTTAAACCATTATTGGTATCAAAAGACTTTCATTACTACTGCATACTCTATCAGCACACTTCACACTCTACTGAAACTAATCAACAAAATTGGTTTCAGATCTCTTGCTGCTGATCAAACTTGTGTAATGATATCTTTGACATAAAAACATTTAGGAATGATTGATTGTTTTTTTAAAATAACATTTCAAAAATCCTTCTGAAAATGAATTTCAAAACAATTTTGTTCTAGAATGACTAAAAGAATTGGAAGATTGCTTAAGACTGTGTGGATGACTCAGAAAGCTTCATAAATTTCTTTTAGTAAACAAAGAACACAAAACCTTAA
>CM028381.1:29807544-29843133 GCA_013146195.2 Codonopsis lanceolata | reverse complement strand
TACTTATTCTTTATAGTAACCTGGTTCAACTGACGATAGTCAATGCACAAACCGCAAACTACCATCCTTCTTTCACAAACAAAAACCGGTGCACCCCACGGAGACACACTCGGTTTAATAAATTTATCCAATAGTTCCTGCAACGCTCCTTCCAACTCTCTCAACTCACTGGAGCCATCCTATAAGGTGCTCTAGAGATAGGTGAAGTACCGGGCACAACTCATGCAAAACTCTAACTCGGTCGGGAGGTAATGCATAATCAGTCGAAAAGACATCCGGAAATTCATTAACTACCGGCACATCTTCTATACTAACAGTAGACATGCTAGTATCAAGCACACAAGCAATATACCCAGTACACCCCTGAGATAGCAGTTTTCTAGCCCGCAAAGCAGAAATAACATGTATACCTCTCATAGCATGATCGCCAATAAACACAAACTCCGGAATTCCGGGCATGGCAAAAGTAACCTCTTGCGATGGCAATCTACTAACGCATGGTAAACACATAGCCAATCCATACCCAATATCACATCAAAATCCCTGATAGGCAATACTACCAAATCCGCATGCAAAACCCGATCACAAACAAGTACATCGCAACCCCTATAAACCTCAGATGCAAGCATACAATCACCCAACGGTGTAGACACCTCAAGCACATAAGGCAACTGAGCAGGCAATACGCATAAATGATCAATAAAATGAGATGCGACATATGAATGAGTAGACCCCGGATCTATAAGAACTCGAGCTCTATGACCGAAAACTGAGAGTGTACCTCCAATCACTGAAGGACTCTCAGGGCACCAGAACCCCACGCCGATCAAGCGCAAATACACGTGCCTCGCGCCCTTCTGCCTCCCATCACTATCCTCTTGTTCCCCGACGATCGTGGAGAACAACTCATGTAACCCCGACCGGCGATCTAGCACTGCATTTAGGACAATCTCTCCTCAAATGACTCCGCCTCCCCACACTGCGTGACACTTAGCGCTTTTAGTCCAACACCGCCAATCAAGCAGGCCCTGGCGCCGACAATGAGAAACAGACTATGTAATCTTTCTTCTGCCCCTCGCCGCCTCAGAAGATGGAGCGCGACTATCCCGACTCTCGACGGCCGCCGACTGGCCCCCTGCATGCCCCCCATGGCCACCATGGCTGCGACGGTTGTTCCCTACGACGACTGACCGACATTCGAACTCGCCTCTACTGTAATGCCGCGAGGCCCTCGCGATGACCGATGTCAT
This sequence comes from Codonopsis lanceolata, assembly GCA_013146195.2. Taxonomy (NCBI): domain Eukaryota; kingdom Viridiplantae; phylum Streptophyta; class Magnoliopsida; order Asterales; family Campanulaceae; genus Codonopsis; species Codonopsis lanceolata. Next base: position 29,841,883 of record CM028381.1, on the reverse strand, counting down.
TGCTGTGAAGATCGCATGTAAGGCTTCGGCCCTTTGTGCTCCTCAATATCTCTCTATCTCATAGGCACGATCTACCGCGCTCGAGCACCATTAACCGAAGAGACAAAAGCCGCCTCCTAAACTCGCTCTTCAAGCCCTTAACGAACTTGAGAACCCTCCGAGGCTCATCGGTACAAGATGCGACAATACCGCGACAACTCGGTGAACTTAGACGAATCGAGCCACGGTCATAAAACCCCGCTCCAAGTCTTGGAACTCCTTCTCTCTCCGCCTCACTACCATAGGGACATATGAAGCCCCGAACTCCCTCTCAAAGTTAGCCACACTCTAGGGACCCCATTCGATTCCAACTAGCAAGCAAGACTTTCCACCAATGGTTGGCGGCTCCCTCTTATAAACCTGCTAGCACAACCCTCTCTTCCTCAAGTCCAGAGCCGCAAAATCTTCTAAGTCCTCAAGCCACAACTCAAGAATACCGGCATCGACTCACCCTCGAAAGATGGAGGTTTCATCTTCAAGAATCTCTAAAATAGCGTTGTTCCTCCTCTAGGATCAACAGCACATCATTACGAGGTGGCGGCCGCCTCACCTCGTGCCTCCGTGGTGGTGGTGGTGGTGGTGGTACTCCTCCCGGCCGACCTCCCCGGCCATCTCCATAAAGGCAAGCATACGGCGATACATGTCCGCCATCCGCGCATTAGGGTCAACTCGCTTCTCCCTAAGGAGGTCTATCACCCCTGCCTATCTCTCTCGTCACCTCGACCAACACCGCCTCCCCGGTTAGGACCAAGATTCTCCTCCGGTATTCGTATCGTGTCTAGTCTCCACCATTGTGAACCTATAAGAAATCACTCGACGTTAGAATTCACACATAGAACCAACCCACCTAGGCCATGGAACCTATCCCGGCCGAGCTAACCTATAAAGCTCGATACCAATCGCGACGACCCGACCCGAACCCCGAGATGGAATCACAAGTCAAGTCGCCCAAATAGGACAACAATACAAGCAAAGTCTCAATTGTAGAAAACGACGTGACGCAACATTTCGTGATGAAGCGCGACTCGGCACCAAAAGGTGGAAATTTTAAAACTTTTAAACCCGATATAGCAATTTAAGACAAGTATATCAATTCATCGGCGACTTTACTACTACCTGAACCCAACACTACGCAGCTCATGCAAATATACCTCGACGGCTATAACATGCCGGAGAACAACATAATTAAATAAGAGCTAAAGTAATGCCCAATGGAAGTTTTCAAAACAGATGAACCATAAACAGTTTATACAAGGCTCGGCATGCGCCGGACTCAAAAATAGGATACATGAACTACAAGTATAAACATAAATCCAAATAAACCAAATTCCCAAGCAAAGTCTAAATGACTTGCTAAACCCAACGCCCTTCAAAAGAGAACAAAACAAGGACATCTCAAAACCACAACCTCGTCGCAAGGCGTCACGGACAAGCGAGAATCCGCTACACTTCAACGAGCTGTACTTGAACGGCTCTGATCTAAAGCAAGAAAAGGGAGGGGTAAGTCATAAAGACTTTGTGAGTTAACAATTATGCATGTCATGGCATCATGCAAAGCATACATATCAAGATATCATTTTAATATCAAGTCAATCAAAGCGCTCATTTAATAAACACTTAAATCACATATCCATGGTAGCACATTGTTTCACATAAGTGCTATAAAGGTAAACCACATAATAGGAGGATATGATATGGAACCGGTGCCGCCACGTAGCTCCCCGCAATACACGTTAACATTTCGTGCCAATGATACCCGTGATGAGTGTATCAAAGTACCGAAGTTCTCTACTCGGGTACCGAGCTCTCTACTCTTCTTAGACTTGCCAATGTGCTCTTTTGGTTACAAAGAAAGGGCTACTTCCCCCCCCAAGGAGGCGTGTGTGATAAAAACCAGGTATAACAACCCATCACTATCACGAGTCCCATAACTCGTGACGGCGATGCATTGTCACACCAACGACTCAATCAAATATGCCAGCTGGACTCATGCAATGCCAAGTAGATGTTTACTCGTCATATAATCTCAAATAAGGAACAAGTTCGACAAGAGCGAACTTATTCAACAAGTAGTTGTTTACTCATTTAAGAAATCACACAAGAATTCGACAAGAGCGAATTCAACATGTCAAATAGATACACTATTCTACAACATGCTCTCAATAATGCATTTACTTCACACGATCACCTAAACCGCATAGGAACTCAATTGAGTCTTACAAACACACATACATCAAGGCATACTCATCAATCCATCTCAAAGTATCGTAAGCTAATTCATTAGTCTAACGAACTACATTCATCGTAGGGATTGATTGTGAAGTCGTTATTGTTCATAACTCCCTAATTTCAACTCCGGTGAGTTTTGCTACAATTCAACCAAGAAGAGTATTGATACTATATGTATCACATTGCCCTTTTCTAGGTTCTCCGCTCATTTAGAACTTGATAACTAAGCCGTTTATGTTCTTAAACTAGCCTTAAGCACAATCTCGAGTTTCAAACCCTAGTTTCGGCGATTTTGTTAAACCTTAAATTGAACCGAATTCTTTCACAAGAGTTATTCCCAAGCTTAATACAAACAACATTCATGCTTTAATAAATGTCAAAATCATAACTTCATAGAGATTTCATAAAATCATACACATATTATATATGTTGAAATGGAAGTTTTGTCTTCACAAAAGATGTTCACAATCACTATTAGAACAACTATAATGAAGAGGTCATGCTATTTTATTTAACATGGAAATCTCAGGGAATTGTCACTCACCTTAGTCCTATGATTAATGGATGAAAGGTTGATTAAAAGGAGGATTTTAGAAGAGAAGATCAAGCTCTTCGATTTGGCGGTCTCGGCTCGTCAATCGGACCACCTGATCTCCTGAAATGGTCTCAAGTTGAGCTTCTTCCCAAGGACGAAAATGGAGCTATGTTCAGCCAACAATGGAGTTTTGTGATCAACAATGGCTGAACAAAGGCTTATATACCTCAAACTAAACCTCAATCCAAGTGAAGGGGGTTAAATGGCTTGCTAGCCATTGATAGATCTCATCCAAGGGTTTAGGAGGCTTGGACTAAGTCAACAATGAGGGCTTAAGTCTCCAAGGGCGGCCAAGGGGCAAGGGCTAAGTGGTCTTCAACCAAAACTTAAACAAAAATCCCGCAAGTGAGATACTAATGACCTTGCGGTCGCAAGGTCATCTCCACCTTGCCTCCGCAAGGTCTCCAGAACTTTGCTTCCCCAAGTTGCTGCCTCCTATGCGAGGGCAAGACCAAACCACCTTGCGATAGCAAGGTCTCCAGGTTGAAAAGCCTTCAAATTTGGCCTAGAATCAACCCCAAACAACCCAAGAAATTCAAGGGGGGTAAACCAACACTCAAAACACAATCGGAACAGGCCCGAACATCACCCGAGACACATCCGAAACAAGTTAGAACATGGCCGGAACCACTCCACAAACGACCAACGAATCAAACACGAGTCAATTCCAACTTAATCTAGGATAGAATGAACATGTATTAGGCTCGTTTAATCATGGTTATAGCTTGTATTCAAGGCCTAGAACTCAACCGAACTTCTCTCGAGACGAAATGAAGGCAATACAAGCAATGAAGTAAAACCGCAAAACACAAACGAAACAACGAAGCTTCTAAACTCCCAACCAAGAACACAACAACTAAGATGAACATAATTAACCTTAGATGCAAGGTACTAAGATTCTCATGAGACTTATTAAGGTGATAACACGTTAATACGAACACCCGAGACAATAACAACAACAAGGCATGCAACGCATGGAAGACCATTACTCTATTATGACCTCAACCAACTCAATGCCAACAAGATATGAATGAAAAGAAGTCTCAAATATGTCAAGACATATAATAAACATGTTATAATGATGACAAACATGCAATGGGTTTGGGTTCTCATGATTAGAATATGTATTTAACATGCTAGTAGTATCCCTAACATGATTGACTTGATTGCATTCCTTGATCGAGCCGTAATTGCCGTATCAAATGCCTATTGCCTTGTATGCTCTAGATTGATTTGTTCTTGCTCGGGCTTTGATATGTGGACTTAGCCAAGACCTTGAGAGACATTTATAATTGTTTTTAGCACCCTTGATACTCATTCTAATGCTTCTTGGAGTTGTACATGCCTTATACGCGTTATACGTGCAAATTTGGACCTGTTTGACCTAACGTATGGCCTGAGGAATCGTTTCACCATGCCAACCGAACAATTTGGGCTTTGTTCGGCCATGATAACCGAACATTATGAAGGAAGTTCGGCCACCACAACTGAACAGAGCGTAACTCAAAGAAAGAAACGTGATTTTCTCGCAACTTTGACTGATTACGAACTTACCCTTACTAAACCCCTACCATTAGTGACTTTAACCACTTGTATTAGAGTCTTATTAGCCTAATCTAAGCCTAATTAAGATTGCTAAACCTATTTCTACCATTTATCAAGTGACATGTGGATTCCATTATCATTTAATCAAGCTGATTGCACTACATCAGCTCTAGTCTTCATATTACGACTCATTTCTACGCCTCGTCTTCTCCGGTCTAGGGAGAGATTGTGCGTGAGAGTCTTGGTGAGATTAGTGCGTGAGGGGTTGGCTTCCAAGAGATTCAAGACCCGCTTGCGATTCCGAGACCGCCGTTGCGTCGCCGCCATCGATACGAACGATTGTCACCGATCAGTTTTCGTGCTTCCGTCTTTTGCTTGGCTTGAGGTAAGCTATCAATTTCCCTTAGGTCCATGTTAGAGATAACATGCTACCTCTTCTTGCTTCCCTTTTCTCATGTCTAAATCATTGCTCTCCTTGTTCTCTACCATGAAAATGATACGTCTTAGAGAGTATGATTATTTGGGAATTATAGACCATGAATGTAAATGTCGTGATTTGGACACTAAGCCTAGAAGTAAAAGTGTTCTACTCTACATTAGAAATAACTATTATTCTTGGGTCATAGACTTTCGACCATTATTTGGGAAAAACGTGATTCTAGGGTTCCATAAATTGGGGACTTGAATTTATTCTTGGCTATGATTGTTATGTGGATTAATGACCTAGATAAATCAATGCGATAACTTAGAAAAGAGTTGGAAATGCAAATAGTACTTTAACTCTACAAGCTTGGATTTATAGAAATGACTCAACGGAGTCGACAATAGTGAGCTATTGAACAATACCAGCTCAATGATCGATCCCTACGACGTTATTACATGCGTTACACTAGAAAACTAATTCTAGACTCTTGAAATGGATTGACTATCATGCTTGTATCTTTATGACATAATAAATTCATATTTGATATATTGAGTTCGCTCTTGTCGAGCTCATTCTTGCTTGTTTATTGATGAGATTATATACTTGTCTCGAACGAGGACGCTCTTGTCGGACTCGTTCCATACTAACCATTGTTGAGTAAATACTGCTTGGCATTGCATGAGTCCAGCTGGCGTACTTGATCATGTCACACACCCTCCACTGCTGGCCACAGTGGGGAAGAGCTCTCCTTGGCCAACCAAGACGCGCCCATTGAGATTGACTTCATGTTTATCCCGAGAATATCCTCGGAAGATCGATGTATTATCACACCCATCGATTCATGCACGTCATGAAGGTGTCTGTTTTGCAGGTCTACGAAGCGGCCCAGCTCTATATCCTCATATTATGTGACTATGTGCAATAATGTGCATCTCATATACTTGATCTACATGCTTGTAATATTGTCTTGCCTAACGTGTTGCATATTGCCATGTCATGCATGATTGATAGCTTACGAGTCATTATGACTTACCCGCTCCTCAGACTTTTTTAGATCCTAGCAGTCGTGACCTTCCGCTGAGGATCGCAGGTTTCGTATACCTTAGTTCTCTTTTGATCGGGCTCTTGCAGTCGAAGAGGTGGTTTTAGAGGTCCTCTTATCTTCTTTTGTATTTTGCAAGGACGATGGGTATAAGCTAGTCATCTAGACTATGCTTGGGATTGTATAGATTTTGTACTCGTGTATTCCTGTTAGCTACTCGTAGTATTAACTCTTGTAGTATATATACTCCTTTGATGCCGGCAATTATGTTAGCCGTGCCTTGTATATCGTGTGTTGTTCACTACATATAGACTTCCGCTGAGCATCCTATTAGCTCTTATTTAATTCCTTGTCGTATTAACTGCTTAGCTTGGGTTCCGGCTGTAGTGTCGCCGAAGACTTGGATTATTGCTTAACTGTTTTATCAGGTGAAATGATTTTGAAAATTACCGACCTTTTGTGTCGAGTTCTCTTGCGACTGAAATGTTGCGTCACGTCAGTTTTAAAAATAAAATATTTTGAGTCCTTGCATTTCCATTCCTTTCCTGTCTTGTCTTGTTTGGCGCTCCGGTCCGCGGTTCCATCTCGGGTCCGGGGTCGGGGTCGCCACAGTTTCTATTTTTCTTTCTTGGCCCATCGCTCTTTGCCAACTCCTCTACCTCCCTGAGGGTTTCCGTCCTTGCTTGTCTGGTGGATTTTGATCGGATCCCTTTATATGACTGGGGACAGGCTGGTTTGGTCGAACTGTATGCTTCTACGGATAGGGCCAACCGGAATGACTCGCCGACTCTGGATGGTTTTGCCCCAGCGTGGGAGCTACATGCCTTTTCCTGCTTTTCTCTCTTCTCTTTTACTCTTATATATATATATATATATATATATATATATATATATATATATATATATATATATATTCTCTTTTTTTTTTGGTAACACATATATACATTTTATTGATAACATATTTTTTTTCTCTCTTTCTTTTTTTGCAGGTCTGGGCCTTCTCATTTTTCACATTTTCGCCAGGTCCTCTCATTCGGCGAGTTTATCAGCCTCCATACTTGTCCCAGTATGTTGATAATAACAGGGTTGATCCGACTGAGGACGGTGGTTGCAAGGATAGGGAAAGAGTGCTAGAGCGGATTATTAGCTCGAGTCCTGGTACAGTGCACTTCCTTCCTTGGGAGGGTCTGGAGGGCCATTATGCTGTTACTTTGATGCTCAACCGCTGCCGGATACTGATGCTTTCCATTATGGTGGATTCTTTATATATGGGCGAGCGGGTGAACCGTCAGCATCAGTCTATTCTAGTAGCTCCAGTGGTGCCTCCTCGGCCTCCTTTCTGGGTGATAGAGCCCGATCGACGCCTAAGTATCAAGACTGGGAAATTCCTCATGCCAGCGACAGATTATCCAGTGATGGCGTATGAGGATTTCCTGAGATTAGTGCTGAATCCCCCTTTTCCTGCTCCTGTCGCGCCTAGGCGGCATTCTAATGCTTCTGCCAGGCCAGGGCCGTCTACTTCATCTCTCGACGAGAACCTGATGTTTACAAAGCCTGATGATATCTTCTATACCTTCCAGTATCAGTGGGGTGGTGGCATGGTAGAGTAGGTTCTTCCTGATGTCGAGATTCCAGAGGAGCGTCGTGTCCCGGAGCAGGCTCGTTCGGTAGACACATCCACCTTTTTTGTCTCTCTTCTGTATATTATTTTTTTTATTTGCATATATCGCTTTTTTCATCATTCTTTTCCTTCCCTTTATATATATATTTTTTTATTTTTTTTTAATTTATTTATTTATTTTTTGAAGACTAACATATTTTCCTTTTTTTTATTCTCTCTTTTTTTTAGGTGAACGTGTCCACTTATAAGAAGCTGCTGCGGGGCTTTTTCAGTATCAGCAAGCTTTATCAGAAACTTGCTGATGAGTTTTCTTGCAGGGGGAGCAGCACAGCACGGCGGCCCAAACGTCGAGATGACGATGATGATGATGATGATGATGATGATGATGATATCGGCCGCGGCCGGCAGGGTCGGATTGAGTGGTGGCACAACAGTCCTGTGGTCATGGGTGGTGGCCTTAACAGGAGTCAGTCGTCCCGAGCACATTAGCTTCGGATTCCTACGAATATTAGTAGCTTTTTTTTTGTACATATAAATATATATATATATATATATATATATATATATATATATATATATATATATATATATATATATATATATATATATATATATATATTTTAAGAGAAACCTGTAGAAACATTATGGTATAATGTAATATAATGTATATGATGCAATATATTACACATGCAAAAATAAATTCACACAGAAAATAAAACTATACCAGACATCTAAAAGGTAATGGCACGCTGTACTTTAAGAAAGGGATTTTATGAGAATACACCTTTGGATCAGAGTGGGCTTTCCAGGTGATATCGGAACAGGAAAATGGTCGCATCCCTTATTCTTTCGGTGCCCTGTGGCTATTGAGCCTGTGCTCGTAGCCACCTTTCATAGCCTCTCTTTCCTTTTTGCGATCAGACGCAGGAACAGCGAAGTGTCGGATCATTAAACCAGGATACCAGGCAGAGATTTCACAGCACAGTGGAGACACTTGGCGCGGCCATAAGGGGGCTATGGCGCGGCGCCAAGGGGCTTCCTTGGTGGCGCCATAGATTCTCCTGTGCAACCACTGTTCATTTTACTATTCACGCACTGTGCACTGAACTATCCATTTTCTCTATTTTCAGTATAAATTCAGACGAAGATTAGCCTGATTCCTTACCAATTCACTTCGTCCCTTTTCTTTAAAACCCACCAGCTTCTTCCTGTCATGCCATTGCTCTTCTCAGCCGCATAAAATCTCTTGCATCTCTCTTTATAAATGGCTGCACGTATTCCTACGGCTCTGGAAATTGAAATTTACGAGAACGCTCTGGATTTTTGGATCGTTTCCTTGCGATCTGACGAGAGGGATTGGTTTGACCATCTTTTTGGGTTCAGGTGCCTTCTGTCCTGGCGGAATGTCATTATAAACTGGGACATGTTGAGGGGAGCCGCCAGGTTTTGGTCTCCTCAGGACCACTTATTTAACTTCGGCATGAATGAGATGTGTCCTACTTTCGAGGAGTTCTGCGCGATGCTGGGGGTGGCACCTACTCGTCAGATCGCAGTGTGCGCCTACAGAAGGCGTGCATATATGGCTATCCGGGAGCTTTTTAATTCTACCCGCAGTGCTACTCCAGGATTCTTCAATGGGAAAACTTTTAACTTAATGGTTCTTCCTGGAGCCTTCACAGAATACAGGGAAGACGATGTGGACTATCTGCGGCGTAGGCGACAGCTCTTTCTGCTGCAGTGGCGGATACTTGATAGTAGGTCTACCCGGATTTGTCGATACGCGGGTCGTTGACCTTGCATTACAGGCTCGAGATCGCCGGCTGAACATTGTCCCGGTGATTTATGCGGAGACCTTCAGCGAGGCTTTGCTTCTTGCAGTGAAGAATCGTTCCCCTAGGTAGCCCCATTCTGGTTTATATGTGGCTAGAAGAGCATTTCCTCTGGGTTCAATCTCCCGTGCCGCATGGAGCTCCCTATGACCCATCATTTTATGGCATGCGCGGGCATTTTCCTCAGACCAATTATTCTGAGATTGATTGGGCTGATCACTTTTATCGCCGAGGCTCGATGGACATAATCTGGGTCATTCGCCATTGGGAGATCCGGCTCTTTCTTCGACATTCAGATGAGTACAGTCAAGTAGTCATGTTGGGTCTTCATCGGACTTCTTTTTATCAACCGGACCTGATCTTGCGGCAGTTCGGAAGAGAGCAAGTGATCCCGGACACCACCCGTCCTATATACATAGGAATGGAGCTTACTGACGAGCATCTGGGTCCCACCATTAAGGGCATATGGCTCAGAGATTCTGAAAGGCTGGAGGTAGCATATCCATATTCTAACTATATGCTTCTGTCCCTTGGGTATTTGGCATGGGTCATGGTAGCTGCTGAGGGGCCGTCCCGCACCATCCGGCATGGACTGAGACACTTGCTGGGTCGCCATATAACTAACGAAGTGGATGCTCGCCTGATGGAAGTAGGCGAGGACATTGATAGCTCGGGGTTAGTTGTCCCTCGGGCCCTGGAGGCAGAATTTAGACGGGTACATGGGTTTAATACTCAGACGGCCCCTAGACCGGATACTGCGGTTCCCAGCAATACATCCCGCAGATTGAGCAATGTTAGTCGGCATCATAACCCATGGGAACAAGAAGTAGCTTCTCCTCCTTCCCGGACTGGTTGGGGCACAGCTCTGAGAGCTGGCGGTCATGAGCCTCCGCGGCTGAGCTTGGCAAGCAGGCAGGACAATCCATGGGAACAAGAGATAGCTGCTCCTCCTCCCCCACCCGTATGGGGTACTGGTTTCAGAAATGATGGACCTGGTCCGAGCAATATGGCTGCCCAGGAGAACGGAGATGTTGACGATGAAAAGGGAGACACATTTGGTGGCTCTCATGCTGATGAGTCTAGGGCTTCTTCTGCGCCTCGAAGAAGGAGTATATGGGCCCGGCTCGGTGGATGCCGCAGGCATTGATGGACTGCTCTGGGGCTAAGGCTGCAATAAAAGGAATTGTTTCTGAGACAACAAAAGGGGGTACAGGCAGTATATAGATATGTACAATGCAATCAATGTATAATATAGATGTCTTAGTAAATATTCCTAAGTTGCACCTTAGGACCTGTAAAATTATATTTTAGTATTTTTATATGAGCTTTTCGTCGTGGTTTTTCTCTTCTGTCAGTCGAGCCTTTGATGCGCTGGAGACTTGGGGTGGTATGCTGAGGACTTCAAATAATGCCTTCCCTCTCCTTTTTATCTCCTTATTAATTTTTCTTTTTTTTATTCTATACATTTTTTTTGTGCTCTAATTTTTGCCTAGGCCTCCCTTTCGGGTTTTCAACCTAACGAGCCCTTATTTCTCCTTTTTATTGTTTTTTTTATATATGTGTGCCCTAACTTTTGCCTAGACCGCCCTTTTGGGTTTTCAGCCTAGCGGGCTGGAGAGGGAAGTATCTGCTGAATAAAATAGCTCAGGCATAGTACCTTTTGAGTTTGTCGAGGTTGAAGGGCTAGACAAGATCTTCCCCATCCTGATTTGTAAGAAGCACGACGCCTCCTGATCGGATCTCCTTAACGATGTATGGTCCCATCCAAAAAGACTTCCACTTTCCCCTAGTATCAACATAACTAGGGGGTTTTTCTCGAAGCACAAGGTCTCCAACTTGGATATCGCGGCCTTTGACTTTTTTATTGAAAGCTCGGGCGATGCGCCTTTGATATGCCCGGGTATGCTCCAAGGCTAACAAGCGTCGTTCGTCAATTAGGGCCAATTCTTCGTATCACCCTTTGATCCAGTCAACTTCTGCTATATCAGCTTCCATCATTACTCTTAATGATGGAATTTCCACTTTTATTGGCAGTACCGCTTCCATGCCATATGCTAGAGAGTAGGGGGTAGCCCCAGTGGGTGTGCGGATGATCAGTAGCCCAGAGAGGATAATGGCAATTTTTACGCCGCCTCTTCTGTGCGACCATTTTTTCGATGATGTTCTCGAGAGTCTTGTTGGTTGCTTCAACGGCACCATTGGCTTGTGGCCAGTAGGGGGAGGATTTGTGTCTTTGGATTTTGAACTCGTCAAGTAGACGATTCACGTCCCCTTCCAAATGAGAGCCGTTGTCGGAGATTATTTCGAAAGGTACCCCATAACGATATATAATATTGGCCCGGATAAATTCGGATACCTTTCGGGCAGTTAAGATTTTGTAGGAAGAGGCTTCCACCCACTTTGTGAAGTAATCGACGGCTACCAGGACGTATTCATGGCCATTGGATCCCTTCGGATGAATTTGGCCTATGACGTCGATACCCCATGTTGAGAAGGGCCAGGGGGCTGTGGAGTTGTATAAGACGTGTGGGGGAACATGTTGTAGATTGGCAAAGCGTTGACATTTGTCGCAATGTCGCACCCACCAGATACAATCAGTTTCGAGCGTACTCCAATAGTACCCCTGTCGGATGATTTTCTTTGATAGCATATGGCCATTCATGTGGGGCCCACAGGTACCACCGTGTAGTTGATCCATAATTTGTTCAGCTTTGGCCTGATTGACACATAGTAAGTTGAGGCCTTGATAATGCCTCTTATACAGGCTGCCACCGCTGAGTACGAATTAGGAGGCCCACCTTCGCATGGAGACTCTTCCCCTCTTGTCTAAGCCAGGAGGATAAAGACCTTTCTGGAGCAGATTTAAGATGTCAGAATACCAGGGCTCGTGATCTGCTTCAGGGGCTGCATTAATTTAGAAACAGTATGCCGGAGTGACCTTCTTCCCGATTATAAATGGCTGAACATTAGTTTCTGCGGGAATCTGGACTAGTGATGCCAGAGTGGCCAAGGCATCGGCGAATTGATTCCTATCTCGTGGCAGATAATGAAACGAGATAGAACCAAATCGGGCGGCGACTGTTGTTAACCTGGCATGATAGAGCTGCAGCAGAGGATCCTGGGTCTTCCATCTTCCTCCGACTTGATTTATAATTAAGGTAGAGTCTCCATAGACTTCGAGATCTCTAGCCCCCCTTCGGAGAGCTTCTTCTAGGACAGCAATACAGGCCTCATATTCCGTCGTATTATTTGAACATTCGAACTCCAACCTCATAGCCAGCGGAGTATGAGAGTCAGCCGGATCAATTAACAAGATTCCTATGCCAAAGCCTCTTTTGTTCGCGTCTCAGGTCAAAGAACATCGCCCAACAGTGTCTTGGTCGTTGATTTCAGACACCTTCATCTGGGAAACCAGGCTGAGTCGCATCTTCGGCCTTCAAAGGTAGATCGGCTAAGTGGTCTGCAATGACGCTCCCTTTGATAGACTTGAGCGTGACATAAGTTATGTCAAACTCATTAAGAAGAAAGGACCACTTGGCTAGTGCTGGGCGATGTTGATGGTTTACCGAAGATGTACTTGGATGTGGTCCATTCTCGGATATGAGTTTGATGGACCTTCCTTGGAGATAGGTTTTGAGCCTTTGAGTGGCCCCTGACTAGCTCTGACTTTTCTCCAACGCTGAATAGTTTAGCTCGCTTCCTTGTAGCTTCCTACTTATGAAATATATGGCATTTTCAATGTAGGAATCTTCTTTCTCTTGGGCGAGCATAGCCCCTACTGACGTGTCTGTGACAGTTAAGTATATGAGGAGAGGTTTATGTGTATGGGGTGGAGCTAGCACAGGGGGATTGGTAAGGTAGGTTTTTATTTTCTCGAAGGCTAGCTGGCATTTTGCGTCCCAGACTTGGTCGGTATTCTTTTTTAGGTGTTTAAAGAGGGGCTCGCGGTGGTGGTCACCGTATGCGATGAAATGGCCGATGTCTTGCATCGGCCTAGGAAGCCTTTGACTTCGGTTGGATTTTTAAATTTGTGACATTTCTAGGATGGCTCGATCTTTGCTTGGCTCGATCTCAATGCCCCGCTTCGCTTACTAAGAATCCGAGGACTTTGCCTTTGGTAACCCCAAATGTGCATTTGGTGGGGTTGAGCTTCATCTGGTGCTTCCTTAATCTTTCGAAGAACTTCCGAAGATCTTTGATGTGAGCACCATTGGCTTCGCTGAATGCACGATCATATCATCAACATAGACATCCATTTCTTTATGGATCATGTCGTGGAAGAGGGTGGTGGCGGCCCTCTAGTAAGTGGCTCCGGCATTCTTTAATCCAAATGGCATAACAGTATAACAATAAGTCCCCCAGGGAGTAGTGAATGAAGTCTTCTCCTGGTCTTCTGCTACCATTTTGATTTGATTGTAGCCCAGCATGCCATCGACAAAAGATCGGACTTTATGAGCTGCGACGGCATCTACCACAATATCAATGTTGGGCAGGGGGAAGTCATCTTTGGGCGACGCTTTGTTGAGGTCGCGGAAGTCTACACAGATTCTGACTTTCCCGTTGGGCTTGGGAACGGTCACTATATTAGACAGCCAGGTCGGGTATTCAACTACCCGAATGAAGTTGACGAGCAGTTGTTTCATGATTTCTTCTTTGACTTGTAGTGACCATTCTAGCTTGATGCGGCGAAGCTTCTGTTTGACTGGGCGAGCATCCGGATATGTGGGAATCCGGTGCTCGACTATAGCTGGATCCAGGCCGGGCATATCTTCGTAGGACCAGGCAAATATGTCTATGAATTCCTTGAGGAGATCAATGAGTGCCTTTCTTTCTGAACCTTGGACGTAGCTGCCGATTCTGACTTCTTTGACTTCATTGTCCAGCCCCAGGTTGATAGTAGACAAGTCTTCAGTTGTTGCTGATGAATGGCTCTGTTCCTGGTACTCAACTGACTTTGCAAGCTCAAGTAGATAATTTTTATCTTTTGGGTCCATTTTATTAAATGACTCATTATCATAATTATTATCATTTAATGTGTCTTTTAAAGTAGGTGCAACTAAGGAATAAGTAAAGACATTTATATTATTATTAAAAGCATACTGTACAGGGGTTATTACATTGTTGAGGACCTGGGGTTTGAGATCCTCAACTATAGGTAGCGGATCGGTAGATGACCAATCCGTAAAGCTAGGGAAAGGAGTGGGGATAGTATATCCGAAGCGGTCTACCAGGTCTGCGGGTGTCAGGAGCGGACCGGTCGTGGTGTACCAATTCTGTAGAGGCTTATTGGACATAGACTCAAACTCAGCAGGGAGCTTTTCGTAATCAGTGCCTCTGTCTATCATGCCAAGAAAACTATCCCCTCTGAACACTTATTGGAAACTCCTTTATTGATCAACATATTTTACAGCACCTTTATTCATGGTTAATTAGACTAACTCGTTTCCCTTAGACCTCCTCGGCTTGACTTGTTTCAAAGATTTTTGTACCTACCACCGTGATTTTCTTGTTGTCGATGAGGTCCTAAATTGCGTCTCTGAGCATGTAGCACTGATCAGTAAGATGACCGATGCATTGATGATACTCACAAAACTGGGCATGGTTCCAGGTAATGGGTAACGGTTTGGGTTAACGATAATTATCCATGGGCTTCAGTATCCCATGGGCACACAGCGTTTGGAGTATTTCGGATCTTGGGGCGGGAAAGTCATCGTAATGTCTTTCTTTTCGATTCCTTGGCTTTGATATATGGCTAGATCGGGTTTTGGTCAGGCAACTGAGTGGGGTTTTCTTTTTTGGACATAGTTGCAATGAAATTGGCTTGGCTGGACCTTGGCCCAGTAGGGATTCTTTTTCTGGTATGCAAATGATTCTTTTTAAATTCCCTGGGGTCATGTGGAAATAGGTATCTGAAGGATCAAAAAGGGAATGATTCTCTTGGTTGTGATAATAGGTATTCAGGTGGGGAGGATCAAGGCTGATTTCTGGGGGATATGAGTTAGAGCTATGGGCATTAGAAGTCATGTTTCCTTGGGCAAGGAGGTCATCACCGGGTTGGTAGCTGGCATTTGATGGTTTTGGGAGGCTTGGAAAGGATATTTTACGTGGTATCGTGGGAGTTTATTTCGGAGAGAGTGGGAAATATTAGGAACATATTCTGGAATTTTGGCCTTTTGCGAGAAAGTGGCAAGAGTTTCTGAAAAACTGGCTAAAAGGTCTTTTACCACCTGATCCAATATTCTTTTTCCGTGGGTATCCAATTCTTTTCTTAGCCAAGCCTCAAGCCCAGGAGGAGGTGCATACAAAGGAGTTTCTTTTTCCGGTTCCCAGTGGTTCCAGTTGTCGCTAGCTCCTGTTATAGCTTGTTTATTCTTTCGCCATATTGCTCGAATGTACCTCCTGGAACCGATGCCCCGTTTGATACGAACCGATACCTCGATCTCGATTTTCGCACTACCAGATTAACCGGCCGTACCATCTCTGTCTTTCCAAATTCGGGTCAGGTTTCTGAGGAAAATGGGGTTTGGAGGTATCAGAAGGCTGGTCGGAGGCTTTCTGGGCTTGGAGTACAGCGTGCCTTTTATTAGTATATTTTTTTTTTTTTTTGTTCCTACAATTGACCGGATAAGCACCTACTTTATTTTGACAGTCTCAGGACTTTTCCTGGAACAGTGGATTCTTTCTCCAGAGTATAGGACCAACGTATTCCACCTGAATTAAATAGGCTATAGAAATTTTGAGGCATCGGGACTTTTATATTTATTATAGACTTTCTCTCTCTAAAAGTTTCCCTCTCCCAACCCTAGCGCCGTTTTTCCCCAGCCTCTATGGCGGCGGCTTCTGCCGTCGTAGAGGATCCTTCGGCACCTCCCTCCCCATCCCAAAAACAATCCTTCGCTTCTATAGTCTCTTCTCAACCTTCTACCTTTGTTCCTCTTATTCCTACATCAACCTTCAAAGGGGAACCATGTTTGCGCCTCAACCCAGAACTTATTGATCTTCTAGCTAAACCTTTCCATCTCACTCTTGTGGGCAAGTTCTCTCATGGCCGACCTTCTATGGAAACTCTCCGTAAGAACTTTCTTACCTTGGGTCTTAAAGCTGATGTGATTCTTGGCCATTTGGATCCAAAGCATGTCCTTATTCAAGTTCGTCATGAGCATGACTACCAACGACTATGGATCAAGGACCAATGGTTTCTAGGTTCTTATCCAATGCGTGTCTTCAAGTGGACACCAGATTTTCGGCCTGAGGTGGAGAGTCCGATCGTTCCTGTCTGGTTTGAGTTACCCGGTCTCCCTATTTATCTTTTTCATAAACAAGCTTTATTCTCTATAGCTAGTCTCGTTGGTAAACCTCTTTTGCTTGACAACCCTACTGCTACCCTTTCTCGCCCTAGTGTAGCAAGGGTTTGTATCGAGATTGATCTTACAAAGCCCCTTCCTAAATGAATTTGGATTGATTGTGGCAGTGATCGTGAAGGTTTTTGGCAGCATATCATCGCTGAGAAGCTCCCACTTTATTGTAGCTTTTGTCAAAGACAAGGGCATGATGGTTCTACATGCAAGCTAAAGAATCCGTCTGCTGGAACTCAAATGCCTGCATCTGACTCGATGCCTAAACCTGTTCACGTTGCTCCTATCCCTAGTGTTCCGATGCCCAGCAAACAAATATGGAAACCTAAAGAAGTTACTGCCCAAGCCACCATTGATCCCGTAATTAATCAAAATCAAACAGTGGAGCCCAATGCAGTTCCTTGCTCTTCATCAGCGAATGAGAATCTGGATCCCCATGCAGAAAACCCTAATTCTTTTGTTCCCCAAAACCCTAACACAAGTAACGAAAACCCTAACCCTAACGTTTGTTCTGCAAACCCTATCCCTAACACTATCCCTAACCCTTGCTCAGCAAACCCTAACCCTACTCCTAGTACTGTTCCAGTTAGCTCCAAAGTGGCCTCTTCTTCGTCTCCTAAGCCGGAGTCAACTCTCCCCCAACATGATTCTCCTTCTCTTGTTGACCCGGTGATTGTTGATGATGACCCTGAGCTGATATTATCTTCTAATCCTTTTGTGGTTCTTCAAGACATTGAAGAAGATGGCAATCAGATACATAGCTCCACTTATGAGGCTCTTAATATTGATTCAGCCCCCGGCCCCCCAATGTCGAAAGCAAAGAAAGTTGTTCCTCCTTCAGATCGGTCTCTTCGATCCAAGTCAAAATCCGCTGCTTCCTCCCCTACAGTTTTACATGGACATTAAAGCATTATTCTGGAATGCCAGAGGGATTGGGAACGATCCTACCGTGGCTCGAATCAAGAAGCTCATTAAGTTGCATAAAATTTCTTTTATTGCTATTCTTGAACCTATGATCGACTCAGATCGTATTAAATTTATAAGACGGCGACTTAAATTTAATTTTTGCCTTTCCAATTCTGTTAGTTCTATTTGGATATTTGCTAAAACAGCTTTTTCTTGCTCTCTAGTGCAAAGCTCCCATCAGCAAGTTACCGTCAGAGTTCAACATTATTCTTGGCAGCACTCAGCTTTGATCTCGTGTGTTTATGCTAAATGTGATGCCCTTGATCGTCAGCCCTTATGGACAGAATTGATGGATATTTGTGCTCAACACAATAATTTGCCTTGGCTTGTTGGAGATGACTTTAACATTATTTTGGACCCTTCAGAGAAATCAGGAGGACGGGGTTGGGATAGAGACGGTGCTCTGGACTTTCATGCTTGTAATGCTGCCTGTGGCCTGTCTGATCTCGGTTACTCAAGGACTAAATATACTTGGTGGAATAAATGAGAAGAGGGTGCCACAATTCATCAGCGAATTGATCGTCTACTTTGTAATTCTACTTGGCTGGATAAATTTCCTACTTCTTCAGTCCATCATTTAAACCGCACATGCTCGGATCATTTGCCCTTGCTCCTTAGTATTCCTCCAGTTGGTGATTCTAAGGCTAGGCCTTTTCGCTTTCTTAATGTTTGGACTCGTCATGACTCCTTCCTCTCGGTGGTCAGATCAGCTTGGAGCTCCACTTCTACGGGCCGCCCTTTAGTGCTTTTTTCCAATAAGCTTCGGGCCACTAAGCAGGCATTAAGAGTCTAGAATAAATCAGTATTCGGGAATATTTTTCAAGTAGTCTCTGCGGCAGAAGATAAGGTCTTAGAAAAAGAGTTACTCTTCGAGCTAAATCAGTCTGGAGAAAACCGAGCAGACCTGTTATGCGCCCAAGCCAAATTGCGCAAATCTCTCTCTAACGAAGAGGCTTATTGGTGTCAGAAATCCAAAGTGCAATGGTTCAAGGAGGGTGATGGAAACTACAAAATATTTCATGCCTCTGTTTGTCAATCTCGCCGCCGCCTTCACATTCATTCCATTCGTAATGTTGCCAATTTGTTACTTGAGAATGAGGTTGATATCGCTAAGGGAGTTGTTGATTACTTTTCTGATCAACTAACGGCTGATCCAGTTTCTCCTGACATTGATCTCTCTATGATCCCAAACTTAGTTACTGCTGATTGGAATCATTCTCTTATTAGTCCTCCCTCAAAGGAAGAAATTTATTTGTCAATTTCTGGTTTGAACAAGGACAGTGCGGCTGGCCCGGATGGATTTACAGGTCATTTTTTTGTTTCTTGTTGGGAGATTATTCAAGATGACCTCTACTCAGCCATTCTGGAATTTTTTGTTGGGTTCTCTCTTCCTCGTTCTTGGACTAGCACCCTTATAGCCACCATTCCTAAAACGGAACATCCAACCACTTTTCAAGACTTTCGGCCGATAAGCCTTTGTAATTTCTGCAATAAAATCATCTCCAAATTACTTGCTTCTCGACTGGCTCAATTTCTTCCCCAGATCATTTCTCCCAACCAAAGTGCCTTCACTAAAGGTAGGGTTATTCAGGATAATGTCCTCTTGGCTCAGGAATTGGTCACTTTCTTGGGGAAAAAGGTTAATGGCTCTAACATCATTCTTAAGCTTGACATGGCGAAGGCTTTTGATCGTGTCTCTTGGCTATTCCTTATTAAAGTTCTTCGTAAGTTTGGTTTCCATGAGATATTCATTGACCTAATCTGGCATCTTGTATCAGACAACTGGTTTTCCGTTCTTATTAATGGTTCCCCTGCTGGTTACTTTCACTCCTCTCGAGGTCTCCGTCAGGGTGACCCTCTTTCTCCTAGTCTTTTTATCCTGGCAGCTGATGTGCTCAGTAGGAGTTTGAATGAGTTGCATAACTCGATGGCCCGTTCTCGATTCTCTACCTTAAGTGGTTGCCCTATTATATCACACCTATCCTTTGCTGATGATGTTATTATTTTCTGCAATGGTAATAGATGGTCTATTCGCAAACATTTGGATGTTCTTCACTCCTATGAGCAGATGTCAGGCCAACTCATCAATAAAGCTAAAAGCCGAGTTTTTGTAGCTCCCTCGATCAGCTCTGTCAGAGCCAACCGTATAGCTGATTCTCTTGGGTTCAGTCTGGGCTCCCTCCCCATTACTTATTTGGGCTGTCCCCTTTATTATGGGCGTAAAAAGAGAAGCATTTTCGATCCTCTCTTTGTCAAACTTCAATCTAAAGTGGAGTCTTGGCAAGGTTCCTTTCTCAATGTGGCGGGGAAAATCACTTTGATTTGTCATGTTCTTCAATCTATTTCTGCTTATCTTCTGGCCTCTTTAGACCCTCCAAAATCTGTGATCAGTATGATTGAGCATTTTCTTGCAAATTTCTTTTGGAGTGACTCTGAAGGTTCTCATAAATTTCACTGGGTTGCTTGGAAAACCTGTTGCAAGCCCAAGTCTTCTAGCGGCCTTGGTATCCCTTCTCTCTCCTCTTTGGTTCAGGCGTACTCTATCAAGCTTTGGTGGCAATTTTGTACGTCGCAAAACATTTGGTCAGATTTTCTGAAAGCTAGATACTGCTCAGCTACGCATGCGACAATTTCAGCTTCAAAGGGTTCTCATGTTTGGCGCAGATTAAAAAATATCCAGCCTATTGCTGAGCCTAAAATTCATTGGAATATCGGTCTTGGCGACAGTTCAATTTGGTTCGATAGGTGGATTCCTGGGCAGATTCTCACTCGCCCACCAGACTGTGAGATAGCTCATGTTAAAGACTTATTTGATTCATCAGGGCTTCATCTTAATTCTTTGGCTCTCTCAATCTTGCCGGACGCTGCCATATCAGTTACCCAAGACCAGCGAATCTCCCTCTCTTCCCAGCCAGATCTCCCTTGCTGGACGGTCAATCCTTCGGGAAAGTTCTCGCTTTCATCAGTCTTCTCAATCATAACTCCAGAAGCTCCTATTCTCCCCTATTCCAAGTTTCTCTGGCACAAACTTCTTCCAACTCACATTGGAGTTTTTATTTGGCGTTTATTGTTGAAACGTCTTCCCATAGATAAAGCTCTGATCCATAAGGGTTTTCAGATTGTTTCTAGATGTGTTTGTTGCTCTCATCATGCCGCTGAATCCTTTAACCATCTATTCATCCATGGTCAGTTAGCCTCTTCGATCTGGTTGGCTTTCAGCTTGTCTCATAATCTCTCCATCTCGGGTGATTCTATTTTGCACAGATGTATGGCGGGTTGGGGCTCTAGCTCGATAGCTCACAAATTGCTTCCTTCTCTCATTCTATGGCACATATGGAAAACCCGCAACGCCATTATATTTGACAACTCTAGCAACTCCATTACCTCTACTATTCATGCTGTCACTCATGATTTATCTCTTATCATGGGCAGTGGAAATTATTTTGCTTTGCCAAATCAATCGGGTTATCCTTCTTCCTTTGCTATTAGAAGGCAAATCCGGGTTCAAGCTATCTCCTGGTCCAAGCCGCCAGCTCTCTTTCTCAAGCTAAACTCAGATGGTGCTAGTCGGGGAAATCCAGGCCTTAGTGGTGGAGGAGGTATTATCCGTGACTTGGATGGTGGCGTTATTTTTGCTTATTCCTCCTTTTATGGTATTGCGATGAACACTGTGGCAGAATTTAAGGCTCTCCTTCAAGGCGTTTTATGGATTCATTCTCATGGCTTTCGTCGAGTCATAGTTGAGATGGATTCCATGATTTTATTTAACTGCCTTACTAAAGGGCATCGTCCTCCCTGGTCTCTTCTCTATTATATTCGCCGCATTTTAGCCATGCAAAGGGACTCCTTATTTTCCTTTTGTCACTGTTATAGAGAAGCTAATTCGGTAGCTGATGGGCTTGCTAACTATGCTATTGAATCACGTTTGGACTCTAAGTTCTCCTCTCTTGCAGACTTGCCCCCTCCTTCCAGGGGGAATTCTATTTTGGACAGAAATGGCACTTCTCACATTCGTATTTCTTAATTTCTTTCTTTGTACTTTCGTTTTCGAGGTAAGGATCCTTTGTCCCCCCATTTATAAGGGTAAGGCTGGTTGTCCCCCTCAAGTTTGTATTTTCCTTTCTAATTAATAAAATTGTGCAGGGTGCCGCCCCTGTTTCTTAAAAAAAAAAAAAAACGTATTCCACCTGCCTTGTGAGAACCCAAACCCCATTTCATGTTTGTCGTCATTATAATATGTTTATAATATGTCTTTACATATTTGAGACTTCATTTCATTCATGTCTTGTTGGCATTGAGTTGGTTGAGATCATGATAGAGTAATGGTCTTCCATGCGTTGCATGCCTTGTTGTTGTTGTTGTTCCGGGTGTTCGTATTAACGTGTTATCACCTTAATAAGTCTCATGAGAGTCTTAGTACTTTGCATCTAAGGTTAATTATGTTCATCTTAGTTGTTGTGTTCTTGGGGGGGAGTTTAGAAGCTTCGTTGCTTCGTTTGTGTTTTACGGTTTTACATCATTGCTTGTATTGCCTTCATTTCGTCTCGAGAGAAGTTCGGTTGAGTTCTAGGCCTTGAATACAAGCTATAACCATGATTAAACGAGCCTAATACATGTTCATTCTATCCTAGATTAAGTTGGGATTGACTCGTGTTTGATTCGTTGGCCGTTTGTGGAGTGGTTCCAGCCATGTTCTAACTTGTTTCTGATGTGTTTCGTGATGTTCGGCCTGTTCCGATTGTGTTTGAGTGTTGGTTTACCCCCTTGAATTTATTGGGTTGTTTGGGGTTGATTCTAGGCCAAATTTGAAGGCTTTTCAACTGAGACCTTGCTATCGCAAGGTGGTTTGGTCTTGCCCCGCATGAGGCAAAGAACTTGGGGAAGAAGTTACTGAGACTCATGAGGAGCAGGGAGATGACCTTGCGACCGCAAGGTCATCAGTATCTCACTTACGGGATTTTTGTTTAAGTTTTGGTTGAAGACCAACTAGCCCTTGCCCTTGGCCACCCTTAGAGACTCAAGCCCTCTTTGTTGACTTAGTCCAAGCCTCCTAAACCCTTGGATGAGATCTATCAATGGCTAGCAAGCCATTTCACCCCCTTCACTTGGATTGAGGTTTAGTTTGAGGTATATAAGCCTTTGTTCAGCCATTGTTGATCACAAAACTCCATTGTTGGCTGAACATAGCTCCATTTTCGTCCTTGGGAAGAAGCTCAACTTGGGAGACCATTTCCCGGAGATCCGGTGGTCCGATTGACGAGCCGAGACCGCCAAATCGAAGAGCTTGATCTTCTCTACAACAATCTTCTTTTTAATCAACCTTCCATCCATTAATCATAGGACTAAGGTGAGTGACAATTCCCTGAGATTTTCATGTTAAACAAAATAGCATGACCCTTCATTATAGTTGTTTTAATGTTGATTGTGAACATCTTTTGTGAAGACACAACCTTCAATTCAACATATAAAATGTGAGTATGATTTTATGAAATCTCTATGAAGTTATGATTTCGACATTTATTAAAGCACGATTGTTGTTTGTATTAAGCTTGGGAATAACTCTTGTGAAAGAATTCGGTTCAATTCAATGTTTAGCAAAATTACCGAAATTAGGGTTTGAAACTCGAGATTGGGTTTACGGCTAGTTTAAGAACATGAAAGGCTTAGCTATCAAGTTCTAAATGATCGGAGAACTTAGGAAAGGGCAATGTGATACATATAGTATCAATACTCTTCTTGGTTGAATTTTAGTAAAACTCACCGGAGTTGAAATTAGGGAGTTATGAACAATACCGACTCCAAAATCAATCCTTACGATGAATGTGGTTCGTTGGACTAATGAATTAACTTACGATACTTTGAGATGGATTGATGAGTATGCCTTGACGTATGTGTGCTTGTAAGACTCAATTGAGTTCTTATGCGGGTTATGCGATCGTGTAAAGTGAATGTATGATTGAGAGCATGTTGTAGAATAATGTATCTATTTGACATGTTGAATTCGCTCTTGTCGAATTCTTGTGTGATTCCTTAAATGAGTAAACAACTACTTGTTGAATAAGTTCGCTCTTGTCGAACTTGTTCCTTATTTGAGATTTTATGACGAGTAAACATCTACTTGGCATTGCATGAGTCCAGCTAGCATATTTGATTGAGTCATTGGTGTGACAATGCATCGCCGTCACGAGTTATGGGACTCGTGATAGTGATGGGTTGTTATACCGGGTTTTTATCACACACGCCTCCACCTGGCCACAGTGGGGAAGTAGCCCTTCTGCTGTAACCAAGAGAGCACATTGGCAAGTCTAATAACCGAGTAGAGAGCTCGGTGCACCGAGTAGAGAACTCGGTACTTTGATACACTCATCACGGGTATCATTGGCACGAATGTTAACGTTGTATTGCAGAGCTACGTAGCGGCACCTGTTCCATATCATATCCTCCTATTATGTGGTTTACCTTTATAGCACTTATGTGAAACAATGTGCTACCATGGATATGTGATTTAAGTGTTTATTAAATGAACGCTTTGATTGACTTGATATTAAAAATGATATCTTGATATGTATGTTGCATGATGCCATGACATGCATAATTGTTAACTCACAAAGTCTTTATGACTTACCCCCTCCCTTTTACTGCTTTAGATCTGAGCCGTTCAGGTACCGCTCGTTGAGGTGTAGCAGGATTCTCGCTTGTCCGTGACCGCACGCGACGAGGTTGTGGTTTTGAGATGTCCTTGTTTTGTTCTCTTTTGTAAGGACGTTGGGTTTTAGTAAGTCATTTAGGCTTTGCTTGGGAATTTGGTTATTGAGATTTATGTCTATACTTGTAGTTCATGTATCCTATTTTTGAGTGCCGGCGCATGTACGCCGAGCCTTGTATAGCTGTTTTATGGTTCATCTGTTTTGAAAACTTCCGCTCGGGCATTACTTTAGCTCTTATTTAATTATGTTGTTCTCCCGCATGTTATCGCCGAGGTATATTTGCATGAACTGCGTAGTATTGGGTTCCGTAGTAAAGTCGCCGATGAATTGATATACTTGTCTTAAATTGTTGTATCGTGTTTAAAAGTTTTAAAAATTTCCGGCCTTTGGTGCCGAGTCGCTTCATCCGAAATGTTGGCCACGTCGTTTTCTACAATTGAGACTTTGCTTGTATTGTTGTCCTTTTTGGACGACTTGACTTGTGATTCCATCTCGGGGTCCGGGTCGGGTCGTCACATGCCTTTCGACTCCTCAGGACTGGATTGGTCCCAGGCGAAGGGCCTATACTCTTTCCAGGATCCACCATCTGAAATGGTCTAGGTCGAGCATATGAGAATTATAAATCAGCCCCTGTTTGTTTATTTATATTATATTTTTATATTTTTGTGCGCACTTATTTATTATTTTTTTTTACTTGCGCATTTTTTTGATATATATATATATATTATTTTTTTGATTTTTTTTGACGGTGATTCACGATCCGTAGATGCAAAAGTCGAAGTGTCCTGAGAAACTATATGCATTCTAGCATTGGCTTATGCAGGGGGTAGGCTGGCCATGGTGTAGGGTAACAGTTTGAAATATACCTATATGCGTGCACGTGTGTGCGGTATCTAGAAAGCAGTAAAGTCTTTATTATATTTTTTTTACAGATATATAAACAAAAAAATATAACAGATATGGCATGTTTTGCTGTTACGTGTGGATTTTCTCGGCTTTTTAAATTTGAGCGCAAGCAAGCAAGCACACCATATTAAGAAATCGAAAGAAAAGTGGGGAAACTATCTATCCCTATTAATTACAAATTTTGGTCCTATGTCCCCGAAATAAAATGACATAATGAATGCAAATATGTGCAAATGTACAAAACAAAATGAAAAAGAACAGAAAGAAATAATAATACTGAGCCAGAAATAAAGTAATAATTAAGCCCCGGCCCTTTTATTGTGCTGCCCGAGATTTATTTATAACATATATAATATATACATTTTTTTCGGATTTTCTTTTTTTCGGATTTTCTTTTTTTTCGGATTTTCTTTTTTTTTTAATTTTTTTTATAATATTCTTAAATACATCTGTAACAGTTATTGGAACGAAACTGCTGCAAGATGGAGGATCATATCCACAAATATAGGCACGGATGTATAAGAACACATTATTCAAATGCATGAATTAATATAACAAGCATACTGCAGCCAGAAACAAATAAAAACAAAAAAGTTTTATTTTATGAGTCTAGCCCTCCATTTTATTTAAAATAAAACAACTCCCGGCAGAGTCGCCACCGTGAGGTCCCTGGTGCGACCGCCCGCGCCCTTGGATAGGGTGCACGTGACGCGTGCATGCGGACACCACCGTCACGTTCCACCCTCCCTTGTTTAGGGGAAGACGAAATCAAAAGTGCGGGAGGAGTGCTATCTATGTTAGCGCGTTAGAATGCGTCTCGGTTGCCTTTAGTGGATTTAATTATAAAAATAGCCTTCTGGCTCGTTTCAGATCACTATGGAGCTTTGGGTTTCCCGCATCAAGTTATCCCTTTTTTAGGGGATATCAGGATATGGGAATACATCACCCTTCCATTCTCATTTTCCCTTTTTTAGGGAAAGACGGAAAAGTGCAAAGAAGGAGTGTTGCGAGGCCCCACTGGATCCAAAAAGTTTATAGTCGACATCTTTATTTTAAGGCAAAATAAAGCAAAACCAAAAAAATAAAAATAAACCAGAGAAAAAGAAACGGGTTCGGAGGCTAAGTTACGTGTTGGAAAGGTGCTAGGCACCCAACTCGCTCTTTCGGTCTCAAAAGTGGTTTTTGGCTGAAGTGTGCTTATTGTTATATTTATTTAGCAAATGAATAAAGCATTAAAAGACAGGAAATTAAAACAGATACATCTGTGGCTACATTATTTACGGACTTGCAGCCTTTTCCTTACAATTATTACAAATGTATTTAAGAATATTTGGCAATTATAACGGCCCTTTTACATAATATTTTCTATTCTAATCCGGGCAGCACAACAGCTTATATTGACTACATTGTGCCGGATTTAAATAACAACTTTAAATAATAAATGAACGGAAAAGTAAATAGATAAATAAAATAACGCCCTTAAAGGCTTTACCTTTTAGAGCGGTAGTGTGCTCGCTTCCGTGAGAGGGAGTCTTTTTTGTTGTTTGTTGTGTGGTTGTTGTTTTGATTTGGGCAGAGTAACTGCTTATTTTGGTGACTTTTGGCTTGTCTACTCGGGCAGAGTGACAGCTTATTTTGGTAGGTTTTGGCCTTTTTGGTTTGGCGCAATAACGGCTTAGTTTTTGAGTTTTTCAACTCATTACTCGGGCAAAGTAACGGCTTAGTTTGGGATTTTTGGGCCGGGGAAGTGAGGTGGATACCTAACTACTAGGCTAGGTATCACTTATAACCGGTGGATATTTATTTTGGCGGAGTTTGGACGGGGTTTGGAGACTTTAGTGGGCTTCACTCACCTATCTCACACCTCTCGCTATTTGGCTTCGACGGAATGCGGAGAAATCTCTCAGCGTTTCTCTACAATTTTTCTGAACGATTTTGTGAACACTGAGAAAGGACCCGGGCTCTCTTATTTATAGGTGGAGAGAGGATTCATCCGGAATTAATCGATTTCTTCAGCCGGCTTCGTTCGATTGCACCACAGGCTTCAACAGTTGCACAATGCGTTAACTGAGAGAGGTCACTATTCACCTTTGGCGCGGCATAATGCTCCCCTTGGCGCGGCGCCCAAAGCCCTTTTAGGCCGCGCCAAGCCCACTATTCAGGTTTGATTTTGACACTTTTACCCCTCGCAATTTAATGTTTTGCGCATCCTGCTTTGCCTTTCGCATTTTTAACTCCTGTAACTTGACATTTGTTAAGTTTGAACAGTTCTTGATATCACATGTCAGAGTCACATACCAGAGGTACGAAATTGGGGTGTCTACACCAGCTCTTAGCAAAACACCTTCAGTGGATTGCTAGGAAGAAAAGCTTGGAAAAGAGATGAGAGTGATCAGAAACTTCAATAGGCTGAGATCAAGATCTAAAGATTGATGTTGGACAATGTCTGAAGAAAATGAAGAGTTGTCTATAGATATTGCATTCATATCTTCAGATTTGTATTCCTATACAAATGCTGTTGATTGTGCAATTATCAATCATCATGTGAGGATGAATGTTTTGCACTCAATCGTTCAGATATAGTTTTATATATGAACGACCTTAAAAATCATCTTCTCATAACAGTTTCTCGTTCTCATCTCCTTTTGTCCTTTGCAAGCTTAAAAAGATCCTTGAATGGATAATTAAGCAAAGATTGAGACATAGGAAGAGAAAACCAGAAACTGTACATAGATTATTTAGACTGATGTAATATGTAATTTATCTTTGAATAAATTCATATGTTCTTACTAATGGTTTATCTCTCAGTCCTTAAATATCTATGTGGTTTTTATAAATGATTTATCTTTAGAAAAACCATTCTCTACTTGATCTCCTAAACCTGCATTTGAAAGAAGAAATAAGTGTGTTGTTGTTCTGAACATGTATTCGTGTATAGCCACTTATGACTTCTCCAAATCATAGCCTCTTTACTTTCCGCTGCACAAATCTTTTACAAGGCTTTTGATTTGAATAAACAGTTTATCGGCAGAGTTGTTACTTCTGCCTTGGGTAAGTCTACCGGTAGCCTCTACCGACAGACATACTCAACTTGATAATCTGTATTTGCCAACTAAACTACGCTTTATGTATATCCAAAAGAAAAGTTTTTAAATTGGCATCATAGGCTATTCACCCCCCTCTAGCCTATTTGAGCATTATTGTGGACCAACAATTGGTATCAAAGCAGGATCTTCCAGCTTTATGCCAGGACTAACCTCCTGAGAGTTGTGATCCTCGAATGCTCAGTTCAAATGCATGACAAAAGAAAAACTTGTTTTATTTCTCTAAAAACTTTTGTCAAGGATTTCAGTTTGAGATAAATATTTTTGAAAAATATACATATTTTGAAGAATTGTTTTGTTTTCAAAAAAAATCATGAGATGGATGATTATCATGATGATTGTGAGATACTTATTCATACGACAGATATCTATATCAATTGGCACTATGAATAACTATCTCCAGATGAAATGAAAAAATTTTCAGATGGATGCTTCAATTTAAAGGACTTCTGATTCAAGCCTTCTTGACATAAGGCTAACGATTGAAATCAATCCAACGCCTTCTCGAGAAAAAGAAATTTTCGTTCATACTTATTCTTTTGAAAAAGGTTAAGAGTCAAAAACTCTATATCATGAAACATTGATTGATCCCTCTGTTATATGATAATTAGTTTCTAGGAACTTGGCCCATGTTTCAAAGAATTATCTGAATCTAAGAAAAAGAATCAAAAATCTTACAAAATTGTTTGCAAAGGAAATCTACTCTTTAGACAACATCTACTACAGATTTATCAGCTCAGATTCAAAAAGACTTTGTCTGAAGAACATCAATCTCAATCCAGATAACTGTCAAAAAGGTACATCCCTGTCTTGTGCTCTCTCTTTCATATCTTTGTCTTTGCACAAAAAGACCAAGGGAGAATGAGAAATTCAAGATCTAAACCTTCCCTCTCACTGATCTTCTTGAAATACTTATTCCAGTATCTAGATTTTTTTGGAGCTTCCTATAGCTCATAAAATTTTGCTAATGATCTTCTTGATTCTTATTCAGGAATGTGTTTTCTCCAAAGATCAATAAGCACACTTTATTATCTCTCTTCAAGTTCCAAAAGGCTTTGACTGATTGTACAGGATCCTTCTCACCTGATTCAGTCTTCTTCCTTCTGGATTATGATATATTCCTGTCCTTCATTTATGATTCCCTGCTAATCATGATTTTGAATATATCATCTCTGCATAGCTTTATATTTGCTTACTCTACTCTTGTCTATTCTCAAAGCAATATATATAGTTAGAGTAATTCATCCCATCATACTTTGCTTTCTTTCTTACAGTATGATCTATGACTTACTCATCTGGCGTGTTGCCTCATTTTCTTTGAAGTACACTTCAGTTGCTCGGCACTTCATAAGCTCAGTTTTATGTGCTGACTTATAGAAGTTTTTACCTTGTAGACAATGTGCAAACTACATGGGTACTTTTGCAATTTCTACAATGGTTGAGGTAAAGCTTTAGAAACTGACTACTTCTTAAAAGCCAAAGACATATTTCATAGAATCTCGGTAAAGATAAAAACGACTTTGAAATGTGGGAATTGTACTTCCCAAAACACTCTTTGAAAAGGAGTTATGTTTTGTCAAATCCCACTGAAAAAGATTTTATCCACTTAAAGACGTTTCATACTTTCAAGAAAGCCAAACCTACTTTTCAAAATCTTTTAGCTTTCCAAAAGGGTGACTTTACCGGATATCTAGAATTTATATCAACTCTCACTCTTCCCCATATAACTTTTATTGAAGAGTAGTTGAAAAGGACTTCTCACTCTTAAATGAGTCGGTCCATTGTCTTGCCTCAGCGAGTATTTATAGAGACCTTCCTTCCCTCCTCTCTATCACTCGCAAACTACTTCAAACACTATGATAGACACTGATACAAGATCCCCTTCTTCCAAAATGTTACTTAGGAGAATTCTTAGCACTAGATCAAGGATACTCCTCAACAACTTAGAATCACTCTTTCAATTCTTCGAAAGTTGTTTGGTTTGTTTCAAAGATTTCTGTCGCATGAAGACTTGCCTGAACAACCATTTAGCATGTCTCTCCCTAAACCCTTGATCGTGCTCATGTCAGCCACTTCTTCAAGACCTCGTAGACCTTCTATGTAATCCTTAGCTGACATGGTTCTCCCTAGAGATCAGCACATATCACAGTAGCTGACTGATTTAAAGTAATCCATCTTGCTAGTGATGATCATCTAGGGTTCTGGAGATAGCTGAAGGGAGAAGGAAGAGCAGGCAACTGGATTACTCATCTGTATTCTTTGTAATGTAGAGATCCTGTTTGGCTACCTCTTTCGACCTCGATCTAGGACATGTATTCCGTTTTCCAACCGGTTAGCTGAATCTGGGTCCATGGTCTTCATAGACATCTCCTTGTAACATCTTTATCTTTAGATATGTATCAGGTGTTTAGATTAGTTTTAAGTCATCGGAAGTTGTAATGAACACTGTAATCTTTAGATCCTCTTTGTATTCGTGTTATTTTTTTGATCTAAATGAGAACTTGTTCAAAGCATCTTTACTTCATGTCTTTCTGCCTTTGTATGAATATTCCTTGATAGCATGAAATCTTATATTTGCTAGAGTTTTTCAGTATTTGTACTTTTTATAATATATTGTTCCGAAATTCAATACAGCAAATATAACTCTGTTGTTAACCCAACAGCAAACCAATCCTCACTTATAAAATTTCCTATTCGACATTGTGCATTCAACAGTTGGTATCTCAAGAAATGATGTTGAAATACGGTTAAATTTTAAGTATTGGATTTCTTTGAAGTAACTGCATACCTTGCAACTACTTCATCAGGAATTATAGATCACATCACAACCCATGATGTTTTGGTGAATCTTAATTCCCCTCAAATTTCAGGTCTCTCTAGCTTCAACGGTAAACCTTATCTCTGCCATTGTGACAAAACGACCTTTCGAGGATATAAGCAGTACCCTCAAATTCTATTCCTCTCTACTGCTTCCTCTGGTTCAATGAAAACTGTGCTTTAAACTTTCTCCTGTTTCTATTGTCTTGAACATAATGACTTCATTTCCCTTAAAAGGTTAGTCATCTTCTTCTTAACTGTTGACCTTGAAGAAAAAGTCATTCTGCATCTGTACCGTCAGCCTAACTAAGTTTAAGCCACTTGCTTCTTTGTGATTCAAGTACTTTAACTGAAAAGGTTGGTATCTTCCGTTTTTGCTTCCAAATGCTCTCATCATTCAATTGAAAATCTATTTTGTAGTAGCATGGTCATCAGTTAATCTATGCCGATGAAGCATCTGTTTCTCCTGACAGCTGCCAAGGAAAAAAGGAAATTCTGCAGAAAATCTCTTGTCTTCTCTTGTAATCTGCACACTCTAAGAGTTCGAAGCGCATATTCTACTAGTGAGGAGGAGCCAACTGCATAACTTGGTCTCTTTCCTATACCGATGTTACTGCTGTTGATGCTTCAATATTCTTGAAGCATTTTTGCTCTCCCTCCAACTTTATCTCGTTCTCTATGCCGATGAAACCTATGGTCAATCCTTCCAGAAGTCAAGGCATTCCAAAGGATATAAGCTGTAATATTCTTCATTCAATTGGTATCGGCAGACCTCAATGTCTACCGGTCCATCCTTCTACAGCTAAACTTCTTGTCTGCAAGAACTATTAATTCTGTCTATCCTAAGCAGACTTAATCACTGCTGATCTCCTTCATCAGCAGACCATTATCTATGCCGATTCCTCTGTCATTCATTCATTCGACAACGGCATACCTCAAAGTTTACTGATCACCTCTCAATGATTGATATCATTCATAAATTTGTATCCTTCATACAATCAATTGATATTCTCCAACAATTGGTTGACTTCCTTCAGCTCTCTAAAGTCAGTAAACTTCCACCCTTCTTGAACACATTATTTAACTCTATATAAAAGCTATTCATAGCTATCTTCTTTCATGTGTTCAAAAGATCGATAACACTTAAACCTTTAATTGAGTATCACAGCACCCTCATCTCTCGTTGTATACTCCTTAAAAGTTATCGGGTTGAATCGGTAGACCTCAATGTCTACTGGTCAAAACCTGAACTGCAGACCTTCATCTCTGTCGTTCACACTCTTGTATCAGCACACTTCACACTCTACTGAAACTAATCAATAAAATTGGTTTCAGGTCTCTTGCTGCTGATCAAACTTGTGTAATGATATCTTTGACATGAAAACATTTAGGAGTGATTGATTGTTTTTCAAAATAACATTTCGAAAATCCTTCTGAAAATGGATTTCAAAACAACTTTGTTCTAGAATGACTAAAAGAATTGGAAGATTGCTGAAGACTGTGTGGATGACTCAAAAAGCTCCATAAATTTCTTTTAGTAAACAAAGAACACAAAAACCTTAACTGTTTTGTAAAAACATTTTTAAATTCTTCCAAAATATTTTTTGAAATGATTTCAGTTCCTAAATTCTATAGATTTGGGAGATTGCTGAGGATTGTGTAGATGATTCAGAATGCCCCGTAATTATCTATTAGAATATCTGGAATACTTAAAACCTATCACATCTCCTAAATTTATTTTTACAAAATTAAGTACATTATTTTTATTCATCGATATCAACACATCTTCTTTTCAATACCCTAAGCTGTCAATTAAATCCATATTGGTATTGAAATTCCTCGATTTTAAGTCTCCAATCTATCCAAATACATATTCCCTAGAAGACTTAATTATCGCAATCATGAATCGCCGTCTCTCCCATAAAAACGTCCTCTCACAATCAAGCTTCGAAATGATTGCCCCACCAGTTCTCATTTCAATCAATAACAGCTTTATTGAGGACTATCAAACGACGGTTCTTGATCTGTGTGTTCCTCGTGCCCAATCTTAGAAAGTACTGAATATATATTTGTATACTCTATTTTGGTCTCCATCGTTTCCCAATCAATCTTAGAAAGTACTGAAGATATATTTGTATACTCTGCTTTCGTGAAGAATTCTACTGCCTTCAACTGGTCGACGAATTCTACTCATGGATACTTTGTCAGAGATGATGTGGCCTCCATGGTCACATTCGAGTGACCTTGACCATCCTCAATGCCCGACTTTCTAGAGTCTTGACCGCTTCCCAAACCTTCGCCTCTCTGGTCTGACTCCATCAATGATTCTGTTCTCAACGAATCGCCATTTTGGCAAATGCCAGGCCACCAATCTCGAAATGACTTCGGTACATGGGACATCTTCAACTATCCCCTGGACGTGTACTTTGTTGGAGAGATTCTGAGCCAAAGCCTTCTGTTTCATGAACCTGGCTCTAGAAGCGACACCAAAAGACTTCAAAACCTCACCATTGCTGTTCTTAACTCCTATGTCATCAACTGGTTTGAAGTAGTCTTCTCTCTCATCTGTCGATCTTTCCAGGAAAGACGAGTGAATGTGTGTGGTATTCTCAAGTACGCTAGGATAATCAGTTATTTCCTATGCTCCTACCACACCATTCTTTCCACGGTTCAAGAAGGGCGACCACCTTCCAATCAGGAGAATTGCGATCACTAAGGAATTGTTCGTGGCAAGTTTTCGGATCTCTCTCTAGAATCTCTAGCCTTGGTAGTTTTGGAGATTCAAACTAGGCTGTATTTTTTCGTAGAACTTTAGTACTTTCTTTCGTTATTTAGTGTCTTTTCTTTAGCTATCTACTTTACCTTGCTACACCTCTTCCAATTCCTTCTTTATTTGCTTGCAATTGTTCTTCAGATCTTATTCTTTAGTGCTTGCAACCATTAAGGAGGAGAGTTATATGACATATACATACAACTTGGTATCAGACATATAACAACTTGGTATCGACATATAACATAAGGAGGAGAATTGACTTAGGAGGAGAGTGATACCCTCTCTTTTCGTAAGAAGGAGAATTGACTTAACTAAATCCTCAAATGAACACACAAAACAAATGTGACATTTCACCCTTATTTGATTCTTAGTGAATCATGTCACTTC